>JARCFY010000009.1:63741107-64176107 GCA_029233225.1 Lepidodactylus listeri | reverse complement strand
AGCATCATTGTCATAGGTATCCCATGAAAATGACCACTTATGCTTGTTCCTCATTGCCCACAGCTATCATTGCTAAGAGCAATCTTGGGACAGCATATTCAACAACTCATTCTTATCTGCTTTCCACCCATGTCCCACGGGAATCAGGGTGATTTGCTATGTGTGTCTTCTATATATCAGCTTAATAGCTAGCTCTGATATACATGGTGCAGTTGCAAGAGACTAGGATCAATTCTGTTTTATCTGGAAAGGAATGGACTACTTGTGTATGGATTCAGAGGGTAGCCATGTTGGTCTGCAGTAGAACAGCTAGATTCGAGTCCAGTGGCATCCTAGAGATCAACAAGATTAGGGGAAGTATAAGCTTTTGACTTGTGTATTTTATATGCAACAGGAAACAAACTACTCCAGCTCTGTCTGATTCCTTCCCAGAGCTCCATGTGTGTTGCTAGGTGTCCTAAAAAAATGTCCATAAGCTGAGGGTGCTTTTCTAAGGTTCTCTTTGCTGTGATTTTTATCTTGTATTTGAAGACACTGGTTGAATTACATCCAGAGAAAGCTTGCTTGCAATGCAATCCATGCTGTAAAAATGTTTTATGTTTGTTTCATGTCCAACAGTGCATTTCATGTTTATAGGTGGTTGCCGCCATCCTACTGGAACAGGATGAACACATTATTGTGGACCGATTCAGGGATGAGGTAAGCTGTAGATGATGTAGACCACTGATCAGTCACATCTAAATAAATGACGAACCTCATGCATTGAATTGCAGTTGTGCTGTCTGTGAACAGACAGGAAAGTGGGTGGCTTTGCAGAATTTTGTCTGGCTTTGATCAGTTTCAGTTTAGGGTCTGAACACTGACAATGATTTCCATCATGGGACTGTTCAGATGGCGCTAGGCAATTGTAAGTTTCAGTGTATATCCTTGCAGGTTAAATGCACTCAAAACCTGGTGTCAGTGAGATTAAACAGTGACTGAGCACAGTGCAGTTTGGATTTTCTGTTTCATGCTTGCAAAGTAAGATGACCCGTCTGCTCTCGTTCTTCTTTAGCTGGCTTTCAAAGTATTGAGGGTTGGGGGTGGCTCAAATTGGCCCTCAGATAAAATCTGTTAGGATTGACTTTGGTGTGCCTCTTCAGTCTTTTCTCTGTGGCATCTACACACACTTCCTTTGCTTTGCGCTTTTTCTTTTAATTGGTTCCCTATACAGTCTGTCAACTGTATTGCAAAATGCTTTGTGGGGTTAATAAATAATAGAGGGCAACCTCGCTCTCCTATATCTCCTGACATCTGGAACAGACTTTATTATCTCTTTCCAGCATTTTCTGCCTTAGCTCCTCCCCCAATTTACTTGATTTTCCAGGGTGCCAAAAGGCAACTTTCCCAAATGGACATGGAAAAAGTGATTTTCCATGTAACATTACTACTTCTTATCAATATTCTTTGTATTTTTGCTTTTCTAGTCTGAAAGATTATTTTTCCTGTAAATAATAATAATAAGAGCTTTTGGGAAAATCTTGCATAGCTCTTTGCTGGTTGTTGGTGTTTGTTTTAAATAAAGCTACATAATGTCTCACGCCCGCTTTTGTAGCAAGAACCATAAGATTCCCTGATGGATGGACACAAATTAAAGAAAGTTAATAGATGAAAATCCATTCTACCATTTGAATTTCTTTCAGTGCAAATGGTATAAATAACAGCGGTGCCACAGGTGCTAAAACCAAATATTATTGATACGACCAGAAATATATATGTGGCATCTAGCCCTCCCTCCCCCGCAAGCAGGCTCAGGGCGGGTTACAACAACATATAAACAACATAATACAACCAATTAAAACATAATAAACAGTTTAAAATCAATATCTCAATTTATACTAATAAACTATTGTTGATGGCAATTCATCTGCTCCTGGAGGCTCCCTATATGTGTGCAGGTAGATGTAACTAAAGCTGAGGGGGGACGGGCAAACAAAATCAATGCAAGATGGAACAGAGCAGCAGAACAGTGGAGCAGCAGAACAGGGGGAGGCCAATACAGTTTGGATCTGTGCCAGCTGAACCATAGGTCTGCCAGAACATCTCCATTTTACAGGCCCTGCAGAACTGCATTAGGTCCCATAGGGCCCAGATCTCACTCAGGAGACTGTTCCACCAGGCAGGTGCCAGAGCCAAAAAGCTCTGGCTCTGGTTGAGGCTAGGTGGGCATTCTTCAGCCCAGGGATCACCAGTAGATGTTCATCTATAGAGCGTAATGCTCTTTGGAGGACATACTAGGAGAGATAGTCCTGAAAGTATGTTGGTCCCAGACAGCATTGGGCTTTAAAGGTTAAAACCAGTACTCATCTGGAAGCCAGTGCAGCTGATAATGTGCTCTCAATGGTATTCCTGTGAGAACACACACCACTGCATTCTGGACCAGCTGAAGCTTCCGGATCTGTCGCAAGGGAATCCCAGTATAAAACAAGTTTAAGTGGTCCAACCTGGAGGTGACCATTGCATGGATCACTGTGGCTAGGTCATGGGGGGAGAGGTAGGGAGCCAGTTGCCTGACCTGGCAAAGATAGTAAAATGCCAACCTGGCAACATTTGTAACTTGAAACTCCATTGATAAGAAGGCACCCAAAATCATGCCCAAGCTCTTCACTGTTGGCACGAGGGTTAACAGCACCCTGTGAAGATCTAGGAGTTGAATCCCCATGACCATCCCTCCCCAACCCAGGCACAGGACCTCCATCTTCTCTGGATTTAGCTTCAAGCAGCTCTGCTTTAACCACCCAGCCATGGCCTCCAAACCCTTAGCTAAAACATCTGGGGCAGAGTCCGTTCGGCCATCCATCAACAGATACAACTGGATGTCATCTGCATACTGATGACAACCCAGCTCGAAACTCTGGACCAGCTGAGTGAGGGGGCACATGTAGATGTTAAATAACACAAGGGAGAGAATCGCCCCTTGCGGGATGGTGCATACCAAAGGATGTCGCAGTGAAACTCTCTCCCCAAGTGCCACCCTCTGTCCCCGACTGTGGAGAAATGAGACAAACCACTGCAAGGCTGTCCTGCATATCCCCACATCAGCGACAGTTCTTTCAGAGCTGTTTTCTCAAGGGCAGTTCTCGAGAGAGCTCTCTCAGCCCCACCTACCTCACAGGTTGTCTGTTGTGGGAAGGGGTAGGGAAAGGATTGTAAGCTGCTTTGTTTCGGGTAGTGAAGGGCAGGGTATAAATCCAGTCTCTTCTCTTCCATTATTACTATTTTCCAAGGAAAACCATGCTGGACATCCATCAACAGATAAGCAGTGCAATCCAAAAGAGGGTTGCAGCACCTAAATCCATTTAGTCAACTGCCTTAGAAGTGTGTAACTCTGCTTAAAACTGCACCACTACCATCTCATCTAACTAAGACCTCAGAAACCTCTATTCTTTGTTCTTCTGAATGAATTCCAGATCCAGATGCTGATGTCTACTAAAGTGATGCAGATACAGGGAAAGCTCTAAAATCCTTTGACAAGCACAGGTTCAGCTGCCACTGGAAAGGTGCCATCTCTTGGAAGCTGGAGAGGAGTAAAAAGTCCTGTGGCTGCAGAGGATGGCCATGTTTGGGGAGCTCTTTGAAGGTATGCCCCATGTCAGTTAGTATACGAATTTCTGAAAAGCACAATTTATCCCACAGTGGCCATCAACATATCCTTGGAAAAGAATGTCTAGAATACCATATGGAACTAGGAGTGGGTTAGAAGCATAAAAGTAATGGCCTAAAATGTTGTTAGACTGAGATTCTTATAAAAAACTGGGGTGGTTGTTGTGCTCTGACATGGATAGCCCAGGCAAGCCCTATCTCATCAGGTCTTGGAAGTGAAGCAGGGTCGACCCTGGCAAGTACTTGGAAGGGAGACCTCCAAGGAATACCAGGGCTGGGATGCAGTGGCAGGCAATCAAGCTACCTCTCTGAAAAATGCCTTAGCCCCCACTAGGGGTCACCAGAAGTCACTATGACTTTCAGGCTCGCAAGCACACACACACACACACACACACACACACACACACACACACACACGAACGCGCACACACATGCAGAAATAAAAAAACCCAAAACAAAGCTGGGGTTGTATGCAACTAGTTTTCCTGCCACTAAAAAAAGGAAGGAGGGGTCCCCTTTGATCATCCCAAAGGCTAGCATGGGATCTGCAAAGACAAAAATGCATGAGATAGCTGTAGTAGAACAAAATTTGAGTCCAGTAGCATCTTAAAGACCAACTAAATGTTCAAGGTATAAGCTTTTGTGAATAAGGAAGGAAAATTAGATGAGACTGAGTGAAAAAGCTGGCTGAATTCAACCCCCTGACTTCTTTGGTAAAGCTACATTTGGCTGAACATCCAACTTGACAGAATCAACAGTGGTCTACATCAGTGTTATGCCAACATCAACAGGTGTGGTTCCAGTATACAGATGTTACATAGAGATAATTTTTTAAAAAAATTCTCCCTGGGCAGTGTCTGCTCAGCTGCTTTTCTTTGAGCAAAGGCAAAACCATCAGAGATGCACATATTCCTTGCACTAGAAGCATTGCAAAGAGAGTTTGTGCTATGAGAACACAGCATCATTAGCATATACAATACCTGAAAATATACAAGTAATCATCTGTGTTTATTTGTAAGAGGTGAATTCCCACCATCCCCTAACATGGGACAGCATAATGTATACGTTAAACAACAAACAGTAGCTGAACCATGACCTAAACTGTTGGCAAGTGGCTGAAAAGCTTTAGAATGTAGCAGGGAAGGAAGTAACCCATCTTAATTTAGCTTTGGCATCTGGACTGTGAAAGAAACATAGTTGGAAGGATCACAACTTTTGCAAGGACGAGTTTAAAAGAGCTCAGTTAACAACCCTACTTTAAAAATTGTTTTTGCTTTGCTTGCCCTTCTAACACCTGCATGTTAGAGGGCAAAATATAGATGAAATTTATCCACTTCCTGCCCTGTTAAAATTAGTGTTGACCTTTGGCCTTTTGCTTCTGTGTTGAGGAATAAGCAAGTGTAATGTAAATGAGGTAGCTGTGACCCCAGATGCAGTGATCCTTAAACAGGTACCAATAAACATTTAAGAGTCAGAGGCCTTTAGTACAGAAGCAATTTCTGAGCAGTTCTGTTCTTTAAGCCAGACTGAATCCAATGTGACTTCCTTCCCCCTCCTTTTGTGGAAGAAAACTTAGGAAGGAACAGTTACTGGAAAATGTGCACACTATCTCTCTGTGCATATTTTAGGGGAACTGGAATCAGTTTAGTCTACTTAGAATGAATTAGTCTTCTGGATCTCATTTCAGGCACCATTTAAGTATTTTTTTTTATTTTGATGATGGCTTTCAGTAGCAGTTCTTATAGGGATGTCAGTCTCCTGCTTGAACCTGCGTGGATTTCCAGGTTGTTTTTGGTTTTCTTTAACATGGTTCAGCAGTGAGGCACTGCAGCCACAAATATGGCACTGGTGAAAATATCTTCAGTCTCCTGAAAGAGTTGTAAAGGAGCCAGATCATCAGGTATTTTGAGAAAATGATGGCAGGAATGGAAATGTGCTGACCAGTTTTCTGTGATGAACAGGTATTTGTGTTGTTAGCAGATCAGAGGCAGAAGAACCATTAAAACAGAACTGGAAAAAAATACCATTTATGGCATAGTTAAACATGCATGGACCATCTGCAAAGGTGATCTAATATAATTCCCTGCTTCAAAGTATAGGTCAATTTAATTCCAGGGTCAAAAGCAAATTTATTTCTACACTTGCCTGTGTAATTGACTCAGTGTATTAAGGGATTAATTGGTCTTCTCTGAAGCATGCAATATTGATAGTGTGAGAGGATGAGGTCTATTTGACCTGTTTAGAGTTTATACCTTGAAATACTAAGTGGCACTTGGAAGCGGTGATCATTTACAGTTCTATATCTTCTGTTACAAATGGATTATGAAGAATCACCCAATCATATGAGAAAGCATTTCCACTCCCAAAGAAAGCAGAATTATATTTTGGCAGGCAGCATGGAGGCCAAGGAGCAAGGCATTTTGCCACCCCAAGCAGGCACCACATTGCCAATCGGGGTGCAATCCAGAAGTGTTAGTAAGTGTCTCAGAAGCTTGGACCCAGGAGTGGCAGTAGTGGAGATGACAGGTATAGCATGCATTTGTTTGAGGTTTTTCAGCCCCCCCCCCCCCCCTGGGTGGAGGCAGAGGATTCCCTGCTCCCAGCTGATCTTTCTCATTGCAGCTCTGAGTGGCAGTGGGGTAAAAATAAAATAGTAAAAACATGTCCATTGGTGTGACTTCAATTCCAGAAAATCCTGGGGAAATGATGTCACACGTGTCTAGGAATTGGTCAAAACTCTATGATTTTACTGTAGCATTTCAGCCAATTTCTAGAGAGGTGTGACATCACTTCTGGGTTTTTCCAGTCATGCCATCAGCTGGCAGCCACTCCCCACGTCCCTGCCCTCTGGTCCCTGCTGGTCACCAGGCCTGGCAACCCTTATTTCTTCTACGCTGCCAGTGGCCAGGAACTTGCTATGCTCCAGTAATTCTGCTCACACTTCAGAGATTTGCCTTGGACTAAGCCAGCAGTGTCATGGATCTGGGATGTGACAGTGGGTATAAGCCACACTCATTGCATCCTTCCACACTGCCCCCAGCTGGGAGCAAGCTGAGCTCCAGCAGTGTAACAGCATCCTTCTCAGATTATGGGGGCCCAAATGGCTGGTTGGGTTATGTAAGTGGAGAATTAGTCCTTGTGACCAGGAGAGCAGTCCTAAGCATGTTGATACAGAATCCTACTCAGATCTATTCAGCGGGGCTTGCTTCCAGGAAAGTGATTTCAGGATTGCACTGCATATCACTTAACCAGGTACTATCACATTATAGTACGATTTTTTGCTATTTTCTAAATTAAACTTCTAAAACAGTAATTAAGCTAACTTCTCAAGGTTCTGAGCTTGTGTGTGTGCGTGTGCACATGCATAACTGCTCACACTCACGTTTGCAAGTATTTTCAAGTCTTTGATGCTTGTCAACAGATAAGTAGTTTCTCCTCCCATCAGTGGTGAAATGTGTGGCTGTGGAGGAGGAGCACATGGATGAGTAATGCAGAATGTTGGGTTTGCCAGCCTCTAAATGGGGACAGGCATTCTCCCAGAATTATAACTGATCTCCAGACTACAGAGATCCAATTCCTCTGTAGAAAAAGACACCTTCAGAGGGCAGACTCTAGGGGATACCATAGATTCTAGGTGATGTCCCTTCCCAAATTCCCCCTTCCACAGGCACTGCCTCCAAATCTCCAAGAGTTTCCCAGACTGGAGTTGCAGCCCTTTCACTCACCTACAGTTTACGTCCCCACAGCCCCTTCTGCTCCATGTACTTTTTTTCCACTGGGAGCTCTAATGTCAGAAGTGAGGCTGGTGACAATTAAGGAGAGAAGCTGCAAAGGAGTCAGCTTCAGGAGGCAGAAGGTCATCTTCTCTCACCAGTGTACCTTTTTGCTCCTAAAGTTGAACCCCACACTACACTTTCAGTATGATCATAACCAATCTGGATTTTAAGATGTGGATTTGTGGCTGTTGTATCTAGTTTGGCCATGGGTATTCCTTACATAATCTTGCTCTCAAGACTGGACTTTTTGAGGCCTGGTTTCCCATCCCTTTGGGAAAATATTGTTATTTGACTGGAGGGGGGAAAGATTCAAATAGAACTAATTGTATATCTGATACAAAACTGAGGTCTCATATAAATTAAACCTGGAATATGTGTGTTTTGTTTTAAAATTGGTAAGTGGAATAGACATGTTTGGTCATACACAAAATGTGTTTGGTTGTTTGCTGTGGCTTATGTGATAAAGATCTTGTTGGCTGACTTAATCAACTGACATTGAAAGTAGTTCTGTATCTTAGATAGACTTTCACCCCTCAGAAGTCTAAGGATAAGCCTCAGTGTGATGCTGGAAGATGCATGAATGGGTTTCCTCAACACTATCTTTAAAAGACATAGCTGTGCGGTGTCCTGGTTCAAAATGCAGCTGTGGAGTGGAAGCAGGGGGAGTTCAACCCTTCCCCTGTGCTATTTTGCTGATTAAAAATTATAACCTCTCAGGTCACTATTAGCCCTGAATGACAAAAAAGGTACCTAGTCTTGCCCCCCCTTCCAATAATCATGTTTATATGCCAAATATAACTAGCAAAAGCACATGGGGAGGAAAGTTAAAAACTCTCCTTCTGTGATGTAGCCCTGATCTGAATTGGATACTGTCTGCTATTTTCCTTTTTAAAAAAATGCTGGGAAGATTCGTTCATGGATCTCCCAGCACCACATCTGGTTTGGCCCTCAATAAGAGAAAATGATAAAAATAAGGCTATTCATACTATAATGCTATTTTACTTTGCTTTATGTAAGTCTCATATAAGGAAATGGGTTGTAAACACTTGCTGCAACAAATGACAATGGAATCCCCAGTGGATGCAATTCAAAGGCTATTGTATTTGGTGAGTCAAATCACTTGCATTCATAATCAGTGATACAGAACTCTTGTTTGTGCTTGTCAATACACATCAGAACCGAAAACAATGGGAACTGGATTCTTACCACCATAAACCAATGTGAGAGAACCATGGCTCTATACAGATGACCAGTATAGTTAAATGCCACCTATGACTCATGGCTGTGTACTTGTGAACTTGGACAAAATCCAAAACTTTTTTTTTTAAACCCAGACCACCCTCCTGCACCACAAACTGCTATGGAAAGTCTCTCTGGTTTCCAAGGCAATTTGTTATATGTGGGCAGAGTGCTACTTAAGTAAAGGTAGAGGTGCTTTTCAACATGCCTTTTTACTGCACCAAGAACAACACAACACAACACAACACAACACAACACAACACAGGAAGGATACTGCTATAAACCTTTTTTCTCTCAAAAACAGGAAGTTAACCAGACAGAGAGGTAAGTAGCAAGCTCAATGAACAAGTGTGACAGGTTATAGCTCCACCTATGGGTAAAATGTGTCATTAATACCCTTGGCAATACATACAAATCTAGTTCTCATCTGATACCACCTCTGAGCCCTGGATTACATATGCAAGTGACAGAACTTGGAGGTGGTGGAATGAGATATACCTATTCAGACTGGATGCGGAAGGGTCAGTGTTCACCCATATATGCATACTGCATAGATTAGTTTGCTCTGGAGCCATCCTTCCTGAGCTAAGACAAAAATGTGTGAGCCGGAGGCTAAAAAACTGCGAGCTAGCTCACACTAACTCAGCTTAGAGGGAATACTGGTGCTCAGTCTATTCTTTTAATCACATTTGATAACTTTGAACACATAGTTTAAAATATTTTCTTGTACGTGCACAGATTACTTTCAGTCATGCAGTGAAAAACTTTGTGTTGGGTTGACAGCTGCTGCCAAAACAACATTTTAAAAAATCTGTGCAGCCAATCAGATCTTCAGTGGCCAATCAGAAGCCTTGCTGGGCAAAAGCCCTAACTGGCCCCAACCACTTTCTAAAAATAATTCTAAAAACACTTGCTGGGAGCCAGGAAAGGTGTTGGTAGGCCCCACTTTGGGGGTCCCTGGTATACTATAATCTCTGGAGGAAGCGGCCGTCCAAGCATTCCCAGACCTGAGCTTTAACTCAGTGGCATAAACATAGACTGTGTTCAGGTGTTACAGTAAATGGGGGTTTGTAATGGAAAAGGCAAAAAAGTGAATTCATCCCCTTCCCTGCTGCAGGATGTGTAGGTCCCATAACCTCTGGGAATGAATTTTCCTGAGGCTGGAAAATACTGCTGTGGAGAGGACTGGAAAGATCCAGAGACCAGCAGTGACTTTTGCTGACAAATAGCTGAATTCAGCCCAATATTCCTTGGACATAACAGGGTAGAACAGGGTTTTCACCTGATACTTTAAGAAGCAGCTGCCATTCAGTGTAGACAGTGCTGGGCTGGTCCAATGGACTAATGGTTCATATAGTGGCCCATTAATGTGTCATTTTAAACATCCTCTTTCCCAGGAAAAATAGAGTACAGCTCTATATCTGCCTGGTATCCTTTTGATGTTATTCTTACTTGTAATATAGGAATATAGGGTTTATGTTGTTTTGATACATGTGCTAGGAAGTGACTATCTGCATTGGCCTTTGCCCAGCACTGGCATTTGTTATTGCACTTAAATCATTCCAGACTGAAGCAGATTCATATTGCACTAATTTAATTTACAGCACAGCATAATATGTGCAATTAAAAAAAAACACTAATGGCAGATGTGGATGGAGCCAATGTAGTCTCACCAATGTGTCCTCATCTGGCTCACAACTCTCTTTTTTTAATAGGGTATTTTGTGAACTTTCCCTGTACTGCAGAAATGTACCCCGCAGGCATACATCCAGAGTCAAAAGCCAGTTATTCAACCACACCTGCAGATGCAGCTGTGATGGACAGTAATTGGTTAATGCTGTAACCTGGTCTGAGAACCTTGAGTGAAAGGGGATTTAAATGGAATTCTTCAGTTGAGAGAGTCAGTTAGGAGTGACAGTTAAGAACTGACAGTTGACTGAAAAGGAAGGCTAAGGTAGTGAGAGGATCAAAAAGGATCCCCATTCAAGACTGAGGAAAATAGCTCCTAGAAAAGGGGGGGATGGTTCCTATCCATTCTGAAGGAGACGATCAAGAAGGATTCTAAGTTAAGGAAGTGGGAAGCTTAGCCCATACCTCATGAGTCTGAGGGAAATAGCTTCTAAGAGAAGCGGATAATCCTTAGCCTGTGGATAAGGAAGGAAACTGGAACTTGTCTGAATGTTCCTGCCTTCACCAACTTAAGTGTCTGTAAAACAAAAAAACTTATACTAGTTTATGTAAGAAATCTCTCTCCTCAAGTTTTAGAGACCTGTCTGAATAACAGAGTTACTTGTCTGTGACAAATTATCTGGTTTTTATTTGTATACAAAATTACCTCATTCCTATTGTCTGTTCACCTCATAAATCCTACATCTGATTCCAACCTGACCATTTCCCCATAAAATCAAATAATGTACCATTATCAAACAAGAAGAAGGTTTTTAGTCTCTCCCTCAGTTCCTTAGGCTGGGCCAGCATCTAACAATATTCATTCAAATGACTGGGTAGGACAGCCAGAGAAAAACAAAGAAGAAAAAGGGGCTGTTCAGCCAGCAAGAAGATAAAGGGAAACCCTGTGAGGGAGGGCAAAATCACCATAGCAGCTCTACAGAGAAGAATAGGCAGTTCATAACATAGACAGAAGCAGAGCTCTTTTTGTAGTAAAAGCCCAGCAGGAACTCATTAGCATATTAGGCCACACCCCTGACAGCACAAATCATTAACATATTAGGCCACACCCAATGTTACCAGAAGTGTGGTCATCCAGCCACATCCACCTTTTGCTTCTTATTCTGTTTACCTTGTTGTCAAAACAGTTTTGACAAAATCAATAAAACATTATTTTCTGTCCCATCTATACAAAATCTTGCCTGAACCAATATCTTATGTCCAACAATTATTCCCACACTGGGTTGGAATCAATTCCTAAAGGGTAGGTTCCCAATCAGCTTGCCTTCCTGCAGAACTAGTATGCTGAGTATGATTTTTTAGGGTTGCCAACCGACAGGTGGGGTCTGGAGATCTCCTGGAATTACAACTGAGCTCTAAACTATAGAGATCAGGCCAAAGGCTGCTTTGGAAAGTGAAGTCCATGGCATTATGCCTTGCTTAGGTCCCTCCTTCCCCTAAACCCCACCCTCCACTCCCAAATCTCCAGGGATTTCCTCAACCTGGAGTTGGCAACCCTAGTTCACTGGCAGAACAATGCTAGGAGCCTGTTTGGTGTAGTGGTTAAGTGTGCCAAGTCTAATCTGGGAGAACCGGGTTTGATTCCCCACCTCCCCCCTTGCACCTGCTGGATGACTTTGGGCATAGGTGTAAACTACGGGGGGGGGGGCTCAAGGGCTTGGGCCACCCCCAAAATTTCCCAGGGGGGACTGAGCCCCCCCCCGGCGAAATGGAGCACCTGCCGCTGCCTCTCCCTCCTGCCACCCCAGGCCCTTCCTAGGCCCACTGGCTGGCCGATTGTCCACTGCCACCGGAGCCTCTATCTCCCCCCCCCGCCCAGCTCCCCTGTACCCACTCCTCCCTCCTTCCTTCCCTCTCCCTCCCGGGGCTCCAGGCGAATGCCCAACGTTGGGCATTCGCCCGGAGCCCCGGGAGGGGAAGGGAAGAGTGGCTGGCGAGGGGGGAGAGGCGATGGCGGCATTGTTTCAGGGTGCATGCATGCGCTTTGCATGCACACAAGCCCCCACCCCCCCTGGATATTTCAAAACCTGACGCCCCTGACCTTGGGCAAGCCATAGCTCTGTACCAGCTGTTGTCTCAGAGCTCTCTCAACCCCACCTACCTCACAGGGTGTCTGTTGTGGGGAGGGGAAGGGAAAGGAGTTTGTAAGACGCTCTGAGAAGGGTGGGGTATAAATCCAATCTCTTCTTCTAGGTTTGTGGATGCACTGGATGGGAGTAGTTTGTGGACTATTTTATTCAAGGTACAAAATTTTATTCAACGTATAAGATTTCATGTGCCACCCACACTTCTTCAGATGGAAGAAGTGTGCATGCACACAAAAGCTTATACCTTGGATGAAACTTTGGACTCCAACTTTGTTCTGCTGCTTCAGACCAACACGGCTACCCACCTGAATTATTACACTATAATACTTTTTACAAGCAATTAATTACCAGTGGAGTGGTTACCATGCAGAGTCTGTCCCACAGGTAAAATTATCCTGTGAACAGGTGGTCTTTACCACATAAAAGTATCACTACCATCACAAGATCACCAGTCGTTGGAAGTCAACTCCTCAGAAGCAGAAATCTCTTTTATTAGGAGGTTTAAGAACATCAACTTTGCTGGCCCATTAAAGGCAGATGTCAGGAGAAGAGGGACAATCATCTTCATCAGAAACTCTGCCCACTTTTTAAATTTCACAAAACAGGCAATCTCCAAAGTGCTGCTGACCATGCTCATTTTTAGTTACAACTCTGTTTCTCTGCAGATGTCCCCCAAAGTCCCCCATGCAACAGTCAAGAGTTCTGCCAACACACACAACAATGAAGCTACTTTTTCAAATGTTTTCTCTTGCATGGCAGTAAGCACCAAACCACTTTAATACAGACTTTAGACACACATATATTTGCAAGCCATTCCCAACAAGACACAACAATGAACTCAGGCTTCAAACTTACTTTTCTTAAGCAGAAGATGCCATGAGAAAACGAAAGAGATGCTCAAAAATTAAAGATATCGTCAAAACCAGCATTTCCTGGGCTCTCTGCTTTTTTACATCCCCGCCTTTTCAATAATTTTTTTCTAAAAACTCAAAGAACAAAATGAAACAAAAAGAAAGAAAGAAAGAAAGAAAGAGGTAGGTGGGAGGGAGAGAGAGAGAGAGAGAGAAAGAAGAAGAAGTAAGAAAGAAACGTAAGGGAGACAGAGAAAGAAAGAAAGGTGGGGAGAGAGAGGGAGAGAGAGAAAAGGAAAGAAAGAAAAAGAGAGAGAGAAGGAAGGAAAGATGATAGATAGATAGATAGATAGATAGATAGATAGATAGATAGATAGGGGAGAGAGAGAAAGGAAGGAAGGACAGTGGAGGAGAGAGAGAGTGAGAAAGGAAGGGGGAGGGAGAAAGAAAGAAAGAAAGGTGGGGGAGAGAGAGAAGGAAAAGAGATGGGGGAGGCACTTACCAGAGCAGGGAGAGCGATGCCATGTCGGCAAGCCAAATGCTGAGCCAGGCCTTTCAGTGCAAAGAGCCCAAAAGCGGTGCTTAATCTCTGGGCAGGGCTTTCTCCTGCTGGCTCTCTGCACTTAAAGGGAAAGTGCAGGGTGGGGCTTTTTCCTGCCGGCTCTCTGCAGGAACTTTCCCTTTAAGTGTAAACAGCTCAGGCCTGGCAGGGAGGGGGCGGGGCAGGCTCGGACGCCAGCCGGAACGGTGTTCCTGTGCGTTCCTGCTGAAAAAGAGCCCTGGATAGAAGCAATGTTCTATAACAATGTAAATTAAAGTAACACAAAATAAAATATTATGGTGTAGACAAGAATTAGGACCTTTTCAGCCAGTTTATTTCAACTTGGGTCTTATGTAATATTTGAAAAACTTTTTACAGGAAGTATTACTTGGTGTACATGATGCCTAAAAGTATTTTGGCTAGTAGGGACATTCTTAGAAAAGCCACAAGCTAACCCAAACCCAGAAAAGGAAAGATCTGACCAGCATATCTGGGCATTTATTCTGCCATAAATACCAACTTCTCCCCCCACCTTTTTTTGTTCTTTTGTTGAAATAAGCCCCCCAAATTTGCTTGTGTGTTCCAGAGTAGAAAAAATTCCCAGAGTACTTGGCATACTTATTGCCTTTTGGGGAACTATAACAATTACTTGTTGAAAGATATAGTCTGGGAAAGGTCCTAACACTGCTTCGGAGTTTTGGAAAACAAATGTATGAGAGGCCAGTTAGTACCATCTCTAAATAATTCTTACAATAGGGCTTATAACTGTCATTCATAAATAATATTTTGCTCCTAGAGAGCTGCCACATATACTGTAATTAATTAAGCCTTCTGAACCACTGATGTATGTAAGCATTCTTAGATTTGAAGGCTGGACAGGATAATTATAATGATTTACTTTGACTCCTCTGTAACACAGGCCACTGGCTTTATCTGTTAATTGCTGTTTTGGGAGGTAAATTCTATGGCTGAATTAGAACTCTTATTAAAAACAATACAAAATGGTTCACTGAGTTTTGTTATTCTTAGGATCTCACTGAAGCAAGCTGAGGATACAGGTAGTACCCCACAGCTAGGGTTGCCAGGTCCCCCTCTGGTGTAGGGTTGCCAGATCCAGACTGTAAAATTCCTGGAGATTTGGTGGTGGAGCCTGTAGAGGACAGGCACTTCAGTGGGGTACAATGCCATAGAGTCTACTCTCCAAAGCATCCATTTTCTCCAGCAGAACTGATGTCTCTAGTCTGAAGATGAGCTGTAATTCTGGGGGAAACCCAGGTCCCACCTGGAGGCTGGCATCCCTAACTACAAGTGAAATCTCAAATCACTTACCAGAGCAGAGATTCATGTTGTGTACTGAACATGAATCATCCCTGAGCTAGCACCTAGAACAGGTTGAGCTTGTTACCCCTGAACAATAGCTTACCTGGATTCAGGAGTGGGCCAGTAGAGATGTAGTATTATCTAAATAGCCTATCGTTGGGAGTGGGGTGTGTTAGGGTGTGGTCTTTGCATGCTTTATAAACAGGGCAGCCAGCCCTGGATTTTGTCCTTATAGTGTTCCTGAAATCACTAAATAAATTAGAGCTGATCTCTGCAATGCATCCAGAACCCAGTATTTAACATTTCACTAAACACAGTGCAACCATTCCAGAATAAAGTGTATCTGTAGCACTGTACTGTGCATGTTTTTCTATTTTACATTATCTGTATTTCTCTGAATCTGCTGTCTGTTTCCTTTTTCCAGCCACTGACTGCATTTCTCAGTGGACTATTCCTTTCATGTTATAAATACACTTTCCTGAATTTTCTTGCCTTGCGAGTGTCAGTAATGCTTTAATGTTCTCATACAAATTAAAGATGATTTGCCATATACAATTATCAGCTTTTTATCCCTCTCTGAATGCTGCTTGACATACAAGTCCCCCCCCCCTTTAGCCAGCATCTTCCTTTGCACACACACCTTTCTGTGCAGGGAGCCTCTGTAGGACTGTTCTTGAGGACTAGAGCTTTCTCTTTCCAGCTACAGCCTCCTGAGGTGCCCCAAAGACTGCTCACATAAAAAAGAAAGGAAAGCAGTTCCTGTAGAATCCTTTCTCGCCACAGCTGAAGAGCCTCCTGAAGAGCAGCAGCTTTTCCAAAGGGGCTGGGGCCTGCTGAGAGAGGGGAAAGTGATAAAATTCACTCTGTTCGTGGAAGCATTGAATACAAGCTGGTGCTGATTCAGGCCTAATCTCTCCCATGAATTCCTGAATGGTGTCCAGAGTGGTCCATTTTCCATTAGGTCTTCGTGTGGAGAGAAGCTTTTGAGGTAGCTTTAAAGGGAAAGATGAAAATGTTTCTATCAGCACTGGAGTAAGGACAGAGGGCTACCTGGAGGGTGAATTATCAACCACCTGCTCACTCCTGACTTAAGGAAATGGAATCATGATTGGGACATTTATTCTTTTATGACTGAAATCCTAACTTTGCATTGTACATGACTGCAAGTAACTGAGGCCACCTTGCCCTTTATTTTCCAGAGAAAAGTCCGTTTGGGAACAGGTGATTCTGAATCTGAAACATGATGAGGTGTGTGTGTGTTGGGGGGGGGGGGGTTAGAGGGAGTTTAAACTTTACCTCCACCTGCTTGTTCTCTACTTCCAGTATCCTGTCATTCCTCTACTAGCCCCATAAGGCTCTAAATGTGTGTTTACCCTTGAAAATGTTTGCGAACATAAATAAGAAGGTGGTTGGGGATGAGTTTGAAATAGAGAAGTAGTTGATGGGGAAAAGGAAACACTCTTTCCCCTGCCATTTCCCTACTCCATGTCAGTACCTATCAAAGTGGTTGGAGGGAGGGGGTTGGGGGTGAGATTCAAATTGTTTAAACTGGTTTAAATTATGCATTACATTGCAGAATCATTGTAGATTCTGCCAGTAGGAAGAGTGAATGCTATGTATACAAGTGCTTTCAGTCTTCTGAAATGTATCACATCAAAGGATCTCAGCTCAGATGACAAATACTTAAATTACCTGCAGCACATGTAAATGGTATGCTTGGGATCAAAGAGATTCCCTAGAAACACTAGTATTTTAGGTTTACCAAGCAGTGAAATGGTCCATTACATGACAGGTGTAGTAACTCTTGTCACCTAAACAAATGAAAGCTCCCCTTCCTGTTTCTAGTGTTATTGGTCTAAAGCAATATACATTTACAGCTGTTGAAGAATAGGTTGGGTTTTTCTCTCTAAAACCCCTCCCCTATTGGTATTAGGACCTCACCCTATCATCAGTTAATCCCATATGTAAACACAGCCACCTGTGGAGTTAAATAAGGAATTTAAACATCGTTTTTACCTAAGCCATAGCTCTGTACCAGCTGTTCCCTCAAGGACAGCTTGGGAAAGAGCTCTCTCAACCCCACCTACCTCACAGGGTGTCTGTTGTGGGGAGGGGAAGGGAAAAGGAGTTTGTAAACCACTCTGAGACTCCCTTGGGGAGTGGAGGGCGGGGTATAAATCCAATCTCTTCTTCTTCTCTTCTAATTTGCAAGAACAATTTGGACAAAAAAGTGGCTTATTTCTTTACACTATAGAATCTACAGGCTAAAAGGTTCCAACACTGCACTAAGTAAAGAGAGAAAAACCCACCATATTAAATGAAAAGAAGAGCAACCGAAACATAATTGGATTTTATTGTTTTTTTAAAATGTAGAAAAACATTATAGAGACCCTTGGCCTTTACATTCTTAGTCTCTGAATTATCCTAGTAATATGTATTCTAATCCACTTGTGCTAAAATGAGACATGCTAGCTCTGAACTTGGACATACATGCAAATTAAATATTATGCCTCAGCATGAGTTAGGTTATTGTAGAACAGAAGTAAGACGGGTGACCCAAATTCAGATATTAGCGGCAGTGCGGATAAAATGGTGATCTGTGCTCATCAAGGAACAACTGTGCAAATGGTAACCCAACTGGCCACATAGAGAGAGGGAGGAAACTGTATTGGGCACAGTGTCCCCAGGTCAGTCCTCTATATATACCAAGGTATGTGAGAGTTTTTACACGGGTCAGAGGATACAGCTCTCGGAGTCTGTTTGGTAGAGATGTGTGTTGGAATGTAATGAATCAAAATCCAATCCAAAATCCAATCTGAATAGGTTCTGTGCATTATGCTATTCAGCAGAGGGCAGCAAAGTCGTGAAAACAAAACTGCCATACTTAAATAGTTCGGTCTTTCCAATACTTGGTGCAGATGCAACTTTAAAGAAACCTCAGTAGTTTTTATTATCACACTAATAATAGGCTGATATTTCTGGGAAAGAAAGGAGAAGTGAGGGCTAAAGCCGCTTCATGTGAGAAGGTCCGTGTATGGCTGGTGCGGTATCTGGATTCCTTGTGAACAATGAAGAGTTCCCTCCTTGTTCATTTGCACCCTTTCTCTTTCCTGTCTCTAGGGGACCAGCTCCTGCACAGATCCCTTTGGAGAATGTTCTCAGCAACAAGGCCAAGGAGTTCCTCTTATGTTAAACTGCTTCAGCTACACTCAAATCTGCAGAAATTTTCATCCTGTTGTTTTTCTTCTTCTTTCTTCCTTCTTCCCATCGATGACGTTCCTTGTCTGGAAAGAATCAGACAAATATTTATATGAACCAACCATTTTTTACAAGACATGATCACAGGCTTTTAAAACCCCTTTCCTTGGTCTTTCAAACAAACAAAATCATGCTTTACAAATTATTATAATGAATTATGCCAGAGAAGCAGTTATCGTGGGCTTGCCCAGATGTGTCTCATTTGTAGACTAGGAGCACTAGTTTAGCGCTTGTAATTCTTGCAGCCCAATTGCAGGGTACAGAATTCAACTCATTCCAGTTCCTGGCAGTCCACTCGGCTGATGAGAATCAATGCATGCTATGCCGGCAGGAAAGCTTGCTCTGTGCAGTTTCCTACAGGATGGAAGAACGGCCAGAGTACACATTCGGGTTTCTAAACTTGGCTTTTACAAAATAAAGGAGAGCCCAAATGGGCTCAGAATGCCACCACAGGGCTTGAAGGAAGGGCTCATGCCTTTCCCCCAAGCAGTGGCGTCAACTACGGGGGGGCTCGAGGGCTCGAGCCTCCCCCGAAATTTCCCGGGGGGGGGCTCAGCCACCCCCGGCAAAATGAACACCCGCCGGTGGCCAGTCAGCCGGCCGTCGCCGCCTCTCCTTCCCCCCCACCCCCGGCCTGCCCTCCTGCCTCCCTGGGGCGGGGTGGGGGGGAGAGAGAGGCGGTGATGGCCGGCTGACTGGCCACCGGCGGGTGTTCATTTTGCTGGGGGTGGCTGAGCCCCCCCCCGGGAAATGCGAGGCGGAGCGGGAGCCGGGGGCCCGCAAGGGCGACGCGCCGGGTTCCGCCCGAGGGATTTTCGCTCGGGAAACACTTTCCCGGAGTTCAACCCAGCAGCAGGGGAAAGGCGCGCCTCCCTGGACCTCGAGAGGGCCTCCAGTTAGATGCCTTCGTGGGGCTGGAGCCCTTGGAGCGGCAGAAACAGCGGGCTGGAGCCGGCGCCCCAAGGACTCTAGTCGAGCCTGGCGGGCTGGCGGGCTGCCTCCCGGGGCCCTGCGCGCCGGGGAGGGTTGGGCCGTCAAGGATCCCGGCGGCCCTCAGCAAAGTCCTGAATGGACCGCAGCTCGGGAGGGGTGCTAAGAACGACGCCGAACCGCCGGAGACAACAGAGCTGCAAAAACTTCTAGGATTTGAAGCGGGGGCTGCGCCCGACTCCTAAGCCAGCCGGCCGGTTTTAGTCGCGAGGAAACGGGAGAAGCTGCATGGACCCCTTGCTTCCGGCTCTCCGCCTCCGCTTCCCTGACCCGCCTGGCTCCCCGCTGGCCCCTCTCCTTCTGCAGGATTTCGAGCTGCAGTTTCAGGACAGGGGCCCCGGCTGCAGGCAGCAGCAGCAGCGATCCTCCCCCGCCGGCGCCCAAGGTGAGCGGGGGGAGGGAGGTGAGCGGGGAGCGCGGCGGGCGGGCACGGCCCGGGGGAGGGAAGCGGCGGCGGCGGCTCCCTGGGGCAGGGGGGAGAGCAGCGGGACATGGTCCCGAGTGTGCGCGCGCGCTTTGCGCGCGCGCATGAAAGACAGCCCCCCCCCCGGGGATTGAGAAAGTCTACGCCCTTGCCCCCAAGCCAGTTTCCTGCACCAAAACAGCTCTCTCTCTCTCTCTCTCTCTCTCTCTGTGTGAAGTGCCGTCAAGTCGCTTCTGACTTATGGTGATCCTATCAATTAAAGTCTTCCAAAATTTCCTATTGTTAACAGCCATTCTCAGGTCTTGCAAACTGAGGGCCATGGCTTCCTTTATTGAGCCAATTTGTCTCATGCCAGGTCTTCTTTTTTTCCTGCCCTCAACTTATCCTAGCATTATTGTCTTTCCCTGTGACTCTTGTCTTCTCATAATGTGACCAAAGTATAATAGCCTCAGTTTAGTCATTTTAGCTTTTGGGGAGAGTTCACCCTGCACAGTAATGCATCACCCTGCACAGTAATACATTAGCTACTGTTATGGGGAGCTCAGGAATCCACTCCTCTTCTGCCAGGAGTGATCTTGGATGTCCTGAGCTACTGAGCCCATTATTGATCTCTTCAAAACTGCAGTGGTCCTTTCTCAGGTCCAGGAGCCAGGTTCGACTTACACAGACCTCTGAGTATGGGCAACCCAGTTTTTAATCTTGTGGAAGTGTGGCCGGAGCAGGATCAGTGAACCAGAGAGAAGGTCACACATGTTCTCTCCCCCTCCTACACAGTCTTATTATCTTTGCCTTACTGGGTAAGTAAAAGAAAGGACTTTTCCCATTTCTCAGCTGCTGTGCTGCTGGGCTCAATGTACAAATGGGAGGAAAGACCCTTGTCTGTCTCGGCTACAGCAGCGGTCTACCCACCTATTCGAATCATTTACCATCATGCACTTTGCAAGAAATTTGTGTGTACAGTGGCACCCAAACAATGATGATACATCAGAAAGGATGCAGGGCGTCAACTTTGGGGATGTAAAGTCCACTAAAAGCCATCAATGGGTGTCATTCTCCACCTCAGTTCTCCGGACCAAAGAATAAGAATAGCAGTGGACTATCTCATGAAGCTGTAGTAAAACACTTTATATCAAGAAAGTAGTTATAGAAATTTCCTCTAAATTCTAAAAAGATCATCAGTAAGTAAAAGTTTACAGTAAGGACAACAGTGCGGATCCAGTGAAGGTTAGGCATGACTCACTCCAGCTGTATAGAAGCTGATAGGATTTATATCTGTGATGTAATATAGATTTACAGGGAGGATAATGACACAAGAAAACTAATTTCCGATACTGGGTTAGTGCAGAGGTGACTTTTAAAGAGATCCATGACATGTTATGGCAATTCAGTACTTTATGGCTGCAATCAAGTGTTTATATTGCCAGCAAGAAGATGGGCATGGGTAAACAAATATCCTCATAATACTATTAAAAAATCCTCCTTGATTAGTCAGAGCTAGGTCTCCTTTTGAGCACATTTAAAACTATTAATGGGTGTCAAATTCAGGAAATGATTCCCCGTCCCCCATTACATCCAATTTAAACATCTGTTATGGATGAAGTGTTGGGTCACCATCTGAAAAAGGATCATTGAACACAGCAGTTCATAACTTGCTGTTTGTTACTAAATTTACTACAAAAAATTTAATTGGATTCACATTTCCATACTTAACATATGAAGGATTGTATTTCCTGTTGATAAACACATCCTCCTCCCCAACTTGGGGAGAAAAAGCAACTTGGGGGGAAAAAGTTATGTTGTTAAAACATTAATCTGATTATCACAATGGGTGGTGGGAAGATCCAATGAAGTGCTGAAGTCAGCAATGCAAATGCAGAGTGTAAATCAAACCAAAAGGAAGCTGGACATATTTATGGGATAGAAATGGAAAAATATAGATTTGTTGAGTTTATAAGGGCAGCCATATGGTTGCCTTTCCCTGGCTCTTACATAGTGCTGTCTCAAAACCATTTTTGAATTCCCATAAGTGTAATTCAATTATCTTACAATAAAAACCAGAAAATTAAAAACAGATAATCAAAATAACAGTTGATTAACAGGCCTCTCCCCAAGTAATCCTTACCAAGCAACTGTAAAACCTCAGAAATTATCTTGTGAATTAATGTATACGCTATCCCAGTGCTGCTTAATAACTAGGCTGGTTGTGAAGAAGTGTTAATTTTTTTATTCCAGAAATGATTATGTTACACTGCAATGCGAGACTGATGATCTAAGACTTTTTGAAAGAGTGCATGAATACTTATTATAGAGTACTAGTAGCAAAGCCCGTTGTAAAAGGAAGACAACAGGTGCTATCAAGATGGAAAGGACAGCAAAGTAACCCCCTGCTACCACGTGAAGGGGGCACTCAGTGCACTCTACCTGCCTGCGCCCCTCCCTTGAGAGTGGTGGCCCTCTGCTTGCGGAGGCATGTCTGAACGTGGAGAAAGAGAGTGCACACTCAGCAACCTGTCCGCAATAAGCAATGGGGTGGGGGAGGAGCAGGTATGGGGGGAAGTCTTTGTGCCCGGCTCATGGTCTGTGAACGAATGGGGGAGGCTGCTGAGTGACAGGCAGCCCCGAACCCTCCTGAAGGTGGTCGGCCACCTCAGTGCGGCACCTATCACTCCTGCAGGACTATAGATGCCTGCCCCTTCCTGGTCCTCCTGCCGGCGTCCGGCTTCCCAGGAGCCATAGCTCTTTTCCTTTCAGCCAGACCCTCCCTGGCACTGCTGCTGCTGCTGAAGGAAAGGGGGGGATTCTTTAAAAGGAAGTGGCTAGCTTTCTCTGTAGTGCAGCCCGCTGAGCTATCTCCCTGATGAAGTGGTGGCCTTGCGAATAAGGGAGAGGGGCCACGAGGGGCAGGGAAGACGAGTGCTTCCCGGTGCTCGCTAGGTCTGCTTCCTTCTCTGTGGAGGGGTTGCTGCTCCCTTGGCAGAGCATCCATTCCCTATGGCATGGCTTGGATGAATCATGGGGCACGTTCAGCCCGGCGTCACATCTGGTGGGCAGTTGCCAGGGTCCCCAGTCTGAGTGGCAGCTTGTTTAGCCTACAGCTGAGGGAGGGCATCATGTAGCCACCCCAAAATGGCTTTATAGTATAGAGAGATATGGATATACTAAAAGCAGGAAACTACAGTTACCCTGTAAGGCCTGTGCAAAATCTTTTCTTGATCTCTGTCATAGTGACGATATTATGATTCTTAAATTGTGGCTTCAGTACAGAGGCCCATGCAATCTCAGTTAATTTGACTGAGGCATATGATGGAATAGCATTTGGTGGATTAAGTTCTTCAAAAACAGGATGGTTCCACGCTAGTCAGTTGTCTGCTGCAATCGTCACCAATCACAGATGCAATCAGATTGGTAGTTCTACACAATGGGTGCTTCTGCACTAGAAAATTTTACTATTATGTTGCTGCTATGATGTTTTTTCCTTCTGTTGCGCTTGCAACAGAAATTCCACACAGTATGGTGTGATGCAGTATTAACCATGTTTTCCCTTTCATATCAGGCACCCTACTATCATCCTGTCCCTCCACTGCTGTTTCTCCCCCATCACGAATCACCATCACCTACCCTCTTCCCCCTCCATGCACTAACACAAGCTTCCCCCCTTTTTTTAAAAAACCCCCACCTCCTCTGTGTATTTACATAGAATAATGCAAAACTGGAGGCCTTCCAACCCTTGTATTTTCCTGCCTGTTGTAATACAACCCTATCCCCCACAAACAAGTTCCCCTCTCCAGAGTTTGCTACATTTCAGCACTGGGCAGGAGACTGTGGGTACCTCCCCCTTTCAGGGTTAATTACGGTCCTGGGAAACTCACAAGGGGAACCTCCTATTTTAAATGACTACATTCCCCCCTCCTGAGTTCAGGGCTTCATTTCAGCACTGGGCAGGAAACTGTGGGTGATTCCACCCCACTCCCCAAGCACTGGGAAACACATGCAAACTGGTGATTTTGAGCTGCTGTGGTTGAATAACAGCTCATTTATGTTATGCCATTGCAGAGATAAAAAATAAGATTAGAAAATCTAATGGATAGGTGGAAGAATGGTATGTGTGTTCCTTTTCACTGAAACCAAAGATTGGGAATCTTTCCTTCACAATCTCTTGCCCCTCTTTATTCTTAATGTTGAGATCCACACAATGTAACAACCATTGTGCAATTGTGCCATTCCACATTACTTTTTTTTAACAAAAGGAAACATATTTTCACAAGCCTAGATACAGCTGCTTCCTTTTCCCCTGCAGTTGTGACTGGTCAGTGAAGCTGAGAGAGATTTAAAAAATATTTTTTAAAAATTGCTAAGGGACAGGTGGAGGAAGGGGGGAGGGAGGCATTCCTTTTCATTGAAACTGAAGTTGTACCTTCCATTCTGGGCACATTCCCCCCCCCCCCAAAAAAATGCCATGCATCCCCCTCCCCAAGTTTTACAAAAGCATTTCTTTTAGAGAAAAAACGGGCTGCCCATGATTGGGGCACGAATGCAAGACAAAGTCTTGTGGAAACAGAAGAAACAAAACAACCAAACAACTAAACAAGCCAACCCTGCACAAGGTGGGTGGCTGAAGCAAGGGAAATCTGCCATGAGAAAGTAGCCAATGGTAATAACAATCAGCAGTTGACTCGGTCTTTCCCATTTCACTCCTGCTTTTCCCAGGAGCTCATTTGTGGCAAATAAATTTTGTAAGCAAGGTTTTTTTTAAAAAAAATTGCTTTGGTGTAGAAGCATAATTCCTGTGGTGTAGATGGTCCTTCCTAATGATTGCGACTTCCTGCCCTGTTAGCCTCTGAACTGTGCAGCAACAAACTGTTACAGTCAGTCACTTAAAAAAAAATTAATTGGCACACCATTGCCATTTAGTTCTCATAGTATTGTTTGTGCATTTGAATCTGAGAGGAAGAACTCAAAATTTCTACTTACAGTTAGCTAAACTTTGACTTAACCTTATGGTGGGAGGAAGGAGTTGTTCCCTGGGATTTCCCAGAGTGACTTGTTTGTTGCTTAATAGAATTATGGTAATGGAAAGAAATGAGGTCATGCTATGTTGTATTGGGGGTGGGGGGAGGAAGGCTGGTGATAAGAGATACAGAATCATGATCAGAACTACCTACTGCAGGTGAGTGATTTCCGTGGCACAATATCCAGACATGTGAATCCTCTTTTGTAAGTCTCTCTGCATGTAGCTGAATGCAGAAAAAGGAAGGCAACAGTGCTGAACTGTTGTGCTGTGGCACCACCCCTAGGGTAGCACATTGCCTTCCAGCACAAGATCTGCTACAATGAATGAAAGTTGAACATGGTGCAGAGCAAGATGCTCAAACAGCTGGGTGGCTTTACAAAGGCTGAACTAGATACTTTAAAAATCCTCATTCATTTTTAACAGCTTGGAGAACACTGTCAGCAACAGCATCATTCAGTATGTAACACGCAATCTATCATGGTGTGCTTTAGCATCCTAAGAGGGAAGAATGAAATTATAACCATAATAAAATTGAATGCTTCATATAGCAAGGTGCATTATTCATGCAGATCCTGCAATTGACCCCCCTGAGGGAGATGCACAGATCTGCACCATTTGCATAAAACTAGGTCATGCAAAATGTTGCTACAAAGGCAGTGGAAGGAGACTGAGGAAGGCTAGGCACCCAGGCTTTCTCACGGCAGATAATCCCAGGCTTTCATTTTCCTCCCACAAAGATGGGACAGCATTTCGTCTTTAGATACAATATGTGTGGCTCACAGTTTTCCCCTGTTAATTATTGCCTTATTAATCTTGATGGTATATAAAATCAGAACAGTGTCCTTGCAACATGCTGCACCGTCAAAGCCAAATTTAAAAATAACTGCTTCAAAAAGTTTCTGTTTGGGGCTTGATTTAAATTTGATGCTAGCAAGGCAAAAGAACTCACTCCTGGCACTTGGCACTCACTCAATGTCTGGTTTAAACTGGGTTTCTACCAGTGAAGTTGCGTGGCTTGCATTAGGCTGGCAACCGATGGGACACTCACCAGTAGGGTGAGGGCCCTTGCTGATGATGCATTGATGTTTTCAGCAATCACAATAATGTCACTTCCTGAGCAATCAGAATTGATGTCATGGCATTGCCGCCAATGCGCTAGCATTTGACCCAAACCGAAGAGTTTTGGCTAAATGCTATAGTGTCACCAGCAATGCCACCCAGCCCTCATTTCCCCTCTCCCATTTTTCTCTCACTGCCCAGCTGAATAGTGGTCGGAACAGCCAATGGGGAGTGGGAGGCCTTTGGCTGAAGTGGGAGACTTGGCAACCCTATGGTGGAAGCAGGCCCTTAGGGTTAATGGGTGCCCCATCAGTGCCCCATCAACTCAGGCCCCCTCCTGCCCACCTCCTTATGTCCCCACCAGACAAGAGATGGCTGTGTGGCTGGCTGTCAGATTAGTAAACTCTGTCTTGTCTTTGTTTAAGCCAGCACTATAGGCCATCAAGTCCCTTCCAGACCAGGCCTTTTCTGTATCTCCCTTTAAACCCTGCCCATTCATGCCAGTTACTTCACAGCTTAGTTCTTGAGTTAGGGATTTGGGGATTTGATCTAAGTGAGGCCTGCAGAAGTCATATCCTATGGTATTTTCCACATGGAAACAGGTTTGTGTGGCATCCCTGTTGCTGGTGCAGTTGCTGATTCAATGCAGAAGCAATGGGGCTTTCACATGGCAGGTTTTGTCCTTTCCTTACCCCAGTCCCCCAGCAGTGGCCAACGGCCCCAGGGTACTTCCGTTTTTTTTTTAAAAAAAATAGCAATTGAATGTATCTTGTACTAATGCTCTAATGATCTCTGTATCAGGTACTCCTAATTCTGACCTTTCATTTTAAAGAAAAAAAAATCTGTAGCTCCCATCATTGAGAAAATATACCCTTCCCTTATATATTTTCTAATGAAAGGGACTTATTTTTTTTAAAAAAAATGAAAGCCAGGAATTCAGAGAATCTGATAAACAGATTATTATAGCATTACAATGATATTCAATTGCTGATTTAAAACCAAAAGCCCCCTGGTGGTAGGAAACACAAGTGTTGAGGCAGATGCAGAGAATATGGCTGCTGTAAGGTTGGGACTAATGTGCTGAGTGGTAGGTTTTAGGAAAGGGGTGAAGGGAGGCATTATTTCTTTCCATCAGGCGTGCCAACTGTTGCAATCGTAGCAGCAAAAGGAGTGGTTGCATTAGTTTGGCACCTGTGTAGGGATCAGCATTCACCTTCAGGGTTGCCATCTCTAGTTTGGGAAATTTATGGAGATTTGGGGGTGGACTCTGGGGAAGGTGGAGTTTGGAGAGGGGAGGAACCTCAGTGGCATATAATGCCATAGAGTCCATTTTTCAATGCAGTCATATTCTCCAGGAGAACTGATCTTTGTTGTCTAGAGATCAGTTGTAATTCCAGGAAATCTCCAGGCCCCACCTGAAGGTTAGCAACCCCACCCACCTTTTGAAGAACTGGAGACTTGTTTCCAGAATGGGTTCTAAATATAGTTATCTTCTTCTGCAGAGCTGCAAATGAGGAGAATGGGGTCAAACACAGAGTTAATTCTACCTACCATTGACCACTCTTTGCTCTGCGCCAACAACTTCCATGGATGCCACTGGTTGCTATGATGAACTGACCATCAAAACCAGGATGCTTAGTGCATTAAAAGCAGAGAGCTGGGAGATTAGGGGTGAATGCCTCACTATAAAGCAATCATTTTGATTGACAGGCTGCTGCCTGTGTACACCCCCTGCTTTCTGATTGGTCAGCACCAGCTGAGGAGAGCTTTCTAAAGTCTTGTCAGTCTTGTCAGAGGGAGTCAGTCGTCCTTTGGACTTTGACTTAGCAGTTGCCAGTCAGGAGGCGTGTGTGTGTGTGTGTCAGTCTGAGGGAAACAGACAAGTCACTTGAGAAGTGAAAGGACACAACTCCTAGACTTTACTGAATACCAACACATTTGGAGAAAAATTCAGAAATCAGAACTTAATGTCTAAGTGTCAGCACTAGCTGAATTCTGTTTATTCACTGTCTCCAGAACTGGGGTTTAGGTTTGACAGAAGGGACTGGGCAGTTGGTGGAAAACTGCCAGCCTAGCCAAAGGGTTATTGCTCCTTAAAAAAGGAGGATATTCCTTACCCTGTTATTCAGAGGGTTCAACTCAGAAGGGACCTCTAGTTTGAGAAGTGAAATGGGAAATGGTCATAGACTCCTCAAAAGTACAGAAAGAGAAAGTTATAATCTCAAAAGGGAAATATTGATATACAGGAAGAAAGTTCTAACTTCCAGGAAACTAAGATAACACTGGGGGGGACACAAAGAAAGTTATAATTCTGTAATAGAAACATGCTTCTAAGAGGCTGCTCAACCAGAGTGGGGAACAGTGTTTTGGCAGGAAAATCTGCCTCACAAAAGAGAAGGAGCAGGGATCCATCATAGTTGCTACCTATGCAAAGCAGTTACACACCCTTAAATTGGCATGCCAGCACAATGGGTTGGATCCAGACCAAATGACCAGTTTCACCATTTCCCATATTTCTTTTGCAGACTTGCCCCACCCCCCAGTCATTCCTCATAGTTCCATATCCCCCAGGAGTAGCATTTCATGGAGATCAGTGGGAGTAGGGTGGCAGGAAAGTCCATTTTACTGATGGAGAATATAGACTGAATCCAACCCAGTATCCACGAAGGGTGTAGACCTCTGGTGTGCAAATAAAGCATTGCATAGTTGCAGCACAATATATGTGAAACCCCAATGGTCCCTCTAAGCTGTGGAATCCTGTGAGCAAAAATTCTATTTTGTGAGCTACTGGCATTAAAGTTGCGAGTGAGCTATTGGCTACTGCATAAATTAGTTTGCTCTGGGGCCATCCTTCCTAAGACAAAAATGTGTGAGCTGGAGGCTAAAAAACTGTGAGCTAGCTCACGCTAACTCAGATTATAAGGAACACTGACCCTAAGCCATGCAAAATTATACAGGGAAACTCTTGCCCCACATTGAAATTGGGCCCAAGTATCTACATTGGAAGACACAGCAACAGGGAGAGGAAGAGGGAGAAAGAGGAAAGGGAAACAAAAAGCAGATGGAGAGGAAAAGAATGGGGAGGCAAGAATAACATGGGAAGGAATTTGAGCCTGTAATTAGAGTTTGCTTTGGTTAGGGATGAGGACCAGTGGGCTGTAGCATGTTTTAACTGTGTGTGTGTGTGTGTGTGCGCGGACACACACAGAGAGTTAAAACATGCTGCAACCCACTATATATATTGTTTAGTACTTCATAGTGTTCTCGTATTGCAGTAGTTAACTGCTGTTTTTCATCTCCCCATTTGTGCTTAAATTGGTGATGGAAACTTTAAATGTCCTCAACTGTCAGTTCTGCATCCTGTCAGGGATTTATCTTCCTCACATTCTTTCTGTGAAGTAGTAACCTTCCTGCTCCCTCAGCTGTTCCTTTGGGTTGGATTTTAGGGAAGACTTCCCACATTCCTTTTTCAAAATGTGATAGATGCTGCACCTTTCATCTTGTTTATGCAGGGAGCATTGTCCTGTAATAGATAAATGGGATTACGCCTCTGCTTTGCTGTTAGGAATGTGTACTGTCTAGATATGCAGAGTCCTTGTTGGGTCTCCATCAATGACCTTGAACAGCATGGCTCTGACAAGGCTTTTACAGCTCTTCAGACACTTCCCTGTGATGGTTTCCAGATACTGAAACCTATTTGCTAAGAGGAATGCCCCTTAGTTTGGTGCATGGCAGGCTCTGGCAACCATATAGTTTGGTTGGTGTTCACTCTGCTGCAGTTTTTCTTGCATGAAGTATATTGTTGCTGGTGAAACGAAGGAGGCGTTGCTCTAATGGGTGTATCTATATAGTGTTTTAAAGTAGATCAGGCACCAGAGCTGGTGCCAGGTTTTTTTGCACACTAGGCGAGGCTATCTTCTGGCGCCCCTCCCCCCTCCGTGTGCCCACCAATTTTCAAAAATTTTAGGCAGGGGTCATTTCGTAGAAAAAGAGAAGCAGGAGCTTATTAGCATAACTTATTTGCATATGCCACACCCCCTGACATCACTGGGAGTGTGTCAGAAGGCAACACCCACCACTCAGGCGCCACCAAAAAAATATCCAGGTATTTCCCAACTCAGAGCTGGCAAGCCTACCTGGGGAAAAACTGCTTCAAAAGCACAAAGAAAATAGTCAAGTTCAGGGGGTGTATATTTGTCTCCCCTCCTCCATTTAGTCCTCACAATGACCCTTAGAGGTAGACTAGGCTGAGAATGTGGCTTGCCCACCATCACCTAACAATCTTCATAGCGCAGTCAGGTATTTGAAACTGGCTCTCCAGATCCTAGGCTAAACATCTGACCGCTACACCCACAGGGTCTCCCAATAGCTCCAGGCTACACACCAGGCACCCCAGAAAGTGCGAACGAAGGTGGTTCAACATAACAGATTGATTTGAGATGAGTGTATAAGGAAAGTGGAGCAAGGGGCAGTGGCTCAGTGGCAGAGCATCTGCTTGGCATGCAGAAAGTCCCAGGTTCAGTCCCCAGCATCTCCACTTAAAGGATCTAGCAGTGGGTAATGTGAAAGACCTCAGCCTGAGATCCTGGAGAGCTGCTGCCAGTCTGAGTAGGCAACACTGAACTTGACGTACCAAGGGTCTGATTCAGTACAAGGCAGCTTCCTGTGTCATGTTGTCAGGGATCATAGGTGTCAACTGGGGGGGGGGGGGCTCGAGCCACCCTCGAAATTTCCCAGGGGGAATGAGCCCCCCGGCAAAACAGAGCGCCCGCTGCCATGCCTCCCTGCTCCGCCTCCCTGGGCCCTTCCTAGGCCCGCCCATCTGCCCGCCTGCCTGCTCGCCTGCTGGCGATCTAGCAATCACCCCGAAACTCTATGGCACCATAGAGTTTCAGGGAGATTGCCAGAGTGTCGCCCCGGAAACATGCCCAGCGTGGTGGCGTCACTTCCGGGTGATGCCAGCACGCTGGGCATTTGCCCAGCTGGCCCCTGGATGGACGGAGGGAGGGATGGAGGCAGGAGTGGCCAGGCCGGGGGGGGGGAGAGGTGGTGGCAGCAGGGACATGGTCCCGGCATGTGCGTGCACACACGCAAGAGCCCCCGCCTCTCTTGGGATTTTAAAACTCTACACTCCTGTCAGGGATGACGTTGTATGACACATCAACAGCACTTTGGGGTAAAAATCCAGACCTATCAGCAACAGGCCAGGTGATGCTCTAGAATTCCTCCCAATAATGCCATAAAGCAACATGAAGGAGAATGAACAAAGTTTGAGTCCAGTGGCACCTTTCAGAACCAACAAAGTTTTATTCTGGGTATAACCTTTAGTGTGCATGCACACTTTTTCAGGTATCTGTTCTATTGCTTCCGAACAAAACGACTACTCACCCAGACCAGACCTGCTATCACCAGGGGCTGTCATTCCACTCCGTGGTCTCTCATTCTAGTCACAGAACACTGCTGCTAACCCCAGGAGCTGTCATTCCACTCTGGGGCCTGTCATTCAAGTCCCAGAACACTTCTGCTCCATCCTGGGGCTGTCATTCTACTCTGGGGCCTCTAATTCCAGTCCCAGAACACTTCTGTTACTCGTAGGGGCTGTCATTCCACTCTGGGGCCTGTCATTCCAGTCCCAGAGTAGTCTATTTGGGCCCAGGGACCCTAATGGGAAATCCATTCCACATTTTCTTTGCAACTCTACTTGTACTGTAATGCATTTCAATGGAGCCCATGCAAGTCAATTGGCATTCTTGGCTCCCATTATTTCCAATGGTCCTTCAATAGGTCACATGGAATTCACTACCACAGGAGGTGGTGGCGGCTACAAGCATGGACGGCTTCAAGAGGGAGTTAGATAAACACATGGAGCAGAGGTCCATCAGTGGCTATTAGCCACAAGGTATAGATAGGAACTCTCAGTCTGGGGCAAGTGAGACTCTGTATTCTTGGTGCTTGGGGGTGGGAGCAACAGTGGGAGGGCTTCTAGTGTCCTGGCCCCACTGGTGGACCTCCTGATGTCACCTGGTGTTTTTGGCCACTGTGTGACAGAGTGTTGGACTGGATGGGCCATTGGCCTGATCCAACACTGGCTTCTCTTATGTTCAAGTGTCTCCCATTGTTTCCAGTGGGAAATCCTGTCCTTCCTTTTAGTACATCCCCAGAGAGACACACAGGGTGCATTCACATGGCGTGCTGGAGCCGGCTGGAAACGCCCCACTCCGGACCGGCGTGAAGCGCACGCAAGCAGCTCCCCGGCGTCTGTACAGGATGAGTCCCACTGCCAGAGGCCTGCCAGGGGAGGGGAGGGGCACATGCAGCAGGAGGTGCTTCCCTGCCAGCAGGAAAAGCGAGGGAGTCCAGTGCGAGCTGCCCGGCGGCGGCGAGTGCTGGGAAAGAAAGAGGGTGGGCGGGTGGCAGCTCGCCTGGCCTGGCTCCAACACCCGGCATGTGGGGGTGCCTGGGGATCCTTGCATTGTGCAGCTGCGGCAGCACCACCAAGTTAAAGGAGGGGAGCAGTGGGCAAGGGCACAGGACCTGTTGCCACTCGGCAGGCTGGTGCCCCCTGAAGCCTGGCGCTCAAGGCAGCTGCCTTAGTTCGCCCATATGGTAGTGCCAGGCCTGTCAGGCACACCCTGGATATACACCAAGCCTCTCTATATTCATGCAAGTTAGGGGGAGGATGTGCATAGGACAACCAGACCTAAACAATGAGAGACCAGTGCGGACTGTGCAGCCGATGTGATCAAATTTAAGTTGTAAATGTGGGCATTTTCCCTCCCTTCGACAAAATGATGTTGCACTTTTAAAAAATGAACTCTGTTGCATTTCCACATTTAGTGCTATAAAGCCTAGGAACATGATAAATTGATCTGCAGACGTGCCCTTTTGTTTAACTCATATTTTACTGAGCATTATTAATTATTCTTACATTAACTACAGCCAATACTAAGCCAAATTAAGAGGCAAAAAGAATACAATAAACAAGTGGAAAATATTCTAGTAAGCCAAGGGATAGAAAACCTGGGGCAAGAGAGAGACCCAGCCAGGAAGGTGAGGCTATAGTTTATCTTTTAAAGGGTTGTTTAATTATTTGGCTCATTTTAGATGAATTTCTATGTAATTGATGTATATCCTGTTTCTCTTCCATCATAGAGCTCAAGGCAGCATCCATGGGGCTCTAGGAGGTTTCCTATGCAGGCATGGACTAAACCTGTACTGGCTTAGCTTCAGCAAGGCTGCTGTGTTAGGTCTCCTCTGATTGTACCCTGGAACAAGGGTATGTGCAAGGACTATGAACACTGTCAACAGCAGACCTGTGCCTGGTATGATGCCCACCCACAGGCTGCAAAAGGACCATATGGTTTAAGTCTCTCTCTCTCTCTCTAAGTAGATATTATGTGCCTTAAAAGTATTACATTTGTGCACAGAGGCCATTCTCTTACAGTTGATCTTCTCCTGGGGAAGCCAGTCTCTAATGACTCCTTGCATTTCGTCACTTTTAGAGGGTGATGGAGCTCCTTGGTGCTATCATTTGAATATTTCTGTGCATGATGACCATCTAACCAGGTTATGTAGATTTTTCACTCTTCTTTTATGTATTGCTTGTTCCCTGACTTTACATTAGCTGCTATTCTGCTATGGTGGAAGTTATTATCTTACCTGAAGGTTATTCTTTTATTTGAGCTGTTTGAAAACTGCTGGTTGTAAATCCAAAGAAAGATATTCTGAAATTGTGATGAGCCAAAGAACTGTGAAGGGGTCTGCTGTTTGAATTAGGAGGTGGTGATATGGCTGCCTGTTCTTTTGTGTTCCATCTCAAGTTCTGGGTGTCTTCCCCAGAATCCTACTTTTGTTCTTACCTCTGGATTCCTTCTAAATTGGGTGTGCTTTAGGTTACTGCTGTAAGTCTGGGTGATTTTTTTTACATAGCTAAACCACTAGTGGAAGGTGGTTCCATGCACAAAAGGAGCTGGGAGATCTGAAGTTTCATGATGTTCTGCCCCACTGCCTCCTTTTCACTACAGCCCCCCTGACCAACATGGTTGGTCCAACATGACCAACATGACCAACATGGTTTTGCACAGATAATGCAATCCCACAAACAGTATTTCTGGAGGTTAAAAGAGACTGTTGAGAGGGAAGAAAACATACGGAATATCCATGCATGTACAGGCCATGGTATTTTGCAATTAGGGTTGCCAGATCCCCCAGGTGCACAGGGGATCCTCCAGTTTTTGGCACTCTCCTCTGTGCCAGCCAGCTGGCCAGCGGGGGAGAATCCCCCCCCACACACACACACCCAGCAAGAAGCTGGAAGTAAATGTGATGTGCTTATGTCATCCGGAAGTGACGTAGGCATGTTGGTGTTATTGGGGGGTGATGCTCAGGGTTTTGGACAAAACTTTAAGGTAGAATTAGCTTCAAACCATAGACTTCTGCCCCAATCCCAGAGTGTCATCCCCCGATGTCATCGACGTGCTTATGTCACTTCTGGGTGAATTAGGCATGTTGCATTTACTTCCTGCTCCGTTGTTCCAGATCCTGGTAAGTTCTCCCCAACCCCTTTCTGCAAGACTTAGGAACCTGGTATCCCTATTAGCAATGTGTGACTTTTATCTGTGTTTGGACCATTTCTTTCTGTGTTTTGGTATCCAGGTTCATGATTTTTCTTCCAGTGCAAATATATAGTCAAATATTACAGCCTTAGACCTGCTATAGACAAATAGTGTTCCCTTTCAGATATAGAACTATACTGAACTGTGCTACTTTGGACTGCAGAAGAAGGATCTCATGATTGAAAGGTTCCTCCATGGGAAAAGAAACCCAAGCAGAGAAGTAAGATGCCAAGCAAAAGGCTGTTCATTTGGACTACTTCTCAGGAAAGCAGAGAGAGACTCTCCATAGTTCACATCACACTCCTTCTGCATTCAGCAATACTGGACGTATATCCTTGGCCCTATCATCTTGAATATGAAAGGGGAAGATGTTGCATTCGAATGCTTTCACTGCCATTCATAAATGCTAGCATTTCTTTGGACTGCCTCAAGCAAGCCTTATTTTAAAATCAAGGCCAGTATTTTTTTTCTCCAATAAACACCTTTTCTTGCAATCTGTTTGCCAGTTCATATTTATCCTTAAGCCTGATGGTGAGTTTCCAAACAACTATGTTACTCATCCAGGATGCTAATGCTGACTTTGCCATTTAAATTTGACCCACAATACACTAAGTTTTCTGAGGGGTGTGATTTAGAGGACAGTGGGAGCTGAGAACTGAAGTTCTGTAATCCGTACTAATAATTGTAGAAATTATGAACAACGGCCCACAAAGATCTAAGGATGACTGTGAAAGGACTAAATGAAACATAGTTGGTGGTCACGTACAGCTTTCATATGAGTGGAGCTTTCCTTTTCTGGGGACATCTGGATGCGAAACCCCTTGCACAGGGCAGTGCATGAAGGAGGGGTGTAGTGAGATTCTGAAGGGTGACATCATTCACCAAATGTGTATATTCTGCATATAACAATTATATATTTTCCATAAACATAGAATCTCATTCTGTAAATCAACTGCATACAATTGATTAAGTAACACATGTATTTATATCATTTTGTTAGGAATGCCCTTTGGAGTGACCAGTACTATCTTTATTCTGCTACACTGGTTTTTTTAAAGGGTAAAAGATCATATTTTAGATGTGGTATGCATTGGCCGAGGACAGACTGGGCTTCTGGAGCGCCCTGCCTCCGCTTTAGAAGCGGAGGCAGAGAGGGCGTCCAGACAGCCGCAGCTGTCCCCTGTTGCCGCAGCTGTCCCCTGTCACCCGTCTGCGAGGCACTGGCATGCCGCTTCAGCCGGAGATGCCTGGGTCCCCAGGCGTCTCTGTGCGCGTCCCCAGTGCTTCCGGTGGGTGTGAACGCGCCAAAGGCACATTGCACACGCCGCTGGAAGTCTGAACGGCGGCCGTGGCTGTGCATAGCCATGGCTTGCCCAGGCAGCCGGCAGCCGTGCTCCGCCGCCCCTCGCAGCTAGTGCGGACGGGGCGGCCCGGGCAGCTTTTCCCGCGGGGCTTTTGGCCCTGCGGCTGTGCCAGGACAGATCTCCAGTCTGTCCTCGGCCATTATTTCTTCAAAGGACACCATATTTGGAATGGACCATATTTTCCTTGCTTGTAGAATGTTCCCTTAAAATTATGGCACTCTCAGCATTTTCTTGTGAACCCAGTCAAGCATTAGAGAGGCTATAAGACACTATTGATGTCTTGTAAGAAAATACCTTAAATGCATGTGTATGGGACATGAAAACATGATGCTCAGGTACCTGAAGGAAAACTTACCTAAAACAATTAAGCAAACCACAATTAGGAAAAAAAAGCATAAACATTGCCTTTTTCTGAATCCTGGGCCCATCTAGGCAAGACACCAGGAGATCTGTGACTGAATAGGCCAAGGGTGTTTCTGAACAAGTTATTTTCCATGAGGATTGCCAGCCCCCAGATTCAGGCAGGGATTCCCACACTTCTGGGGGTTTCAATCTGCCCCTGGCCAGCAGGCCGGTGGGGGAAGCCCCACTCCCAAGCCCTGCTCCCAAGAGCGACCACCCAGCCAGCTACCCCCTCCCTCCTCTCCTGCCTGATTTAAAGGGCTTCAGCTGATCGGCAGGGACTATGTGGTCTGCCAACCAGCTGGAGGGCCCTTTAAATCTAGCAGGAAGGTGGGAGGGGGTGGTTGTGGGCTGCACACTTTGCTCACAAAAAGACCCCTTAAAGGGTCTTATTGCAAGCAGGGTGGGGGCTGTGGTTCACAGGACTGATTTTCCCCAGCCCTGCATCCCACAGCCACCACCCTGCTTACAAAAAGATCAGCTGACAGCCCACAGATCAGCTGGAGGGCCCTTTAAATCTAACAGGAGGGGAGGGAGAGGGGCGGTGGGGCAGGTGGTAGCTCTTGGGAATGGGGCTTAGGGGCAAGGTTTGGGGCATCTCTGCCTACCCCTGGAACACCCCCCAAATCCCCCTGCTGGAGCAATGAGAGGACCTGGCAACCCTAAGTTCAATGCTGTTGGGAAGTGGTCCCCCCCCCCCCATTTTCCCACAGCATCCTGCTGAATTTGTGCACCTCCAGGGATTCCCCCAGCTTTTCTCTGATCTTTCTCAAACCTGATTTGCTGTGAAGTGGTGGTCAAGACTGAAGTAAAACCTGGGTAGCTGCTGTATGGGTGGAAAAGTTAATTTTTCCAGGTTTTGCCTACACAGCAGCCATTCCCTCCGTAAGGTGGCTATTTCCTCTCCCTAATTCAGAGTGTTTGTCTTATAATTTAATTGTAATTTAATTAATCCCTTGTAATTTGCGATTTAATAGTGTTATACTGGTATACTGTTATACAAAAAATATGCATAAAATTCTCTGAATTCCTGGCTTTCATTAAAAAAAGAGAGTAAGTCTCTAGGCCCTTTCCTTGTGTAGGTATATGAATAAAAAAGCATATCTTCACAATGCTTTTTTATTAAAATGAAAGCTGGAACTCAGAGAGAACCTGATGTTTATATTAGTATAATGGTGTACTGACAGAACACTATTAAATTGCCAATAATTAAAAAAACCCCAAAACTAAACCACTAACAGGAAAACCTGCTGTATGGAAGTTCTGTCACCACTGTGTTGCAGCTACAGGGAAACGAGACAAGCTTGTCCTGGTATAGAATACCCCCAAGTGTTTTTAGAAAGGTAAACAGCAACTGCATTGATAAATCAGAGCCATGATGGGGGGAAGGGGGGGGGGAGAATCCCTGCATATGTCTGCTAAACTACCCTACCTCCCACATTATTGATCATCTCTGGAAAGTTAAGTCAGGCAAAGAGAGGGATCTTGTGTTATTTTATTTATCTTGCTCAGTGTGCAGGGAAACTGAATTAAAACCACATAATGATATTGGCACGTGTGTAACCATCAAAAACAAAACAATAAGAAAATAACAAAACAAAACCCACCAATAACCCTAACATATCTTACCATCCTCACTAATGACTGAAAGCCCTTTTTAAAAACCAGGGCTCTGTGGAATCGTGCTGAACCATATTTCTTCAGGAAAGTCATTCCACCAGATGAATGCTGCCTCTGGAAACTTTCTGTTCCTTGCTATCATATATTTGGTTACAAGGCAAGAGGGACTCATCAGCAATGCCTGTTCTTGAAACTGCAACAGGCAGGAGAGAGAAAAAAGTGGAAGGAAGGTGTCCTTCAGATATCTGGGTCCCATGCCATAAACAACTGTAATGTCAGCATCTGAATTCAGCCTAGAAACAACTTGGTAGCCAGTTCAACCTGTAATGGTTCAATACATTTTGTCAGCTGTATTCCATTCAGTCTACCCCCACCTCTGCCTAGCAGCTGGACTAGTTACCCCTCCTTGTATTCTCCCCCTCAGCCCCCTGCAAGAACAGTACATCACACTCCCCTGGCTGTAGGGCTTCCCAAACTCTCCTGAAATTCCTTCTTCTCACAAAAGTTCAGCCATTGTTTTGGTTGTCCTGGCTACCCTGCCAATTACTTTAGTTGCCCAGGCAATTAAAGAGAAGGCTAAATTTTGGAAAAGGAAGTAATCTCTCCAGAGTTCAGGAAGCCTTTAGGTCATGGGTTGCTTACCATTCTGTTTTCAAAGAGGACTGAGGGAATCGGCAGGAGAATTAGTTGCTCTGGGTCTCAGAAGGAGAAGATGGAGGCAGTCTGGGGTGGGAGAGGCAGAGATGAGAGGTTACTGCCCTCCCCAAAATAGCAGCTTGAAGGAATTGCTTCAGTGGGCCGGGCCTCATGGTAGGATGGGGCAAAGTGTGGCAGCATTTCCCCCTCTTCCAGGGCTAATAACAACCAAGGAAATGTGGTGGTGAAACAGTGAATGCTGGGCCAGGAAGGTTCAGCCTCATCTCCCTGTGCTGTGGTCCCATTCCAAATAGGTGCTCATGGAGCTACTAGCTATTTTTTTAAAAGGATGGAAAAATCTGATCATGTATTTTCTAGTTATACCATGAATTCTTGTCTCATTTATGTTAGCCATGACAGATGTTTGGTAATATTCACACTTGTAAATTCAATGCAGTGATAGTGCCAGAAACACAGCTTCCTAGGGAATTCTTGATTACAAGAACAAACAATCTGCAACAGTTTTCTGATAAAATTGGCATATCATGGAGACTAGAGACCAGAGAGCTCCCTCCAGTGGAAGATTTGCAGACTGTATTTGCAGACAATGCTTCCATGAATGGATAAAAAATTAAACTGTAATCTGCTATTTGTTTACATGCCTTTGATCTGTTCCCACCACATTTGCAAGTGTTTCTCATTTTAGAACAGACTTATTATTGGGTGCAATGTGCATTTTTTGTAATGTTTGTGCTTATCATTGTTGAGATTTTATATTCATTTGCACAAACTTGGGGGGGGGGGCTGATTAGGTCTATTTATGTACCTGTTTTAACATTTAGTACAATAGAAGGTTTGCTGTGGAGAGGGCAAATCACTCTGTGGTTTTTTGCCTTCATTTCCAGGTGACGTTATTGCATCATTTTGCCCAAAAACTAGAGCATCACCCCCCAACATTGGCAGCGTGATGATGTCACTTCCAGGTGATGTTGTCGCATTGTGGACATTGCCTGGTGATGTCCCTGTTCCGGAGTGGGGCTTCCCACACTGGCCAATTGGCAGATAGTGGATCAAATCCCCAAAATTTGAGGGAACCCCCTCCTAGACTGGGGGTCTGGCAACCCTACTGTGATCTTCCTCTCCAGTTTCTGTTATGAAGTATACCACAGTTCACATATCACAGTTGTGTGTCTTATTTAAGGGGCTGCAATAATCAATAGGGACAGTGCTGTGGGAGCAGTGGGGAGACAAGCAGAAATGGAAGCAGTCATTAGTGACCCTGAAATACCATAGAAAGGGCTCTCTAATATTTCTATTTGAGTCTGTACTGCTCAATGGAAACTCTGAAGGCTTTCCTCTCAGAAATTAAGCCTCTCATTGTGTATAGTTGGCCTTGTAGTTTTGCTGCTCAGTATCAGACACGCATGTATGCTAGAAGAAATTGTGCACTATGTGGATATCATCATCTCTTTAAAAACTAAGGGGTTATGGCAGAGATTGGGAGGCACAGGAAAAGGGGGGGGGCACATACTACATTTTGAACCACCCGAAATATTATTCCCCATGGGCAAGTGCTCAGACACACATCCAGAGCCCACCTCTGCCATGTGCAAACCCAGTGCTTTACTGAATGTCTGCTCCCATCCCTGCCCTTCACCTCACCCCCTGCCTCCTTCCATTCAGACTATTACATAAGGTAGCACTTGCATGCAGGGAGCTCAGGGACTGTCCATGCATCTTGGCTTTGCCTCTTTTTTTAATCCTTCCTGCACTGCCAAGGGAGGGAGGGAGAAGAGGAGCTGTGCACATTTGGGTCACTGGGTTAGCAGGCCCCAGATCACACAACATGGCGGGCCTCCTCCACACCCAACCCTCAGCATTATGCACACACTGTACTGCTTACAAAAGCACTGAGTTTCTCTCTCTCCCAGGCTGCTATGCATAGCACGCCCAGCCCAGCCCAGCCCAGCCAGTCACTCCATTCACACGCTTACATAAGCAGGCAAGTTTGGTGGTTTGGCTAGCAGCTTTCCACAGATTCCTGCAAATGGGAAACCACTCGGCTGGGCTCAAAGAGGTGGAGCCAAAGAGATCCTGCTCTCTACACAGGAACAGCCAGCCGTCTTTCCAGCAGCCCAGGTGGCACAGGCAGGAGCCCAATGCATTCTGGCCAGAGGAGGAGGCAGCGGCAGGCAGAGCATTCCAGTGCCTTGGCCAACAGGCAGCCTCCAAGGGAATTGGCTGCACAGAGCTCAGAGCCAAACCAGCCCTCCTTGTTCCTTATGGTTGCCAACTCCAGGCTGAGCAATCCCTGGAGATTTGGGGAAAGTCCCTGGGGAGAGCCTACATTTGGGGAAGGGAGGGACCTTAGCAGGGGGCATAATAACCTGATATAAGCCATTCTGGTTCATATTTGGACTAGTTTTCCCCCAGTTGCTCACAGGCTGGATAAGAGCCCTAGATGGGCTGCTTCCAGCCCCTGGACAATATGTTTGATATGCGTGCCATAGGGTTTTCAAGGCAAGAGACATTCAGAGGTGGTTTGCCATTGCCTGCCCACATGTCATGACCCTGGTATTACCTTGGAGGTCTTCCATGCAAATACTAATCCAACCCTGTGTAGCATCTGAGTTCTGAGAAGATCAGGCTAGCCTGGGCTATCTGGGTCAAGGCTACTACAAAGATGGTATTCTGTAATAAAATTCTGTTAATGTTTTGAGACATACAATTTCCTTATGGTCTCAACATGGTAACCCTTGCCATTCATTTTGCCAAAGAAACCACAGTTTTATGACATGAGTTAGGGTATTCACAGCACCATCACCAAATGAAAAATCCTAGGATTCTTTATTATGAGATACTATGATAATTAGATGAATGTAAAATTGATTTGAGATTTGTCATGTAGACGTGCCCTGTGTGGTTAATTTGTTGCTCAGTGGTATCAATGCCATGTACCTATGAACCTGTAATCCTCAATATAATTTAAATGGAAAAGACCAGCTGTCAAAATGACCATCAGTGACAGGCAGTCATTTTAACACATGCAAGTTCAGGAGGTTCAGGAGTGTATAGAACAGATTCTGTGCAAGCTAGAGACACCAAACTTGCAGGGGAGCTCCCCCAGATGCTCCTCTACATACCTTCCAATTTTAGTGAGGATTAGATTTATGGGATCCAAGTTACAGCCCCAAACAAAAGTGCCCCCAGAAAAGTGCTTTCTGGGGAAATGACAGGCGATCATTTCTCCAGAAAGCACTTTCCTGGGGGCACCTTCGGGGGGGGGGGCTGTAACTTGAACCCCATAAATCCAATCCTCACCAAACTTGGGGGGCAGGTACAGCAGAGTCAGCCAGAGATTCCCTGTGAGTTTGGTGTCTCTATCCTGATTGGGGGTGGTGGTTTCTACCCAGTCACGAGCCTCATGAACCAAACCAATTCATTTGGACTCTAAAAGTTTGCGACGGTTCGTGGTTCGTACGTCACGAACCATGAAGCAAATCAAACTGCATTTTCCCAGTTTGATTTGAGATTTTATTTGAGATTTGTCATGTAGATGTGCCCTGTGTGGTTAATTTGTTGCTCAGTGGTATAAATGCCATGTACCTATGAACCTGTAATCCTGCACATCCCTAGCTGACATAGTGAATTTTATGTAAAATATTTACTAAATATTTTTCTCGTACCTTTTATATACATCTTCTTGAAATTACTTTGTTAACATATGTCTGATTTGCTGGACTTCGACCATAATAAATGTCAAAAACGACCTGAGTAGGATTCTGAGTAGATCTGTTTAGCATTGCTGTCCAACACTGCACTCCTGACACTTTTCTGGGGGTATACCCCATTGAATAGACCTGACTAGATCTGCTTAGGATTGTTCTTAGTCTGCCCCGTGTCAAAGGGTTCACATGTATTTTTGTTTCCCTAACATTCTTAACATGAGGCCAGAGCTCAGATCAGCCACATTTCCTTAAGAATTCTTTGTCTCTCCTCACACTTTCCCTTGTTATAACTGAATTTGTATAAAAGTGATGCAAAATCACATGGACCAGTGTATTTATAATATTTTAAACACTTTAAATTCAAACAACTTAAACCCAAAGGTCTCCTATTCACATGATGATTAATATACCTGCATCACTGAAAAAAATGGCCCTAGGAAAGAGAACACTTTGTCATGCAGCCTCCTATTGAGACTGACCGTCCCACCATACCACCAAATGCATTGAGAACAATTCTTTATTAGAAAGCATTGCTGCTAAGCAACAAGTTTTGAGAAGAAAAAAGGGAGATGCTATTTTTATACAACACGAAATTAACTCTTAGGGAGTGATTCAGTGGCCGCTTCCGTTGATGTAGTCCCAGCAAAGCCAATTAAAACATCCCAGTTTGCATAAAGTTTAATCCAGGGAAAGTTAGGCGTACTGAAACCTTGTTTCGATAAATAAGAATCAAATATTTAACTATGTTCTTAATCCCTGTTGTCAGAAGAAAACATCTTATTTTCTCTGGACTGTGCCTGGCAGCCAGTAATCTAGAAGTTAGCAGTCCCCGGTATGTGGGTCAAATTATGGCATGCCAGATCATTTTGCTCAGCACTGCATTATTATTACTTAATTATTACTTGAGAATATTATGGGAGGCAGAAGCTGAAGTAATGGTATAATATGTACTGACACAAGAGGACAGGAAAAGGAAGGTTTAAATTGACACATTAGCGATGACCTCATTTAGAAGATGATACCCAGAGGGCCTCAACAAAATTTGTTAACATTTAGGAACAATCAGTGCCACAGACTGTTATTTAGAAGGCTTGCTTCTTCCTGTAGGATGGGAAGAAGAAGAAGAAGATGAAGAGGAGGAGGAGGAAGAGGAGGAGGAGGAGGAGATTGGATTTATGCCCCACCCTTCACTACCTGAAGGAGTCTCAGAGCAGTTTACAATCTCCTTTCCCTTCCTCTCCCCACAATAGACACCCTGTGGGGTTGAGAGAACACTTTTGAGAACTGCTCATGAGAGAACAGCTCTGAAAGAACTTGTAATTAACCCAAGGTCACACCAACAGCTGCATGTGGAGGAGTGAGGAATCAAACCCGGTTCTCCCAGATTAGAGTTCACACTCCTAACCACTACACCAAATTGGGGTGTCTCCTGTTTGCATTATGAAGCTCTTCTTGCATCACACTGTCAGTCCATACAATCTAGTTTAACTAAATCGTATGGAGATTTCAGTTCATTATTGTGGGTGGAGCTGAAAAGAAGTTAATGGTAAATCTGCTTCTTATAATAGGCAATACGAGATTGCAACAATGCATCTGGCATAAGAGGCATCAACTCGTGGTTTAAAGCATAACATTGTCTAGGGGGCATTTCACCATTCACCAAGTTGTCCAAATATCCATAGTATTATTTATTGTATTTTTAGTATATCAATGAGTGCAAAAAAAGAAGAAAAAAGACATTGTTTACCTGCATCCTTTGCATCAGGGTCAGTGTAGATGGAAGCCAGGATAAACAAGGTGAAAATAACAAAAGCCAGCAAGATGAAAGCTACTTCAAGGTTTGTGAATGGCAGCTCCATGCAGTGTTGATGGGTCTTTACCTAAACAGAATGCAAACAGTTACTTGGCATAAAACATATTTTAAAAATGTTGTTTGAGTAGAGCAGCTTTCTCAGAGGATATTAGATCCTGGTCAAACAGGTCGAGTGACTTGTGCAAGAGAGGAAACAAAGCCGTTTATTTACAAAAGGAACAATTTGGTGTATTCCAGTGCAATGTTTTCCTCCATTGAGCTAGATTTTTTTGGGGGGGGGGGGTCAAATGTAAGCTGAGCTTTTATTTCAGTATAACATTAAGGTCAATTATATTAACGTTTGTTTCATTTTAGCCTTTCCAGGTTATTGGTTTACTGTGCCATCAGTGTACATTTGCAGTTACACTGGTTCTGAGCAAGATCTAAACGTTTTCCTTTATGGTGGCAGACACATTACAAAATTACCGAGAAAGTGTTATTTGCCTTGTGGCTAGCCTGACAACTGTGGTGGAGTGTAGAACAGAATGCAGTTGTGTGATGGCACCAAATGCCCTCCAACATTTCATAGATATTTGGATAAACTTGTGACAGGCTTTGGTATCACAACAAACACATAATACCATCCACCACCACCATTATTATTATATTACATTGCCACCTGCATTCTATTTGCTGTCTCCCAAAACAAATTAGAAACAAAGAAAACATTCCAGAATTACCTTATCATGTATTGCAAAGGGGTAGCCATGTTAGTCTGTGATAGCAAAAGAAAACAAAAGTCCAGTGGCACCTTCAAGACTAACAACATTTATTTCAGTATGTGCTTTCACAACTCACAGCTCCTTGGAGGGAAATCAAACTGGGAGTTCTACTTATAGGGAAGATTACAAGGAAGTGGAAGAAGGAGTTGAGACAGAGCCCTGAGTCTTTCAAGTGTGAATTCTCTGTATAAGTGACTAAAACTTTTCTTATAATCTATTATCAGTAGTTTGAAATAAACCTCACTAGATGCCTACTTCCAGCATTTTACAAATGTTAATATGGGTATATTTGTAAAATTCTTATATTCTTAATAAAGATTACTGCCTAGGGTTTCCAGCCTCCAGGTGGCCTCTGGAGATCTCGTGCTGTTACAACTGATCTCCAGATGACCAAGATCAGTTTCCCTGGAGAAAACAGCTGCTTTGGAGGGTGGGCTCTATGGCATTATACCCTGCTGAGGTCCCTCCACAAACCCTGCCCTGCCAAGGCTCCACCCCCAAATCTCCAGATATTTCCTAACCCAAAGCTGGCAGCCCTACTGGTGCCTAAGTACCCTCTCCCATAATTAAAGATTGCTGAAAACTGCACTCAGCCTTATTCTGCTGTTTTAAAAGCCAAGAACAAAGATATAGATATTGTCTTACTATATCTTATCACAACAGTTTGAAATATACCTTAGGAGGTCCTGCATGTGAAACGACAGGCTGCATACCATTTCATGCCTTATTGTTCATTTGTAATAGGGAGGCCAGCCTCCAGGGGGGACCCAGGGATCCTCCAGAATTACAGCTCATCTCCAGACTACAGAGCTCAGTCCCCCCGGAGAAAGTGGCTGTTTAGGAGGGTGGACTCTATAGCATTGTACTCTACTAAGGTCCTTGTCCTTCTTAGGCTTCACCCCCAAATCACCTGGAATTTCCCAACCTGGAGCTGGCAACTCTACCCCCGGATGCCCACTGGTTGCCAGGGAGGACCTAGCAACCCTGATTTGTACACATGCGTGCTTGTGCCTTAGAGACATGAAACATCCATTCATCACTTGGAAATTAATTCTAGAGACTCCAAGGAAGGAACTAAATTCTGAAACTGGCTGCCTAACAACATCTTCTTTATGAGGCACCCCCAGAAAGCAAACATCGAGGCAGAGATTTACTAGTGGTTGGTCCTGGAAAATTGGAGCTGTCTTTCATAAATAGTGACAATTGGAACAGAATATGCCCTGCTTGGAAAACGAAGGACTCTGTGCCACTACCATGACAAGCAATACACCCCCTACTATGCCTATGTCATTTCATATACTTGTGTTTCATTTTTAAAATATTATTGTGTGTATTTCATTTGCAAAATTTATACTGTCCAATCAGGATCACCCCCGAGGCAGCTAACAATTCAGAGCAGAACATTATCAAACTGTTATAAAACCACTTTGAAACCACGAGTAAAATACAGATGTAAAAGACACAGACACGACTGTTTCAATATAGGGCAAGAAGGGGGAATCACTGAAGGAATGCCAGACCAAACAAGAAATCTTTCACTGAAAAAGTCACATAAAGTATGTGCTTATGCATTTGCCAGCAGTGGAGTGTTTCTCCTCTGTAGTACTCAAGTGTGGTTTGCATTCATGGAAGTCTTTTCAAAAGGAGGCAGAGATTTGCAAGGGTCTTCCTCCCCACCCAACAGTGCCTTCCCAGTTAGTGAACCCCCCCCCCCAAGTCATTCTGTTAGTCTCTGAATCCTGTAAGTTGTCACTCACTCACACACAAACTCATACCACTCCAGTGCCACAGCAAACATCAGTCTGCTATGAAAAAGTGTTTGCTAATCTTCCACAGCACAGTTCTGTCCCAGCGATTGTGTGGGACAGGATATTACAATATTAACGGTAGACTGGATGTGTGCTAATATAGTGCTGAAAAAAAATAGTAGCATGGTGGTGTTAAAGGATAGGTTTTAATTATATGCAAAATACACTGGAAAGTTTCAGGGTTCTATATACCACTATGCAAAATGAACAAAGGGAGAAGAAAAGATTTACCCCCCAAAAGGACAATGATTTATAATGTCACAGCTCCTGATGTCTGAATGAGCACTGACCACAGATGCAGCAACCTTAATAAAGCTGAATTGTTTATGCCTTTGAAAAGCATTCTTTAAAAGAAAGTTCTGCAATTTGAAAAAGGCCACGGAGTACAATTTACTATGTGTACTCAAGAACATTGCGGCATATTTTCAGGGAGCCAAATGAATAGTAAGAAGGGCAGTCTCCTCTTACTAGTTCACTGGGTTTGATGAGCGTGTTTAAGAGAAAGGAATTTTCTTCAGGTTGCAAAATTGCCCCCTTTGTTCTTTTCACGTCATACCATGTTGTTGAGTTATTTATTGAGAGCTGGGAGACTTTAATAAGAGAATCTGGCTTTTTTTTCTCACTGAAACCAGTATTCCAGATTCTTGTTTTAACTGCTGCTTGCCTCATAAAAAGTTGTGGTACCTATAACAATGGAGGAAGCCAGAGTACAGCACTGAAAACACGAGGGTGATTATTAGTCTCAGCTTGTGATTTTTACACCTACCCATAAGCCCACATCAGTGTCCATAAATAAAGGAGCAGTGGAACTCAGGATAAAAAATCTAGGTAACTGAGATATAAGGAAAGCTGGATTAGATTTAGATGATTGTGGAGTGAAAATTGGTGGAAGGAACATTAACAGTTTGAGATAGGCAGATGATACAACATTGCTTGCAAAAAACAGTGAAGACTTGAAATGACTACTGATGAAGGTTAAAGCAGGATTACAGCTGAACATCAAGAAGACAAAAGGAATGACTACCTGGGAATTACACTGCTTTTAAGGCTAACAATGAAGAAACCGAAATTGTTCCAGATTTTCTATTCCTTGGCTCCATCATCAACCCAAAGGGAGACTGTACACAAGAAATCAGAAGGAGACTGAGACTGGGGAGGGCAGCCATGAAGGAGCCAGGAAAGATCCTTAAGTGAAAGAATGTGTTGCTGACAACCAATATCAGATTAGTGCATGCCATAATATTCCCCATTACTATGTATGAGGGGGAAAGCTGGATAATGAAGAAAGCTGACAGGAAGAACGTAGATTCCTTTGAAATTTGGTGTTGGAGTTTTATGGATACTGTGGACCATCAACCCCCCCTAATAAGTGGGTTCTAGAGCAAATCAATCCTGAACTCTCCCTAGAAGCTAAAATGATTAAACTGAGGCTATCATACTTGGATTGCATTATGAGAAGACAAGAGTCACTTGAAAAAACAGTGGAAAAGTTGAAGGCAGCAGGAAAAGACGAAGAACCATCATGAGATGGATTGTTTCAGTAAAGGAAGCCCCAGATTGCAATACCTGAGAATGGTTGTTAACGACAGGACATTTTGGAGGAGATTAATTCATAGGGTTGTCATAAGTCAGAAGCAACTTGACGGCACTTAACACACACACAACTGAGACATTCAGTTGTATACTGCAGAGTATTTCAAATGTTTACTTTCCAAAGTGCTACTCTAATGGGAAATGTAATTTGTACTATGGAAAAGTCAGCAAGGATTAATTAATCACTTTAAATGAGCAAAGTATAGCCACAACACTTACTTTGTTCATCATCTCTGTGACCTTGTAAAGTAGGTTGTCGTAACTGCTCTTGTTACCTTGGCTGTGGCTAAGCAGCTATACCCACATGGTTATTGATGAAGAAAAATAAAATCATATCTCATTATCACTGCTTTGACTACTGTAGAGTCGCGGCTTCATTCTTATGTAGAACATGTAGTTCAAATCCAGACTGTTATAGTACAGATAGTTACAGATACATGCTCAGGTGGTATGTAGTACAACTGACAGAACAAGTTCTGTTCTTTCAAAGCTAAACCAAAGGGCATATTCAGATGACTTCACTCGTTATAACACATGGTTGAGATCCCTTGGAATCATTGCAAGGGAAAGGCTGGGAGCTTGCTAAAGCATGACAATGACTACTATGTAGTGCTGAATAACCTGGCCCTGGAAATAGGACTAAATACATGCAACAGGTCCCAGGTTTAGTATCAGGAGGGAAGGAAAGAAGGAAAGGATCTCACACAGTAAACCTGGGAAAGGGAGCTATACCAGGTGAGGCACTGGGTGTCCCTAGCAGAAAACTACGGTGCTGTGGTTCACCAGAAAGTGGTGGCCACTGCCTTAGGATAGGGAGTGGTAAGTAAATCAGTGGAAGGACAGAGGCAGACTATAGGTGGAGGGCTGGATGCTGGGGAAGCAGACTAGGATGTGGCTTTGAATGGCTTGACCACCTGACCATTTGGAAGTGTTTGGCCAGAGGCTGGTTGCTGTGAGTAAGGCTGGCTTGTAGGCTTGCCAGACCCCTAACAGGGATGGGGGAGCCCCCACTTTTGCGGGATGCTTCCCCACTGCTGACCAGCTGGCTGGTGGGGGAAAATCCTGCCCCCAACTGGCCCAAAAGATGATGTGATGATGTCACCCAGCAGTGATGTCATCACATCACCAATGTCATATGACAATGCTCTAGTTTTAGGACAAAACTCTGGTAAAGTTGCCTAAAAACCATAGAGTTTTGCCCCCAAATGAGAGCATCACCCCTGATACTGGCAACATGATGTCATTTCTAGGTGGCATCATCACAGTGTGCACACAAAGCAGGTGCACCAGAAGATCTCAGAACAAACCCAGGAGCCTGATAACTCTACTGGCTAGTGAGGGCTGTGGCTCAGGCACAGCTCAACATGGCCAAGGAGAGAGTAGAGGGAGGCTATAGGGACCAGAGACTGGGCATAAAGCCTAACCAGAATGAGATGAAAGGAAAGTATGAGGCTGTGAGAGGGCAGACAAAAGATAAAAGGGGAGGAGACCATGGGGGGGGGGTGAGTGGCAATCCTGACCCATGTCCTTTAGGAGGCTGCCCGATATAACTTGGGCTTTGACAAACAACAGAGGCAGTCTCTTCCCTGAGTGAAAGGATCAGAGAAAGGGGAGCTCAGGTAACTGCTGTGATGGCACAGCCAGCAATAACCTCTGTAACTCAAGTTGAAAACCATTGGAGGTGGCCTCCATTTTGGATCCTGGAAGTTACAACATGGCCCTGCACTTTGAAGTTCTCCCAAGAACTCCCAAGCATTTTTAAAATGTAGGTCCACAGAATCCTAATTAGGGTTGCCAAATCCAGCTGTGGAAATTCCTGGAAATTTGGGGGTGGAGCCTGGGGAGGGAAGAGTTTGGGGATGGATGGGATCTCAGCAGGGATGTGATGCTATAGAGTCTATCCTCAAAAGCTGCCATTTTCTCCAGGCCATACATGGCATAAAATGTAATGCCAGGTACAGGAGAGATAAACTTTATAGAGGATACAGGCAAACCCAATTAACAATATTATTTTTTACTCAAAATACAAACATACTTAAAACAGTAAAAGTTTGCCTCAACAGGGCATAACAGCTCAGTGGGACTGTTTGAGGACAGGAAATCTCTATGCGTGTCAGGTATGCCTATGTCCAAGTGGGGCCTAGAATTCTCTTAAATTATAACTAATCTCTAAACTAGAGCATTTCCCCAGGAGCAAATGGCAGTTTCAGAGGGTGGACTCTGTGGTATCACATCTCTGCTGAGCTCCCTTCTCTTACCAAACTCTGCCCTCCCCAGCAGGGTTGCCAGGTCTTTGCTGGTCACCAGTGGGGGATGGGTGTGTGTGTAGTGTTGCAACACACAGGTTGGAATACTCCTGGAAATTTGAGGATGGCACCTGGGGAGGACATGGACTTCAGTGGGGCACAGTATTATAGAATCTACCATCTCCAGGGGAACTGATCTCTGAGGTCTGGAGATGAACAGTAATTCCAGGAGATTCCCAAGTCCCACCTGGAGGCTGGCATCCCTACTCCCCAGGATTCATTCCTAAATCTCCAGGAATTTCCCAACATGGAGTTGTCAGCTTTAGTCCAAACAAATACCAAAAATGTCAAAATGAATATCATATATTGAGCATTATTGGCAAGTGTCCCATCACTTACTGGATAAAATAATAGAAGATTGTATGTTGAGAAACTGAACTGGGTCCAGCTATCTTTTTCACCCTGCCTTACTCAATTCCCTACGGGCCCTATCATATATGTTTTTTCATTTCCTGTGCAACTCCCAAGATTTCCATCATAGCCTTTCCTATGGTAAAAGAGGACTCCATCTTTTTTTCTTCCTTGTGTTGAAAAGCTGGATAAATTCAACCCTTTGAGTACTTTGAAACTGAAAATTAGAAAAAGGAGAGAACAGGACTTTGCGCTTGTAGTTTTTAAAAAAGAGTATAGGCCATCAAATGTCCATTGCAACACTTCTAGCCACCCCAAAACTACTACCCCATTTTAAAGCTTAAGCTTTGGAGCCCTTCATCTGAATCAGTATGCTAAATCATATTGGCACTAATAGCCAGGGCTGCTGGTTTGTTAAATATTGTTTTGGCACTCATATCCTATGCTGACTTCTGTTTTAAATCTGCTTCTAATAGCCTAATGTGGATGCCATTGTGAATTTCGTTGGCACTAACAGCCCAAATTGGGAACATTTTTCAAACATTTACAAAAGCCTTGATTCTAGGAGGGAAAAGGCATCATTTTTCTTCTTCCTTGTAACATCGGCTGATATGGTTGTCCTGTTGCCGCCATTTGCATTTTTAAAGTGTGGTTTATGGGTACAGCCTTCAACACATTTATTGCTGTTGACGTTACTATCAAACATTGTTTCTGTAGGAAATGGGATTAACAACCACTAGCTTCCCTATTTCTAAATTATCAGTAGTTCCACTAGGAACAACTAAAGTGTTGCTATTTCATGAAAAGTCAGGGGTCATTTGGGGCTGGAGTGAGGCGGGGCAGTGCTCCGCCAGCCCAGGAATGGGCACTAGGGCAGCCACGGGCTGAATCAGATTCTCTGATCTGATTCCGCCCGCCGCAGAATCACTGCTGAAATTTGGCAGCGGCTTTAAAAGCAGCTGGAGGGGAGGGGGTTTGAGGGAGAGGCTACAAACTTACAGGGTAGCTGCTGGGTCCTCTCCCCAAAATACCTGCCAGGTTTCAAGAAGATTGGACTGGGGGTCCAATTCTATGCCCCCCCAAACAGATTGCCCCCATTCCCTCCATTGTTCTCTATGGTGGGAAAAAAGTAATGTTCCCCCCCACCATAGAGAACAATGGAGGGGATGGGGCAACCTGTTTGGGGGCCCGTAGAATTGGACTCCGTGGTCCAATCTTCTTGAAACTTGGTGGGTATTTCGGGAAGAGGCCCCAGAAGCTACCCAGCAAGTTTGGAGCCTCTCCCTCAAACCCCCTCTCCTCCAGCACCTCATATACCCTATGAGTTTTTATCATTGACTTCAATGGCCCATAGGGTATAATGTGGTTGAAACTGACATTCGGCCAGTGATGTTAGGGGGCATGACATATGCTAATGTTATGCTAATATGTATGCTAATGAGCTCCTGCACCTCTTTTTCTACAAAATGACCCCTGTGAAAAGTCATGTACTTGCTATGCTTTTTCTTTTTCCTTTTTTTACAAAGAAGAGCTGCCATTTGCAGTAAAAAGTAGTAGTATGAAAAATAATCTTGTTAATGAGATTTTGGGGACTGTTTCCAAGAACCAGTGGCACAGATGGAGAGGAAGTGAATAAGAGTCTTTGGAGCAATGATGGACCAGAACAAATATAATATGGGATTCAACTGGTGTGCGTGCACGTAGGCATTTATAGTACTCGGTTTGTTGCCAGCTGCATTTTATTGTATAGTTAGGGATCCTTTTTGTTCCACAGAGATGCGGAGAATAAATCTTTCATCTCAGCTAAGGTTTAGGGCAGTGTCCACCATGCTTTCTTTGCTGGAAATATATCTCCTTACCTGATTAACAAACAGTTGACTGATTCTGCCTCTGAACTGTGCAGTGAAATTTTAATCGGGAAATTAAACAAGAAGACAGGTATCATACTGTCACAATCCATCAGGACTAAGAAAAAATAGGATGTGACTAGGCTGGCTCTAATTATTTCCTAATAGGATGTGAGAAGACTCCCTCCTTTGGAGTCAGCCTTTCTCTGATGCCGAAATGAATTTTCTGATGAAACAGATTGCCTCACTTACTAGAAGCAAATATTCTAATCCAACCCATTATACTTATGGTACTGAGGCTTCTGAGCTTCCAAGTGAAGACACAGTCAGTAGAGTTTATACAGACAGTCCAAGGTTCAGTCCCTGGAATTCTTAGAAGATGTTGGGAAATATCTTGGACCTTGGCAACCAATGCCTGTCAGAGTAGATATTGAGCTATATAGGCTACTACAGATATAACTAGGTGAGGGTTGAGATAAACATGGAATGTTCACAAATATTCCAGTTTTTCAGGTAGCAAAGCTTCTGGCAGAAAGAAAAGTTAATCTCACATCTGACCTAGGGACAAAAATGAAGTAATCATTAGGGTTGCAGTCATTAGAGCTGAATAAGGAAAACAATTTACAGACAAAAAAATGGTCTTGAGGAAGCCAAGGAGGCAGTATTGCCTCCTTGTAAGGACTCCTTGGACTTCAAAAGAAATTCTGCTGGTTGAACTTGCCATTGCAACATCACAATCTTACTGGAATGTACTGGAGTCGGGAGGCCGGTGATAGTGAAATCAGCATAGTGGTTTATTGCGAGTCAAGATGGAACATGGGGACAAAGGGATGGGGAGCCACTTATATTACAGGTAACCACACCTTGACTGACCCCCCCCCAAGGGGGATTGGTCCAACAGGGATTACTCTCCTGCCAGGGCTATCATAGGTCCGTTCGAATATCCTCAGCCTCTGATAGGGGGACCGGCAGGATCCCTAGGTCCATTGTTCTATGGGGAAGGAAGCTCTGTCGTTATCACATCCCATTACAGGCAACATGCTCAGACATGTTTCCTGGCTGCAGACAAAGAATCAAGCACTGGACATAACACTTACGATAGATCATAACAGGGCAAGGATGACCAAGAGGTAATAATTGATGCATAGCAGCCAAATGTCACAATGACTTAAATTGACTGGTCAGTGTTTGGACTTTGCCAAGTGCTTGCTTAACTTTACATCACACTTTTTGAGTCCTAAGATGAATATCAGAGCAGGTGAACAACAACAACAAAATGTTTATTTATTTATATTTACCATTGTAAGAAAAATCTGAAAAATAGATTCTATCAGGACTTAATTTGTGTTGGGCTCAATATTGGATTGGATTTTTTTTTTTGGTATCATAGTTGAGGCCTGGAGAAGTAATCATTAGGGCTGCAAAGTTTATTTAATTGGCTAGAGTAATGGATTAAAAAGTTTGAATTCTCTCTAAAGGGCAGTGGAGTTTTAATTTTAGTAATACAAATACTTATAAAAGGCATCCCCTACTGACGTGTGCTCATTGTCCTGTGATACATACATGCATCACCCAACAACTAGCTGCAATCCTAAGAACACTTTCCTGGGAGTAGTCCCCAGTGAACCCAAGTAGGATTCAGAGTATACCTGCTTACAATTGCACAGTAAGCATGTTTTTTAAGACTTATTTTTATTATATGTGCATTTACACATATCTGATTGACAACTTAAAATGATTGACTAAAATGTCTTCAGTATAATGATAACAGTAATAGAAGAAAGTGCAGCTAAGTATGTTCAAAAAGGAGTTTCCCCTTGTCACTGAATAACCACAGCCCATCTTTGTACACATAGGATTCAAGGAGGCTTCTAGAGCAGGTGGTGTGTATTCGATCCTGGATTCAGTGCAGGATCAGAAAGCTATCACTTTTAACATACTCCTCAAATCAAGTTTGTTCTCACACAAGCCCCCATACCATTCAACCAGGCACAGAAGAGGACTGAGGGATGTATTTGGAAAAAATGTCCATAGAGACCTTCTGCTGAACAATAAGGAAACTGGAAAGTTGAATGTGGGTTTTTAAATAGCATGTGACAGGGAGATTTTTTAATATATCAATAGCAGGCCTGTAGCTACAGAGGGGCATTTTGGGGCGTGGCCCCCTGACTTCCTGCCAAGGCCCCACAACTTCCATCCAGCCCCCAGGTCCCCAGCTCTCTGGGCCGCCCAGAGGACTCTTGACTCTCTGGGTCACCCAGAGGACTCCCCACCGCTGTCCCTTCCCCAAGCATGGCTTGCTTCCCCATGTAGACAGACAAATGCTGAAAAAGTGAGGGTTTTTTTAAAAAATATATATTTTTATTTTTTTATTTTGTGATGTCTGTGCCCCATGACTTATTTAAAAGTCCCCCGAATGACAAAATCCTGGCTACGGGCGTGATCAATAGTACATGGGCTAATTTTGTTTCAAGCTCTTTCATTATATGTGTGAGCCACATGTTACTTAAAGCCAATGGGTTGGGTTCAACCAGCTTTTCCAGTAGTGAGAAAGTGACAAAAGGATCCCATCTGACTGTAAAAAACCTATGCTGGGGCTCATGGGACCCACATGTAAAAAAAGCCTGTTAGAACAGGTGCTGTAATGATAAAGGGAATTGAGCAAGACTGATTGGAAAAGATGGCTGGCTCCAACCCAGTGTGTTGCATTTCACCCACGTGAGTTGACAACCGGCTTTTGAAGAACACCATAATGAAATGCACTAATGTGATTTTAGTCAGAGTATTTAATTAAAATGAATGCCAAACAGAGCCATCTACTGGTGAAATCATAGAAAGGCTTCTTCAGACCATCACAACTACCCACCTGTATCTATCACAGAAAGGCTGTTAAGGATTGAAAGATGGAAAGTTTTCTTAAAATAAAAAAAAATTAATTTCATCATCAAAATTTGGATTGAGAACAAGTGAATAATTAGTATCTTTCTTCAAAACAACATAAAGATTTATGTTTCTAGTATCAGGTCTAGTCTGTAGAACTCCAGAGGTGTACAGTGATTACCAGTGCCAGAACAATTCCTTTACCTACACCAGAGCAAATAAATGAAATTAATAATGGATAATGCTCACACTAATATTTCGTCTATTAGTACCTCATTTCATTTTATCCTGAGTTGTGAAGATTTTATTCTTCTCTTAGAAGAAAGTGAAATAGTTACCATGCATTGTTGCAATTAAGTTAAAAAGACACAAATAAAAACATGCTAAGTAAATTACTGTTTTTACATACCAGTGCATTGTATTTCTGACTGCAATACAGTGGAAATATTTCTCTTGACAATCTCTTCTGCCTTCGATGAGCATTCCTGAGGTAATTTAGCGTGCAAAATGTTTGGAAGTTCACTAAGTACAGTGTTGTTTCTTGTCTTCTGTCTGAATTTCATTCATGTAAAATTTAAGAGGTATAAACTATGAACTCCAGAGCCCCTCAGGTATAGCTGAAATGGCAGAAAGCATGGTTTTCACGCTGAGGTTTCTCCAGCTGATTTGCTGAGCTTGGTTAGGTAGCCAGGGCTGCAAAGGATTGTGCAGCCTTCCGTGGTTCAAGGTTCAACACAAACAAGGTGCGAGTGTGACGTGTCCCAGCTCAACCCAATTATGAAAGTATAACTGATAACACATCGCAATGACTTTAATCAGGCCAGGCTGAGTAAATAATGATTTTTGGAGCATTGAGTGTATTAACCAGCTGTTTATCTTAAGCAGTAAAGAATATACAAAACTGAATTATATTTCCTAAATGGAAGCTGTGGCTAGTCCCATTGTGCATACTTTGCTTTTTGGTGTAGTGGTTTTCATACATAGAAAGGACCATCGGATATTGTGTATTGCTTGAAATTGACCACTGAAATGAGAGAATAAGCATGGTCTGTATAAATAACCTGATAATGACTGGTCTTCCTGTAGACCCATCCATCCTTTGGCTAGGTTTGTGTGGTGGCACACTGGCATGCCTTCTCCTTGCCATCTTAGGTTACTGGTTCAAGACCTACAAAGGCCAAACTAGATGTGATGTTGGAATATGTGATCTTATCTCTCTAAACTTTGTTTAGTAGCATTCCTTGAGAGGGGTAATTTGGGAGCATTGTACTGAAAGAGAGAGAGAAAGAGAGCGTGCACACACAACCTGTTCCTTTTCCCAGTGTGTATCACCTCCAATGAAGATGCTATTTGCCTTGGTTGGGAAGCATGGCTGTATTCAGATGGCTTAAAAATCAAATCACGGTTTGAAATCTTGGATTGTGAGCAACACATGATTTGTCATTTGGTCATTTTGATTTGGACATTACAACAAATGGTGATTTTTGTACAACCCACAAATTTATCAGTACAAGCTACATTTTGGGTGATGGGTGAGTGAGTTCCCAAGCATTTCTGTAGCTGTTCCCTCCTGTAGCCCCCAATCCCCTGTGGTTTTTGTCTATGTCTCTCCCATGATCCCCAGCATAGTCTCTTTAATGTACAAAGGAGACACCCTCCTCCCTTTTTCACCAATAGAAGAACTGGTTGGATCCAAGCCAGAATATACAAGCATCAAAAGAGTTTATAAGACCATGAAAATTTCTATAGAATACATGCTTGTTCACTATTTTATTCTATAATTAACATTTCCCCAGATTCTACTGTTAATATGAAGGAATTATTTAGCACTTCATTGTTCAAAACACTCCACATACATTATCTCATTATCCCTTACAACAATCCCGTAAGAAAATTCAGCATTATTATCTACGTAACACAAACTGGGTGGTGTGGTGTTGGGGGCTGACACAGTATGGCTTGCCTGTGATGTCCTAGGGTGTTTATGGTAGAGACAGGTTTGCCAGCCCTCTGTTCAGCATGTGCAATTCCCCCCTCCCAACTTTCCTTTCCTGCCATCTGTCAAAAAATATAATTAAAAATGGCTGTTGAGGTCACAGTGTGATGTCACTTCTGGGAAAACCTGGATATGATGTCACACCTTTATAGGCATTGTTCTATGTAAAACCATAGAGTTTCCACTGATTTCTAGAGATGACTGGCATTACTTCTGGGGGAACCCCCCCCACCCCGCCCCCTGAGTTTCCTACTGGTTGCGAGGCTGTGCCAGGCAATCCTAGGTAGAGATACGATTTGGACCAGGGATCACAGCCCCTATGTGAACACGTTGGCTGGGGTCTTTGTACTACTTAAGAGGAAACATTTGACATACTATTGGATTTTCTGTTTCAAAAGAACCCCACAATTTATGGTGAGAATATTTTTGTCTTCTACCTCTTGGTGAGGCAACTGTCTCCATATGCAAACATAAATATGAAAGCAATTTGTAGCAAGATTTCATTTTCAGAAGGCCTTTGAAGCACTGAGATATGATTAATAGGTGTTGCAAGCTCACTACAGAAATAAGTGGTATGTAGGATAACTGTACTAAAACTAATCAGGAGCTGCTTTTAATTTTTTTTTACAAGTATCCCTGCTGAACTATTGCTAAATATAACAGAGTCAGCTGAGTTAGCATTTGTTAAACTGCTCATGAATTATTGTCTCTTACAATATATGCAAATAGTAACTGGTTGCTTCATCCTGAATCGCAGCATTGTGCCCTGTGCTTCTGCAGATTTGGAGCTGGATTCTAGACTCTACAAACCAAGATACAATCAGTCCTTCCTGCACCACTTTTCTTCCCTGCTTGCCTGGATTAGCGGTAGGTTCATGACCAGCAAAAGAAAACATTTCTTCAAATAACAGAGACGCCATACAATTATTTGCACAATTTACTTGATCAAGCTGAAACTCATGGACAAAACTAACTTGACAGATCTCCATCAGTTTATAAATCTAAAATGTGTGGGAAGGGAAGAGGCAATTTAACCCCTAGCCCTGCTTCGTTTTGCTAACAGAAACTGCATTTCCCACATTGGCTGTGGTTTGAAACCTTTTGAAAAGGCCATGTCTTTTTTCCTGTTAAAAACTACAAATAATAGTACAGGGAGACTGATTTTGATTAGCAAAACTGAGCATAGCTTGAAGGGTTAAATCCTCCTTTATTTTCACTTTTGAATTGCAGCTGCATGCATACACAATTGAATTTACCTTTTTGTTGTTGTTCAGTCACACAGTCGAGTCCAACTCTTTGCGACCCCATGGACCACATCACGCCAGGCCCTCTGTCTTCTGTCGTGTTCTGGAGTTTGCTTAATTTCATGTTTGTTGCATCGATAACACTCTCTAACCATTTCATCCTTTGCCGTCCTTTTCTTCTTTGACCTTCAATCTTTTCCAGCATCAGGGTCTTCTCCAGTGAGTGCTCCCTTCTCATTTGGTGGCCAAAGTATGTGAGCTTCAGCTTCAGTATCTGGCCTTCCAGGGAGCAGCCAGGGTTGATTTCTTTTAGGATTGACTGATTTGATCTCCTTGCAGTATAAGGGACTCTCAAGAATCTTCTCCAGCACCATAATTCAAAAGAATCTATTCTTCGGTGCTCGGCCTTCCTTATAGTCCAACTCTCACAGCCATACATCACTACTGGGAATACCATGGCTTTGACCATACAGACTTTTGTTGGCAGGGTGATGTCTCTACTTTTTGTTATACTGTCTAGGTTTGCCATCACGTTTGCCACCCCAGCACGAATAACGAGACAGACAACAGTTTGGAATCAAACAAGGGCCACTTTATTAACTATTTAAACAGAACATGCAGCAACGGGTAAACTAAGCAAGCACAGGAACAGGCAAGGCAGGCGTCTTTCCTAGACACGGCCTCCTTGCCCTTGAAATGGGCAGGTAACCTAGCCCCAGTCTTGACCCAGTCAGATTCTGGCTTGTAACCGGCGGCCCAGCATACTGGTTGCCCCCCAGGGGTGCCTACCCCTGAGGCTGCACAGACCTTCAGGGAGGAGCCTAGTCTGAGAGGTTCCCAGAGGCGATCACTGTTCACCTCCCCAGACCGCAAGGCCCTAGGGTGGTTCCTGATGACCTCCTGTTCCCAACAGGGATATGCCGTGAGGCACCCACCAGTTCCATTTTCTTGCTTGCATAAACCTGCCAAGTGACCAGTCTACTTAATACCCAACCACCATCTAACCCTTAACCACCATCAACAGTGTAAGGTAGGCAAAAAAGCACCCCATCCCTGAGCCAAACAGAATGAAGTTTAAAAATTCCTACCTGGCCCCCAAAGGCGACCAGCAGAAGCCTACACTGCAACCAGGGCGGGCGGGTGGGCGAGCACGCCAGCGATCTGCATAGGCGGGAGTGGGGCAACAGCTCTTCTCTCTCAAGCCCCGCCCCCACCTGGCGCGCAACGTGTGCCGAAGCTTCTGCCGCTGCCTCGCTTTGTGAGAGGCAGCAAACCGGCTCCCTCGACGCCACAGCTGTGCCAGGCTGTCGGGAGCCCATTCTTCCAAGGAGCAGGCATCTTTTAATTTCATGGCTGCAGTCATCATCTGCAGTGATCTTGGATCCCAGGAAGGTGAAGTCTGTCACTGCTTCCATGACTTCCCCTTCTATTTGCCAAGGAGTGATGGGGCCAGATGCCATGATCTTAGTTTTTTTGATGTTGAGTTTCAAGCCAACTTTTGCACTCTCCTCTTTTACCTTCAGCAAGAGGCTCTTGAGGTCCTCTTCACTTTCTGCCATTAGAGTGGTATCATCTGCATATCTAAGGTTATTGATGTTTTCCCCAGCAATCTTAATTCCGGCTTGTGATTCATCCAGGCCAGCATTTCACATGATGTACTCTGCATATAAACTAAATAAACAAGGTGACAATATACATCCTTGTCATACTCCTTTTCCTATGCTAAATCTATCAGTTGTTCCATGTCCAGTTCTAACGGTCACTTCTTGACCCTTATTCAGGTTTCTGAAGAGACATGTGAGGTGGTCTGGTACCCCAATCTCTTTAAGTACTTGCCATAGTTTGTTGTGATCCACACAATCAAAGGCTTTAGTATAGTCAATGAAGCAGAAGGAGTTGTTTTTCTGATACTCTCTTGCTTTCTCCATAATCCAGCGAATGTTGGCAATTTGATCAATAGTTCTTTACCTCTTCGAAACCCAGCTTGTACTTCTGGTAGTTCTCTGTCCATGTACTGCTGAAGCCTAGCTTGTAGGAGCTTGAGCATGACCTTGCTAGTGTGTGAAATGAGTGCAATTGTGCAATAGTTTGAACATTCCTTGGCATTGCCCTTCTTTGGGATTGGAACGTAAAATGACCTTTTTCAATCCTGTGGCCACTGTTGTGTTTTTCAAATTTGCTGGCAAACTGAGTGCAGCACTTTAACAGCATCATCTTTTAAGACTTTGAATAGCTCAGCTGGGTACCATCATCTCCACTAGCTTTGTTGTTTGTAATGCTTTCTAAGGCCCATTTGACTTCGCATTCTAGGATATCTGGCTCGAGGTCAGTGATTATACCGTCGTGGTTGTCAAGGACATTGAGGTCCTTCTTGTATAGTTCTTCTGTGTATTCTTGCTATCTTTTCCTACTCTCTTCTGCTTCTGTTAGGTCCCTACCATTTCTGTCCTTTATCATGGCCAGCTTTGCATGGAACATTCCCTTCATTTCTCCAATTTTCTTGAAGAGATCTCTAGTTCTTCCCATTCTATTGTTTTCCTCTATTACTTTGCATTGTTCATTCAGAAAAGCCTCCTTATCTCTCCTTGCTGTTCTTTGGAAATCTGCATTCAGTTGGGTAAATCTTTCCTTTTCACCTTTGCCTTTCGCTTTCCTTCTTTCCTCTGCTATTTGTAAAGCCTCATCAGACAGCGACTTTGCTTTCTTGCATTTCTTTTTCTTTGGGATGGTAGTGATTGCTGCCTCCTGTACAGTGTCACAAACCTCCGTCCATAGTTCTTCAGGCACTCTATCTATCAAATCTACTCCCTTAAACCTATTCTTCACCTCCACTGTATATTCATCACGGATGTGATCTAGGTCAAACCTGAATGGCCTAGTGGTTTTCCCAACTTTCTTCAGTTTAAGTCTGAATTTTGCAATGAGGAGCTCATGATCTGAGCCACTGTCAACTCCAGGTCTTGTTTTTACTGACTGTATAGAGCTTCTCCATCTTTGGCTGCAAATGATATAATCAATCTGATTTCGGTGTTGCCCATCTGGTGATGTCCATGTGTAGAGTCGCCTCTTAGGTTGTTGGAAGAGGGTGTTTGCTATGACAAGCGTGTTTTCTTGGGAAAAAAAACTCTGTTAGCCTTTGCGCTGCTTCATTTTGTTCTCCAAGGCCAAACTTGTCTGTTATTCCGGTTACCTTTTGACTTCCTGTGTTAGCATTCCAGTCCCCTGTGATGATGAGGACATCTTTTTTGGTGTTAGTTCCATGAGGTGTTGTAGGTCTTCATAGAACCGGTCCTCTTCCTCCTCTTCTGCATCAGTGGTTGGGGCATAGACTTGGATTACTGTGATGTTGAGCAATTATTTATTTATTTATTATTCCACTTATACCCCACCCTCCCTGCAAAGCAGTCTCAGGGTGGCTCACATTCATTAAAACATATTACATAATACATCAGTACCAATTAAAATTCAGTAAAATCATCCTAAAACAAATCTATTACCCTAACTCATTCTAATAAAGTGCTGTCGATGTTTATCTAAATTACAAAGATGGCATACTTTCCTTTATCGGTTTCTCAGTTTCTCGAAGTTTTCACTTGAGCCGACTATCTGGGCCTGGGGTTCATTGGTGATGATAGTGTGGGTGGCTCCTAGTTGAAGGCCTGGTCTTGCAGGCCCTGTGGAACTATAAAAGGTCCTGCAGGGCCCTGATCTCTTCTGGGAGGTCATTCCACCAGTATGGAGCCATCATTGAAAAGGGTCTGGTCTGCTCTTGATAGGTTCACAATGAGTGTTAGGATGCAGATCAGAGTTGCTCCTTCATCTGTGGCTGCAGCTTAATTTTTGAGGTAGCATCAGTGGTAAGGAGTGCTGCTTTCCTACTATGTTTGGAAAACAATTCTAATTCATGTCTGCCTCAGGGAGAGTACAGTGATTCCATCAGCACCTGCATAGTCCTTCAGCACACAGTGTCTTACATCAGCAAAAGACATCCTGCACCACAGAAGGGTATGAGTGCTGATGGGGAAGAATGGTATGATCCAACCCACTTTTACTAACAGCTACATATAACTTCTCCTGTTGATGAAACAGGGGTACTGTTGATCTCACATGACTACATTGATAACAATGTATTAAATCCTATCTATAGGAGTAAAAAAGTACACAGGAAAGCACAAAATGGCATCTCATCAAGGCAAAATCAGTTGCAATAGTTCACAAATTCCACTTAACCCTTTGGGGTACTTGGGGTTAAACAAGGATCCTGAACTACTGCAATTGACTCAGCCTTGATGTGCCTGTTTCCTTTTTGCTCCTGTATATAGGAATATTGCTGATATCTGCATCCCAAACTACATAATTATGAACTTCAAAAGGTTAGCTAGTTAATTATTCAGGATGATGAAAAACAATGCTGACTGTGAAGAGCTTCATGAGGACCTCCACAACCTGCTGAGTGGGTGACAATGTGGCAAATGAAGTTCAGTGTTGGTAAAATGTTGATAAGGTGATGCACATGAAGACAAAAATCCGAACTTCAGGTAAAGATTAACGGATCGGAACTTCCTGTGACTGAGATGCAATAGAGATGGGCACAAAGCAGGTGATGAACTAAAATTTCTCATGAATTTTGGCTGGTTTGTGGTTCACGAAGCAATGTCCATGAATTGAAGAATCACCATGAACTTACACAAATTTTGATGCAGTCCATGATGGTTTGTGGTGGTTTGTGAAGAGCAGAAAGCAGGGGTATAAATTTTAAGTGGTTCATGAATCAATATGAACTGGGTCAGTTCATGAACCAACCTCTCAAATTGTGTGGGTTTGTGGTTTGGTTTGTGGTTCGGTTTGTGGTTCAGCCATGAACCATGAACCACACTGTGTTTTTGCCCATCCCTAAGAGGAAAAAAAGATCTTGAGATCATAGTGGATAGCTCAATGAAAGTGTCAACCCAATGTGGTGCAGCGGTGAAAAAGGAAAACTCTCTGTTAAAGAGTATTAGGAAAGGGATTGAGAATTGAATGGCCAATATTGTAATATGCCTGTATAGATCTATGGTGCCACCTCATTTGGAATACTGTGTACAGTTCTGGTCTCCATATTTCCAAAAGGACATTGTAGAGCTAGAAAAAGAACAGAGGAGGGCAACCAAGATTATTAGGGCATTGGAGCACCTTCTCTGTGATGAAAGGCTGAAGAGTCTGGGATTTCCCCATTTAGAAAAGAGATGACTGGGGGCGGGCAGGCATGATAGAGCTTTATAAAATTATGCATGGGGTAGAGAGTTGACAAAGAGAACTTTTTCTCCCTCTCCCAATGTACTAGAACTTGCAGGCATCCAATGAAGCTGATGGGCAGCACGTTCAAGATGGACAAAAGGCAACTACTTTACACAGGTACCTGAAGGTACTCAGGTATCTGAAGAAGTGAGCAGTGACTTGCAAAAGCTCATACCCTGCCACAAATTTTGTTAGTCTTTAAGGTGCTACTGGACTCTTTCTTTTCTACTACATCACACAGAGAGTGATTAAAATGTGGAATTTGTTGCCATTTATCATGCATATATTCTATGCACAGTTTATTCATGACAAGTAGCAGAACTTCCCAGAGTTGATGACTAAAGGTATACATGATGACTGACCAATCATATTTCCTGGGTAACTGTGATAAAAGCATAATATTCCTACAGATGAAGTTAGCTTGGCACTCTGCAGCATGCAGTTCCTTGTGTACAGCAGTTCCCATAAACAGCCCCCTCTCTTTGCAGGCTGTTATTCTCCCCTCTTCCCACTCTGTTTAAATGTCAGACAGCTGATGGCTTTGGCTTAGAAATTATAGCTGAATGAAACTGCTCAGGGGCAGCAGACAAAGAGCATAAGGAAAAGAGAGAGGAAGGGTTCGGAGTGATGAATTGACAAAGTACACAAGATGATGAGACCAGTTTTGTTTGCAGCACCTGCACACCTGCCCGTGCCCACCTGCCTTCTGAGGCTGCAGACGTGTGAAACGAAAAGTCAAATATTAATTTGTACACCGTCAATTGCTTCAGGCTGAAAGAGAATGTGTTTGTTCCACCTGAGTATCACCCAGTATTGGCAAATGAATAAATGGGATCCTGTTTGCTTAAGAAGTTAAGAGCGTACTCTTCAAAGAATCTCTGCCAGGTGGTGATCCTGAACCCCAGTAAGAACCGCAGCTGCGGTTACACTTGATGTGGTGGCAGGGATGAGGGAATTAAGATTGTGGCAATCAAATGAGGGTACACTAGCATGAAAAACATTGGCAAATAAATAGGCTTTCCATCTGTGCACCAGTTCTCTGCTCCTCAGTTCACATACCTATTAGATTTTGTTCTTACTTCTATAAAGTCTATTCTTTTAGAAAATATTTAAGATGTATTCAAGACCTCAGTCCCAGTCAGTTTGGTGCTGTTCTGATGTAGAATTTTGTTACCAGCATTTCCACTGAGAAAAATGAGTCTTGAAAGAACTGAATGCAACCTTGAGGAAAGAGCTGTTGGATTTCACAGTGCAACACAGTGCAACAACAAACACAGTACTTCAACCCCCTGTGCTTTTGAAAAATTGTCACAAGAGGGAGCTGTTGTCAATGACATCATGAAAACGGTCTTTCAAATCAAATGTGACCCTAATCTGGAGAGCTGATGTTTTCAACTTTTGACTTGTCTCACTCAGAGTCTTCAAAATATTGCAAAGATTTGAAAGGCTACATCTTTTAAGCAAAGATGCCCAATGTGTAATACTGCCTTATGTCTAGCCCAGCCCTGCATGTTGCAGAAGCCATGTCTAAGATCTGACGCCGGAATCTTAACACCAGTGCAAAAAAATGACTAGTCCTCATGCTGCAGCAAGAACTGTGACACCATAGCAGCAGGTCTTCTTTGCACTCTTCTTCTGGTGCTCCCACCCACTGGGGTGTATGTCTGTGACTGAGACGTTAAGGGAGTTGAAGTAGTCATGGTAAATGATGCAGGGCTACTGAAAACCCTTGCATGGGATCTAAAGGGCTGATTGAGGGCATTGTACAATGAATACCAAGAATGCATAGCAAGGAGGTTTTTTTCATAAGACCCCGAAAAAGCCATATCTGCAATAGCCTTGCGCACAAATTGATACCAGTTGTGATCTGCCCCATATTTACTCAGATCCATGTCACAATTAGGGGTGTGCAACTAGGGGTATTTGGTTAAGCCCAAGCTGAAAAAATATCGAAACCCCCCCCCCCACTCCAATCAGTATTTTCCAGGTATTCTTTCAGCTGGAAAGAGATTTGGGCATTTTTTTAAAATTCAAAATGGCCAGTCCCCAAAAATCCAAAAAATATTTGGGATTTCACGGGACTGCCGAATAGCTGAATTTAAAGGGCTGTACCTTTAAATGCCTTCCAGGTGAATTTACCCCTTGGAGAAGGTGTTTAAAAGGACTGCAGTCCCTTTCAGCACCTTCCGAGGGAACTCACTCTTTGGGGAAGGAGTTTAAAGGGGTCACAATCCCTTTAAACACCTTTTCCCCTGCCCTTGGTTTCAGTGGAGGATGGGGGTACCTTTGGGGGGCCATAGAATTGGACCCCCTGGCCCAATCTTTTTGAAAATTGGGGGGGGGGGGGTTTGAGGAGAGGCACCAGCAGCTATTCTGCAAATTTGGTGCCTCTACCTCAAAAAAGCCCCCCCCAAAGACCCCTGGATTGATTCTCTATTATACCTTATGGGGACCATTATAGTCATAATGGGACTGAAAAAATCCAGGAATCCTGAATATTTACAGAATCTGAATACCATACCGCTATTAGGATTCAGGAATATTGGGAGATACCTATACCTGAAAAACACCATTGGTTTTTTTGCACACCCCTAGTTACAATATAGGGGCTGCTGTGGCTCAAGTGGTTAAGACACTGAACTGCAGACCAACCCAAGTGCTACATGATGGAATGAGCTCCCATCTCTGCTTCCAGCTCCTGCCAACCTAGCAGTTCGAAAGCAAGAAATTGCAAGCAGATAAATAGGTACCACTTTGGTGGGAAGGTAACAATGTCCCATGCGCCTCAGTGTCTAGTCATGCCAGCCACATGACCACGGAAACGTCTTTGGAGAGCGCTGGTTCCTCGGCTTGGAAATGGAGATGAGCACCACATCCCTAGAGTCATATTCAACTGGCTTTCAAGCAAGGGAAACCTTTACCTTTACTAGTTGCAATATGTATTTGCATGGGACCATCACCATTACAGTACAGTAAATACATGTCAGAGTAGGGATTGTTATTACCTTAACATCTCTCTACACATATAATCAAGCGGCCTTTCTTTTTCTGGGCTGAAGCTATTTCAGAGGGGGATCATGCGTTGTAAATGTTCCCACATGAAAAGAAACTTGTCCTAATCACAAAAGACTGGCACCCTCAGGAAAACCAAGAATTCTCTTCCCTTTGCATTTACCTTGCATCCCTGATACAGCTGTCAAATGTAATTGCAATATCATTAGAGCCAATGTGATGTAGTGGTGGACTAGGATCTAGGAGACCCAGGTACAAATCCCCACTTCGCCATGGAAGCTTGCTAGGTGATCTTGGGCCAGTCACACACTCTCAGGAGAGGAGAATGATATAAGCTGCTTTGGGCCCTATTAGAGAAAAGGGCAGGGTATAAATTAAATCAATACATAGGTGTACTTCCCTATAATACTTTTAGATTGCAAATATATATACAGCCAACCACAATGAGAAATAAGGAACTACTACTGGGACATAGTTTCATCTATTGGTTGTGTATATATTCTTAAATAGGTAAATTGGAGAAGCATTACACTACTCAACATGGAGTGGTAAAATTAAAAAACAACAACATGGGCATGCACCAAGGAAGAGGCTCACAGTACATGTTTTGCACATTGGAAGGTCTCATATTTAATCCCTGACACATAGCATTCCTTGTTGAAGGAACTGAGGCATTTGAGTCCCCGACAATTGCTGCCAGTCAAAACTGTTGGACTAAGCTAGATGAACCAGTAGTCTAATGCAGCTGCATATGTTGTTTGGGGATAATTTAAGGAGCAGAACATAATGCTGTCCCTTATAGGAATGAATACAAGAGGAAATGCAACAGCAGTGCTAACTAGGCATGCTGCAAACATCAGATTAAGATACTTTCTTTGAATGCCTTGAACAGAAATAGGGTGAATGTCTCATTGGATCATATCAATGATCATTGTTAAGGTTTGTGTCAAGCCTCTTTGTACATTTAATTCTACAGGGCTGAGTACCAGTTATTAACCTCTGAACTGCTTTCTGCAGTCACAATTTTTGAAAAAATTAAGTAGGGTGCTACTACACCATTACACTTTTTCTACCTGTAGGAGGTATTTGAAGTGTCATAGTGCATCAGAAGTAATTGACCCAACCTGGGGAAAATTATGGATGTATTCTTCTACAGGTCTCAATAAACAGAGGAGGATGCAGATTCATGATAATAGTGAGTAGATACTAAAGAAACACTAAGACACCTAAATAGTAAGTCTTGGTTCAAGTGATTTTTTTCTTTTAACCAAAACCATATTGGAGGCAGCAGGGGGGTGGGTGGAATGGCTGCTGCAAAAAAGTAATGTGAGAAAATGGCATAATCACAGCAAATGGACACAGCGATTTCATTCAGACACACCCAAACAGCTGACTGAATGATCAGCTCCCAGCTTGCAGCTGGTTAGCAGGATGTCAGCGGAATGTGTAGGTGCCACCGGGCAGTGGGTTTGATAGGTGACACTGTCGCTTTATTCTGAATTGTATTTGAATAGCTGTGTTCATAGAAGCACTCTCCCCTGCACCACAGAAGTGATTGCTGACAAACACTGAAGTACTTGGTTGTGTTATGTTTTACCTGCTACTTTGTTTATTATGGTTCTTAGTACGGAAGGTGTTTTGCAGTATTTATCTTGCTACAGCTCTCTGGTTAGGTCATTTCCACCCTTATAATTGTGGAATGGAGAGCGAGGTACTTTTCTGTTCAAACCTTGCCCTGTAATTATATGGTTGACTTAGGATTTTGACCTGGTCCCCTTGGTCCAGGATCTATGTTGGAGTCGGGTTCATGGGGGTGCGTCCGGGAGGGTGGGACCCTCCAGGGTTCCACTTTACCATGATGGCTCTTAGGCTGGCCTCAGATAGACAGCGGAGGGAGGGGTTCAGCTGCACTGGTTCTCTCTCTCCTGCAGTTGCCAGGATGTCCTGTGCATACCCCTGTGCCACTCCCATGTGCTTCCTCCCTGGCTTGCCCATCATGCCCCATTTAAAGCTTTCCCCTCTGGGCAGCACCCTCTTGGACTCACCAGTCATCCTGCAGTGAGGGATGAGCCTGCCTGATTAGCACTCTCCTCATCCTTTGGGAGGGGTCCACAGTGGCTCAAAGGTTAAGATGCCGAGTAGCAGACTGGAAGGTTGGTAGGTCGGCAGTTCAAGACCCAAATGACAGAGTGAGCTCCCATCTCTGGCCCCAGCTCCTGCCAACCTAGCAATTTGAAAGCAAGAAATTGCAAGTAAATAAATAGGTACCACTTCAGTGGGAAGGTAACAGCATTCCGTGCACCTTGGTGTTTAGTCATGCTGGCCACATGACCATGGAAAAGTCTTTGGACAGCACTGGCTCTTCAGCTTGGAAATGATGAGCACTGCCCCCTAGAGTCAGATTTGATTGGCTTTCAAGCAAGGGAAACCTTTACCATCCTTTGGGACATGGTATGCCATGCCCCTTCCCCTGCCATAATCACCCTTCACTTCAGTGTCAGCATTGAGTGGGGCTTCCTCCCCCAACCTTGCCTCATCATCTGACAGGTTTCCTGGCATCTCCACCAGCACCTCCCTCCTTCCTCTGCTTCTTCCCTGTGTTTTAGGAAGGTGGCTGACTTCCCTGTCATCCCTCTCACTGCCAGCACTCAGGAGGCTTGCCCAGCCTCACTCGCGGTCAGTGCTGGGTTGAAGATTTCCATCATGGAGGGCTAACTCTTCTGAAGAAATTCCTGTGACTGCTCTTTGCTCCAAGGTAGCCCGGTCCATTCCCCCAAGCTGGGAGAGCCCCCTGCCTTTGGACAACCTATACTTACAAATAGATCATAGTCTTATTAACACTAAGTAGTACTGTTCAGTGAAGGTTGTGTGTAGCATTGCAGATATGTGTATTTTTTTCAGTTACATTGATATCTAAGAGGCACTGATGAATCCATACCCATTTAAGCCTAAATTAAAATGTAATGATTTGCATGTCAGCTATAATTATTAAGTACATAGTCACAACAACTACAAACTTAGAAGACTGTTCTGGACCCAATCCTTTACAGAGGTGATGGGGGAAGGGATGGGGTTTGCTGCAGCCCATGGAAAGGGAGAGCCAGCCAACCTGAGACAGCAGTCCTTGACAGTGTTGGAGATGGGGTGGGGGACGTACACATAAGAGTCTGCTGTCTGCTTCCACTCCCTCTTCATTCTAACCCTAGCACCAAGGTGACATCATAAACTTTGATGTACCCTAATGTTGTAGAGAAACTTAAACACATGTTACTTATTGTGCAAACATCTCTGCCTGCCATTCTGGTCCTTTCTTCTGCTGCTTTAGCATTTAAAATCATAAAACCATGGTTTTGGAAGGGGCCTTATAGGCCATCTGGTCCAAATTTCTGCTCAGTGTAGATATTCCAGAGCTACAGTATGACTCAAATCTTGAAGACCTCCAGCAAGGAAGAACTACCACCACCATACTGGTTTCTTATGAAACTGCTCTCATGGATTGGAAGACACTTCAATCAAAATATCCCCTCCTATAATTTAAGTCCATCAAACCTAGCCTGACCCTGTGGAGCAGTATAAAACATATTTTTGTTTTTCCCCTTTATGACAGCCCTTGAGGTATTTGAAAAGAACATCCATGCCTCACCTTAGTTTTCTCTTATGCAGGCTTCATGCTTTCCTCACAACGGTTTTCCAGACCCCTGACCATCTTTGTTGCCCTCCTCTAAACCCATTCCAATTTGTCCATATCTTGTGTAAAGTGCAACAGTTGGAACTAGGCACAATACTCAAGATGAGATTGTCTGACTAGTGCAGAACAGAACTTATTACGTCTCATTACTTGGATAGTCTGCTTCTGTTAATGTGGCATGAGATCACATTTCTTACAGTTTATGATTGTCTGCATTCCCCAGATCCTGTTTACATATACTACTGCCTAGCCAGGTTAGCACAATAATTTGCATATACTTACCTTTTCACATTGATACAGAGTCATACAGAATGACATCTTTGTTGCATTTTTATATGCTGCCCCAGCAGTGAGAGGTACAAGTGTTCAATACCTTTAAATTACAGTTCCAAGCAATTTGCAAATAATTCTACAATATTTATTAGTGACATTCAACCCTGGAAGGAATCCCGTTTGTGCATAAAACATTCTTAATTTAACAGCAAACGGAGACCTCAGATTGTGATCCATCATAATGACATTTTGTTGTATAAAAGATGGCCTTCCCCCAGAGTACATGAGGCACGAATAAAACTGGAAGATAATCAGGATTGTGGGTGATACATCAACGAAAGGAGAGCATGGGTATTTTACATATTAAATCAGTACCAAGCAGCATGTATTGTAGCCAAGTTCAATCATACTTCTTTGGGATCAATTTTTTTTGGTAGAAGGTCTATGAAGTAGTAATAAATCTCTGACAAGAAGGGGCTAATTATAGGATTCTGAATCAGATTATTCTGCTGGCTAATTTTACATAGTCAATTAACTCTTTCTGGCAGGGGTCATTTCGAGCAAGAGCTCAGGGGAGCTCAGCTCTGGGAGTTGGTGCCAGCCCCCCCCCCCCCCACGGGGGAATGCCTGCTTGTGTCATGGCTGCAGCAAAATGACCCTGTCCCCTGGAAAGGTCCTTGTTCCTCCGACCAGCCTTCTGAAGCTTCAGCCACCACTGAAACTATCCTCCCAGAATAGTGGTATTTCTGAGGCTTGGATTAGAAACTGTCCCCTCTCTGCCAGCTTCTTTCTTTCTTTCTTTCTCTTTCTTTCTTTCTTTCTTTCTTTCTTCCTTCCTTCCTTCCTTCCTTCCTTCCTTCCTTCCTTCCTTTCTTTCTGACATAATTCCAGTGATGGCAGGTGGTTTAGCATATGCAAATGTTATGCTAATGAGTATGCTAATGAGCTCCTGCACCTCTTTTTCTACAAAATGACCCCTGCTTTCTGGTATAGCCCATTCAAAGCTGATGTAATATGTACTTCTATTACTGATTTTGTTTTTAGCTGCACATAAACGTTAACATTCTCAACATTTTCATTCAAAAAATGATAAAGCAGTATAGTGAGTTGTATGCTGTTCTTGAAAGATCTGATTGGAAATGATGTCCTCCATGTTATTTTTCTCCTTTTGTTGAAAACAAGCCCCTCAAAAAAAAAACCAGTTACTGAATGCAGACAGCAGCAACACCCTTCAAACCTTTACTTGCAAATGCAAGATCAGTGTGGAGATCTCATATTCATACACGCTACAGAGTTTCCTGTCATAGTTGCTACAGCAACTGTAACTTGGACACATGGCATCTGTAGTCAGACATGTACCAGAGCTGGGAATGCTGCTTTGTGAAGCAAGATGCTCTGAAAGATTGCACTCAAGAGGGATTCTGAGGGATTCTTTAGTTTTGTAATATATGACTGCATGGGCCTGGGCAAAAATATAGAAATCCCTCTGTCTTTAGCAAAGCCATTCACAAACTCAGGAAGGACCTACATCGTCTTTAGTACAGGACACAGAACATGGTGCATATTTTATACCCACCACAGAGGTTACTTTAAATTTTTTCAGGGAGTGCCTGTTGTCACATGGTAACCCTGCCGCATGATCACGAATTTTCTGCTTCTCTCCTTATTCCACATAAAACCAGGTTTTTTTCTGCTGCAAAAAGGGAGGAGGGGGTTTCCATTGACCACCAAAAAGGCTGTGCAGGAAACCATGGGACCCACGTCAACAAAAATCATGTGTGTTGGGGGGCCATACTAAGGAGAAGAATTGGGTGAGCTTGAGCAAAATAGTTGGTGGGATCCTACCTCACCCCACCCCAACATTCACTGGGTTGTTGTGAGGATAAAATGTCAAATGGAGAATGATGTAAGCCACTTTGGGTCTCCAGTGAAGTGAAAGGTGCAGTATAAAGGAAGAAAATCTGTCTGTCTGTCTGTCTGTCTGTCTGTCTATCTATCTATCTTTTCCTTCTCTTAGGCATGTTGTGAAATTGGCTTGGGCAGTCTCAAGTGCTAAATCTGAATGATGGTCATAGAATCTGTGGTGTCTCTTGCAAGCAGGGGTGTAGACTTTCCAGTTTTTTGAGGGGGGGGGGCTGGGACTGGGCCAGAGGCATTGCTATGCTAGGTCCTTAAAAGAACTGATGCCCACAGAGAGAAGCCAGTGACATCACAGGCCATTGTCACTGGAGGTGGAGCCATGTGGGATTTAGGAAGGGACTCCCCAGAAATGTAGGGGGGCCTGCGGCCCTCCAGCAATGCCCCTGGGCCGGGCTAAACCCAGGAAAAGGTGGGAGTTGGCCAGTGATTGTAGTGGTATCTTGGTTATCTCCTGCTGTGTCCTGTTCCTGAAATTCACTTTTAGAATAGTCACTTTGAGAAAAAGAAGAGGAAGAGATTGGATTTATACCCCGCCCTTCACTTGTAGTCTCAGAGCAATTTACAAACTCCTTCCCTTTCCCCTCCCCACAACAGACACCCTGTGAGGTGGGTGGGGCTGAGAGAGCTCTGAGACAACTGTCCTTGCCCAAGGTCATCCAGCCAGGTGCAAGTGGAGGAGTGGGGAATCAAACCCAGTTCTCCCAGATTAGAGTCCGCGCACTTAACCACTACACCAAACTTTAAGATCTGCAAATATACATACCATGTGCATAGGGCAAATTAGTGGTCACAGATTTGACAGTAAGAGAGACAACACAAAAAAGCCTGCAGGGGAACATTTTAAAAGTTTCCCTGGACATTCATTTACAGGAGTCTTGTTTCTGCCTTATTCATTGTGGCATCATAGATGCCTTCATTTGGTAAATGCATGGCTGGAGTCTCCGAGTCAGGGCAGAATACAAAACAGTTGCTGTGCACTCAATTTCTGAGCAATGTACAGAGTTCAGAGTAGTAGCAATCTTCTCAGTACACTGGGACTGGAGTAGCAGTCCTTGGGATTAGCAGAAGTGTTTGGGACTGGAATGACAATTCCTGGGACTTGTAGCAGTGCTCTGAGACTATCATTCTACTCTAAGGGCTGTTACTCCAATCCAAGAACACCTCTGCTACTCCCAGGGGCTATCATTTCACTCTGGGGGCTGTCATTATAGTCCCAGAGCACTGAGCCCATTCCAAGGGGCTGTCATTCCACTTTGCAACCTATCATTCCAGTCCCAGAGCACTGAGCCTATTCCCAAGGGTTGTCATTCTACTCTGTGACCTGGCATTCCAGCCCCAGAGCAGAGATTCTATTGCTACAGATTGTCATTCCACTCTGGGGGGCTGTCATTTCAGTACCAGAATGCTTTTGCTACTTCTAGGAGCTGTCATTCCACTCTGTGACCTGTCATTCCAGTCCCAAAGCACAGATTCTCTTCCAGGGACCACCATTCCACTCTGGGAGGTATCATTCTAGTCCCAGAGCAGAGATTCTATTCTTAGGGTCTGTCTTGTGTGCATGCACATGAAAGCTCATACCTCAAATAAACCTTTGTTGGTCTTAAAGGTACCGCTGGACTCTAAATTTGTTTTATTCTGGGGGCTGTCATTCCAGTCCCAGGGTAGCCTGTCTGGGCCCAAAGACCTTAATGGAAAAACCATTCTGCATTTTCTTAGTAACTTTTTTGTGCTGCAATGTATTTCAGTGGAGCCCATGCAAGTCAATTGGCATTCTTGGCTCCCATTATCTCCAATGGGCCTTCAAGCGTCTCCCATTGTTTTCAGTGGGCAATCCTGTCATTCCTTTTAGTACATCCCAGTTGGTTGCCCTTTTGAAACTACACCACATCATTTTAAGTAACAGCAAAATGAAGAGCATGAACATGTACAGAGTGCACATTCCTAGCCAATGTTCTCTCTCAGCTGCACAGGCAAAAGGAAATTTTAAAAGGCCTCTGATCTGTATGTCCCCACCAATCTTGTTCATGCAGATGGGCTTATCATTTAAAAATGAAATGGAAATTGAAAGAAGAGCTTAGAAGTGGCCGAAGCTACCATGAAAAAAAAAACTTTCAGTGGCAAGGAATGTTATCAAACCTCTTTCCCCACTGAGGTAAAGGCAGCTAAAGTTCCTAAAGACCAGCATTTGACATCTCCCTACCAGGAGAAGGGGGATGTTTAACAATCTCATTGTCTATCCTGCTAGCTCAATTAGCATTTGTAAGAAAGTGAGCCTGGAAGAGAAAAATTGAGGCCAAAGTAAAATAACCCAAACATGAAAGCTTTAAACTCAATATTGCCAGGCATTGGTTGGCCAGAGGAAACCCAGTCCCCTGACAAAATTTGGGGGAGGCCCAGGCCCCCAAGCTTCCCCCCAAAATTTACACCTATGCTTGCAAGAGGGAGGAAGAACAAGCATAGGAGCAAAGCAGGGGGAAATCTAAAAGTTCAGGATTGGCTTAGACAGTGGTTCTCAACCTTTCCAATGCCGCAACCCTTTAATACAGTTCCTCATGTTGTGGTGACCCCCAACCATAAAATTCTGCCAACACACACAACAATGAAGCTACTTTTTCAGATGTTTTCTCTTGCATGGCAGTTAGCACCAAACAACTTTAATACTGACGTTAGAAACACATATATTTGCAAGCTACTCCCAACAAGACTCAACAAACTCTCAGGCTTCAGACTTACTTTTCTTCAACAGAAGATGCCATGAGAAAACGAAGGTAGGTGGGGGGGAGAGGCTGTTGCAGGTAGGGGAGAGAGGGAGAGAGAGAGAAAGGGGAAAGAGAGGGGGGAAGAGAGAAAGAGAGAGAAAGGGGGAAGAGAGAGAGAGAGGGGGAGAGAGAGAGAGAGAGAAAGTTGGAGGGAGAGAGGGGGAAGGAAGGTAGGTAGGTGGGGGGGGGCTTTTGCCACCTTTTCTAGGCTCTGCACTTTGGCGCGGAGCCTAGGGAAGGCAGTGGGGGGGGGGCAGCTTTTGCTGCCTTTCCTGGGCTCTGTGCTTTGGCGCGGAGCCTAGGGAAGGCAGGGGGCCTTTTGCCACCTTTCCTGGGCTCTGCGCTTTGGCATGGAGCCCAGGCAAGGTGACAGCAGAGCGCCCTAAAGATGGTGGCGGGGAGGGGGAAGCGACCATTGACTTACCTGCTGGCTTCCTCCTCCTCGTGGCCCCTGCTGGAAGGGCTGCTGGAAGCAGGGGGTGGGGCTCCAGCCCCAATCAATCCCTGCTCTTTGCCCTTAAAGGGAAAGCTCCCTTTGAGGGCAAAGAGCCGGGAGGCCAGACCCTTTCCTGCCGGTGGGGAGGGGCGGGGTGGGCTCGGACGCCAGCCGGTGACCCCTGTGAAATAATCATTCGACCCCAAAAGGGGTCGCGACCCACAGGTTGAGAACCACTGGCTTAGAAGATGGCATCATGTTACCCCCTACCAGCTTTGATTTAAGAAGCTGAATAGCTGACTTTAATTTCTGGGAGAAAATTAGTCAAATGGTAGGCCTCAGCAAGAGGTGGGGTATTAGCGGAGATCATCCTACCTATGTCTATGGGGATTTTTCCCTTTATGAGAGCTCTTCATAACCAGACAATTGCTTAACCAAAAGGATTATTTTTATTATACAGAAAAAAATCCTAATAAAAGGATATACCCAAAAACATGTCCAGAGGGCTTGTTAATGCGCTGGGTCCCGCAGAACAAAGAATTGATGGGATTAATCAGGGCTATGATGGGATTATTCAGGGGTAAGACAATGTAGCTTTGGGAATGTGGTAACAAGTTCCAAGACTGGACAAAAGAGGCTGGAAGTTCTCTTCTAGATACAAAGCATAATTTAGATTGGTTCCTGATTAGTTCTCCAGTGGGTGAAATATTAATGGATTGCTAATTTAAACTAATCAAAATGGAAACAATACTGCTTGATGAGCCCCCAGATCTTGGGGTGTGGGAAAGAAGGAGAAGTCAGGACTTTTCATTATTAAGGAAATGTGGAAAGGAAAGATAAGATCAGATTGATAGGATTAGCAATTGAGATTGAAAGAAGTTACTCTGGGACAAGGCAAGTCCATTGTCTTGAGTAAGCAGATGTCAGTGTGGGTGGGAGAGAGTTTCAGCTGTCAGGCAAGATCACATGTGCTTTTTCCAGAGTCATGTCCTAGCCATAATTATATGGCCTGTTAATCATGGCTTCCATCTTTGTGTCCACTTATGTCAAGTTGCCTGATATATGGACGCCTGCAGTACCCCTATGGGGTCCGTTGGTGGTTGAAACGACCCCTCCTGATGGACAGCGGCCAGCATACTTACATCATGTGGGTGCTTTAAAAAGTGCTCCACTTTGAAGGCAAAGTTAAAGACAAATGCCTGTGTGGAAGCAGCCTATTGCTCTGCTACTGTTGGAAATATCTAAGATGGAATAGAACTATTTAAAGTTTGAAAATGTCTACCTCCTTGATAACAAGCACTTTCCTTAAATGAATAGTATCTGCTTTAAATCACCATTTCTCCCTCTCCTTTAATCATCCTGATAAACTCCCAGTCATAGCAACAAACGAGCAATATTAGGATTGCTTAAGCAATGTTAATTGTGATAGTGGTCTTGAAAAATCCACATGGAGACTTGGGTAATCTTCAGAGGGCACAGCTGATTAGGAGAGGTGGGTGGGATTTGAAGTGTTAGCTGTCACTGTTTTAAAAAAAACAAAAACCCAGAAATTCTAAAATTAAACTTTCAATCCATATCTGGATGTCACACTTTAAAAAGTTGCTTTTAAGATGATCTTTGGTGGGGAGAACCAGTGCTCTAGTGGGGCACTATGCCCATTTGCTCTACCCTTGAAATGGCTCTGCTAGCCCAGTAAGTGAGCAGAAATGATTGCTAGGAGCAGCTGTTGTTACGGTGGGTAGCAGAAAGAGGGAGCAGGTAAGTTACTGCTGATATTCCTGCTCACAGCTATTACCACTTGTTTATCTATGGGCCCTTCAAGTGGGTCGAATCCTGGCAATACCATATAGCACAAGAAGATACGTGATGGTGGCTGCTGCTCTGCTGGAACAGTCCATGGGATGGTGGTGAACCATCCTGAGGATTTTGGGCACCTCCTGCCCAAGGATACCTGCCCTTGACACCAGCGTTGTGTAGGCAAGAAAGACTTGGAAGCTGGGGGCCAATTCACACATTACAAAGTCCACATGTCCTCTATGGGGACACCATAAGGACTTTCAACTAGACTTGTGTTGGGAGTTCCGTGCCCAGAACTTAATTTCCAGATATACGCAGGCATGATTTGGATTGTGATTGTAGCTCATGTGGAGAGGAGATTCTTCCTCCCTACACACTATTTTGCTGACCTGAAATGTTCCCCTTTGGGGAATTTACATATAAACATCAGTACATATAAGTTTACCCCAAAAATAAAATAATGGCTTCCTGGAGCCATTTCACGTGTGGAAAAAACAGGCCAGGGAAAAGGCTTAAGGCTCCTTTCTTAATGAGCCATGGTCCCAGTCTGAATTGGGCCTCCATGTGCCTCGAAATTAAGTTCTGAGCATGTCTGATCAGAAATCCTTGAAACAGGGGTGGGGCAAGGTGCCGGAAGAAATGGCTTCTTGAAAGTGAAGCTCCTCACCTCTCCTCTCTTAAACCCTATCTAAATCCTACCACAGCACAAGGAAATATTTTTTAAATGGAGAATTCTGGTCCTAAACTTCAGAGACCAAATAGACATCAGAGGAGAACAGTAACAGACTATTTTCGACCAGCTACGGATCAATTGGTAAGTCGGGTTGACCTACAGACTGAATCCAATATGGTGGATGGAGAAACAAGCCTACAAAACATGACACCAGAAGTTGGGCCTCAAAATATTCTTGTGGAAATGAACAATATGGAATTGAGACTAACAGCTATGATGAAGTGATTTTTTTGATCCTATACAATCTCAACTTTCTGAAATCAAGCAAGTTGTACATGACATGGATCAAAAGGCAGAGCAAGCCTTGATAACTGCGCTACAGGCTGAGGAAGAGATAACAGTTATGCAAAAAGAAGAGAAAACCACTCAACATAGGATTCTGGCACTGGAGCTTGAAACATGGCAATATAACCTGAAATTTCATGGTTTTCCGAAGGGAGCAGAGGAAGACAATGAAACACAACTATTTCTGGCACGTTGGTTGGCTTCTGTTTTTAAGCTAGAAGAAAACTCAAATTGGGATCCTCCAATGGTCAGACCACAATTGTGTAAATTGTGAAATGAAACTACAAAATAAAAAAAGACAAACAACTTGGACACTGAATAAATTTTGACTGAAATACCAGACAACAGCAAGTGAAATAGAAACCACTATCAAAAATTATTTTATGGATAATGACTCAGAGGAGGTATCCCCACTGATGATTTGGGATGCATTTAAACCACGCAGGGGGGACTTGATTTCTAAAGTTTCATATCTAAAAAAAACAAAAACAACAGAAAAGGGACAAGTTAGTAATAAAAATAACTAGATTGGAAGTTCTGCATAAACGAACTGGAAGCTCTAGAACATATTAAAAACTACTGATGGCATGAAGAGAGTTAGATACTCTAGATATAACGAATATACAATGGAATTTATTATTCCTTAAACAAAAATCATGGCAAAATTCAGCCAAAGCTTTGAAGTTTCTCACTAGAAGGGTGAAAAAAAAAATCAAGTATAGTAACTTCTATCAAGGATAAAAAAGGAAATCTACAGTTTGATACAGAAAATATTGCAAAATCCTTTTTATAATATTATAAACAATTATATGATTCTAAAACTATAAAATTAGATAGTATAAATAACTGTTTAGACAAATACTATAGTAAGGTCAAACTAAGTGTGGAACATAGAGCCTTAATGGATGAATCTGTATCTGAAAAGTAAACTTTAGAGGCTATCAAAAAACTTAAACCAAACAAGTCTCCTGGGCCTGATGGCTTTGTGTCTGAATTATATAAATAATATAAAGAGCTTATAGTTAAACCACTAACCATAGCCTGTAAGTACATTATGCAAGAAGGAATACTTCCACCATCTTGGATGTAGGCTTCTACTATAGTATTACCTAAGCCAGGAAAAGATATATCAAATGTCACATCATATAGGCCAATATCATTACTTAATAATGATTTTAAAATCTTTACATCCATTTTGGAATCTTGCTTAAGTAAAATTGTGACTCAGTATGTTCCATCAGAACAAGTTGGTTTTATGCCCAATTGAGACCTGATGGACAGTACCTATAAGACTTTAAGTCTAATACATTGTAAATTAAAACTCCAACAGCAACATGCATAGTTCTCAACATCGAAAAAGCCCTTGACTCCATCAATTTTGACTATTTGAAGCAAGTTCTGCATTATATGGGGTTTGGAGATAATTTAAAGAGAATCATTAATACTATCTATGATCAACCAAAGGCATACTTAAAAATTAATGGGACCACTTCAGAGCAATTTAATTTAAAATGAGGAACAAGACAAGGATGCCTGTTATCCCCTACTTTATTTGCATTAACAATGGAACCTTTGGCATCCAGAATAAGAACACATCCCAACATAATTGGTGTCCAAATCCAAAAGAAAGAGCACCAAAATTCTCTTTTTGCAGACAATATCCTTTTATACCTTACTAAGCCTCTTACTTCTTTGTCTGTTTTACAACAGACGTTAGTAGACTTTAGTGCTATATCAGGTTTGCAAATAAATATGACAAAATCATACCTCTATCCTATAAACTTAGATATTAAGACAATTGAACTGGTTAAACAGATTATCTTATAAATGGATAACATCCTCTATGATTTATTTAGGGATTAAAATACCACTAGATATGAAAAAAATACAAAAAATTAATAGTGATTACATGCTTCAGAAACAATTCTGTCAGTGGCAAAAGTTAAAAATATAATGGCATGGCAGATTGAATATTATTAAATCATGTGCTACCAAAATTTCTTTTTTATTTAGAGTGCTTCTGTTAATAATTTCTAAGAAACAAATAGATAAATGGCAAAGCATATTGCTAAATTTGTGGGGGGCTTATAAAAGGCACCGAATAAAATTATAACTTTATGTAGACATAAAACACAGGGGGGCCTGGGTTTCCCTGACTTATATAAATACTATCAAGCCGTACATATATTCAATATACTTAAAATGTTATATGACTACTCTACCATTGACTGGATTGAGATCCAGCAAAACTATACTTACCCAAACACTGTCCCAGAAAGTATTTGGCAACTCGTATCAGAAAGATCAAAAGAAATTCAGGACAGTTTCATCTTAAAGACCTTTCTTCATACTTGGGAACTTAAGAGAAAAATGTTAGTACCAGGAATATCTAAATTCCAAACAATTTTTAACCAAAAAACATTATTACCATCTAAACTATCATTAGACTATGACAAATGGATTAAAGCTAATCTTAACACTCTAGAAGGCATCACACATAACTATACACTTTTGAACAAGTCAGAGCTAGAGCAGTAATTAGGTTCTGATATCACATGGTTTCAATATTCACAGCTTAACCACTTCTGTACCTTTATTCAAATATCCACGATACTTAAACATCCTCTATCAGATTTTGAACAAATTTATAAATTGATGCAATCTTCTAGAAAGCATCTTATTACTAAAGTATATTCAACACTCATTAAACCTGAAGGGACGAAACTATTATCTTATCAATCTAAGTGGCATAAGCTTACTAACATCACTTTAACAGATACAGACTGGGAACACATTTGGTCAACATTTCCATTTAACACCAATATTATTAAACTTAAGTTGCAAACTTTACTTACTTTTTGGTATCTTACTAAAAAAAAAATATCCTATATGTCTAAGTCAGTGAAACCGCTCTGCTGGAAGCAATGCGGACAGCTTAGTACATACATTCACTGTTGGCTTGAATGTCCTATATTAGAGAATTTTTGGAAAGATGCATTAAATCAAATAACTTTTATAACAGGACAAGTGGTACAAGTCTCTGTGGAACATATACATTGAACAGATGGAATCCACTGGAATGCTTTACTAGCAAGCACAAGAGAGTAGCTATTTTATTAGCAGCTGCCAAAAATATTATTGCTTTCTTTTGGAAAAATACTACTAGCCCATTAAGATAGCACTGGCATGCAAAACTCTGGAGCATGTCTATAATGTTTAAAGTCACAGAGAATATTAGTGATACACATTCCTGTTCATCTTCAACAACTTTTACAACTATCTGGTTTCCTATTACACAATACTTGATGGAACAAAGTGAAACACCACCTATTGTTGATATATTGGATCTTTGGTAATTATTGTACTGTTGTTATGTTAAGATAAAATGAGATATAGTTTAAGTTAATAATGAAGTGGAATTGTGGTTAAACTTCAATGTAACCAAACTTTGGTTTTTGTATGTGACCTTATCTGATACTCATTGTATTTGTTAAAAGTTTAATAAAATATCTTTTTTTAAAAAAACGAAGAAATCCTTGTAACATGTAAATTGGCTCTTATCAGATTTGTAGACTGGATTCCATGATAGTCAATTTGGGGAAGGCTATAAATGAGTAAAAAAAGAGAAAAAAATGTCTTTGGCCATCATATGTTCAATACCAAATATAGTTTCAATTTATGTAGGTATAGTTAACAGGCTAAGGCTGGGCTCCAGTGGAAATTTAATTGTTATGCCTCTCTGTGGTACCTCTGTGAAAACTATTTTTTTTGCCATCAAGTCACAGCTGGCTTATGGTGACCCCATAGGGCAGAGGTGTTGAACTAATTTGTTACAAGTGCCCGATCTGACATAACTGTGACTTTGTCAAGTCAGGCCATGTGTGTCATAAAACATAATACCAGGTACTGGAGATATAAACTTCATGAAGGAGAACAGATGATAAGCTCCAAGTTGATGTGTCCTCACTGTAAGGCCCCATGGGCTGGAGGGGGTACAGAGAAAAACCCACATGAGCTGACTCGAGAACACCAGAGGTGCAGTGCTGGGCAGATGTTCCACACTTCCTGGAAGGAGAGGCAACCCCTTCCCCAGCCGCTTCTGCCACCAATGCTGTGAGCCTCAACCCCAGGGTAAAAATGCAAAGTGGCTAGGTGTTGTGAACTCCCCCCAAGCCACCATGGGAGGGAACTGGGAAAACAAATTGAACTAACCCCCCTACCTGTAGAAGTGTATGTGGAGGGCTGGCAGCCCAGGTCTGAGGCCAAGGGCATGGAGGGACCCAAGCCAAGCCAAGCCCGATAAGCCAGAGATGCCCATGCAGCAGTGGCCACCTCTGGCCAAGGCCACGAGGCTATCCATGGAGGGTGATACTGGGGGTTCAAGCCAGAGATCATCAGCAAGCCACACAATGTTCCCTCTAAACTCCACGGTGTCATGAGCAAAAATTCTACCTCATGAGTGCAAAAAGCTAGTAGCATTAAAGTTGTGAGTCTACATTTGACTATTGCATAAATTAGTTTTTTAGATTATTTCGTTAACCTTGTAAAAATCTCAGCATGCATTCCTTTAAAATATATTTTAAGAATAATTTAAACATTATAAGAGAAAACAGAATCAAGTCAAATTTCATTACAGAAAATGTTGTCCTCTATGGGGGCACACCAGGCCTCCAGAGAACATGTCTACCCTCCCCTTTCCACTACATTGGTAGACCTGGCCTCTGGGCACTTGGGGGGGGGGGCTCTTACAGTCTACTTTGGGGTAAAATATGTAAAATAAGTAAAATATGACAAATTAAAGGTCAAGTATAACAAAGGGTGGAAGAACCACTGTCAGAACCCTGCCTAACTTAACAAACAGGAATTTGCTTAAACATTATCTCTTTTTTTGGTATATAATTTTTATTTTACATAAATATACATAATCACATTTACATATTCTTTTTTAACATTTGGATTGTTTCTTCATTAAACAACTATTTCTCCAGCTGAATGGCTATTATGCTTTACAGCCTTTTAATCCATCCAATTATAGAATTTGGACCAGATCATATTACTATCCCTCTTGGCATATGGGTTTAAAAGATACCCTAATTTATCCATTTCTGCCCAACTTAAAATTAAGCTGATTAGTTCTTCTTGTAATGGCATCTCTGATGCTTTCCAATGTTTAGCCCTTAAAATGCGAGCTGCTGTTACCATATATGATAATAGCCGTTGATCATCTTTTGCCATTTCTTCTGGCATCATGTTCAACAAAAACAAAGCTGGATCTAAGGGTATATCTACTTCAAGTATCTCTGTAGCCATAGTTTTAACCATTTCCCAATATTTACAAATTTTCCCACATGACCACCATACATGGAAATATGTTCCTCTATTACCACACGCCCAACATTTATTCAGCACATTATAAAATTTATGTAGCTTATCCGGGGGCCAGTGCCATCGATAAAACATCTTATAAATGTTTTCTTTGTAGTTGACTGTTGTTAAAAATTTAACTGATCTCCAGATCTTATTCCAGGCTTCTATATCGATGTTTCCTCCTAAATCTTTCATCCACGCTATCATAGTGGGCTTTATAATCTCTTCCTGCATTTCCCTATTTAAAAAGTATTTATATAATTTATTAATTGTTTTATCATCATTCTTTAACCAAATCTCATCTAATTCATTTGCTTTAATATCAATCCCACTCTTTATATCTTTTTGATATCTAGATTTTAATTGTGCATTTTCCCACCAAGAAAACTGTAGCCCTAACTCCTCTCTTAATTGGGTTTCATTTTTAAGAGTCCCTTTATTATCTAATAATTTATTATAACCAATTACGTTCTGCGGGTTTAGTAATGATGGTTTAATAAAGGCTTCTAAAGGAGAAACCCAGTTGGGGATTTTAACATAGCAACTTTCTTTTACCTCTAGCCATACTGCCAGTAAGGCCTTTCTCAGCAAGTGTGAATTGAAATTTGTGTGGATTTTATATTTCCCGTACCATACATAGGCATGCCAGCCCATGTATAGATCGTGTCCTTCTAGTACAAGTACCCTCCGATTACTAAGAGTTAGCCAATCTTTTACCCAAACCAGTGCAGCCACTTTCCCATATAATTCCCATCGAGGTACGCCTATACCTCCTCTTTCTTTTGAGTCTTGTAGTAACTTCCACCTGACTCTTGGTTTCTTCGACGCCCATATGAATTTTCTAGTTATGTTGTTCAGTTCTTTATAGAAATGAGCATTTTTTTTCAAAAGTGGGATTGTTTGCGCCAAAAATAGAAACCTAGGGAGAATATTCATTTTAATTGCTGCTGTTCTACCTAGCCATGACAGGTTTAGGTCTTTCCAGTTCTTAAGATCCTCCTTAATCTTTTTTAGTAATACGTTGTAATTATCCTCTATTAGGGAGCTAGCTTTATTGGTACATGTTATCCCTAGATATTTTACCTTTTTAACAACCTCAATTCCTAATATTCTTTGAATTTCTGATTTTAGGTGCTCTGATCCGTTTTTAAGCAATATTTTAGTTTTTTTAATATTAATTGAAAGTCTTGCAACTTTACCATATGTGTTTATGTCTTCCATCCACCTTCCTATTGATTCCATCGGATCTTCAATAATGAACATTAAGTCATCCGCATAGGCACACAGCTTAAATTCTTGGCCTTTGCATCTAAGTCCTCTGATTTGTTCATTTTCTCTAATTTGGTCACATATGGATTCAAGCGCGAAGATAAATAGTAAGGGGGACAGAGGGCAACCCTGCCTTGTACCCTTTTCAATCGGAAATTCTCGTGACATATCCCCATTAATACATAGCCTTGCCGATTGTTTTTTATATACCGCCTCTATCAATGTTTTAAAATAAATCCCTGGATCGTAATGTTTCAGCTTTGATAACAAAAACTTCCATGACACGTTATCAAAGGCCTTCTCTGTGTTCATAAAAATCAACGCCGCCGATTTTTCAGGATGGGATTCATAATACTCCAACGTATTAATTAACGTTCTGATGTTTTCCCTTAGTTGTCTCTTAGGGAGAAAACCTACTTGATCTTTATTAATTATTTGATTTAGTACTTTTTTGAATCTCTCCGCCAATATATTGGCGAATATCTTATAATCGGCATTTAGTAATGAGATTGGCCTATAGTTGTCAATTAAATCCAATTTCTCCTTACCCTTTGGAATTAATGTTATCAGAGCTGAATTCCATGAATCTGGTACTACACAAGTCTGGCTTACATATTTTATTAACTCTTTATATGTACCCGATATTTGTCCCTCAAAAACCTGGTAAAATTCTCCAGGGAGGCCATCTGGACCCGGTGATTTATTTTTCTTTTGTCTTTTAATGGCTTCTACGATCTCATAAATTGTGATTGGTTCATTTAGTCTCTTCTTCTGTTCTGCTGTAATTTTTTTGCTCTTTAGATTAGTCTCCAAATATGTTTCTATATTCTCTATCTTTTCTTCATTCTGTTTATATATTTTACTAAAATATTCTTCTGCTATCCGCTTTAATTCTACTTGGAGATATTTATTTTCCCCTTTTTCATTTTTCAAGGAAATTATTGTCCTTTTAGCCTTTTCTCTTTTTAACCTATATGCCAGCCATCTTGATGGCTTATTGGCATTCTCAAAGAAGAATAGTTTATTATATTGTATTCTTTTCCCAATTTCCTTGTTCAATAGCAGGTTTAGTTTATGCTGTCTATATAATATTCTTTGTTTACATTTTAAGTCTCCTTGCTGTTTAAATCTAAGCTCCTCTTCTATCTTGATCTGCCTAACTAAATGATCATATTCTTTCCTTTCTTGTTTTCTTTTCCAGGCCACATGACTAATTAGCTTTCCTCTCGCATAAGCCTTAAATGCATCCCAGACGATACCAATAGGTGTATTGTGCTGTAAATTTATTTTAAAGAATTCTTTAATATCTTTTTTCATGTTATCAACAAAAGTCATGTCTTTTAGTACATATTTATTCATAGTCCATCTGGGGCTTTTCTTTATTTCCTTAAACGACAAAAGGAGCGGATTGTGATCGGCAAAGGTTAAAGGCAACACTTCAATGTCATTTAATTCCTTTATTAGATCCCTTGAGGTCCAGGCCATATCTATACGAGACCAAGATTTATGTCTCCCTGAATAATAAGTATAAGTGTTTTTATTTGTATATTTGGTTCTCCATACGTCCAATAAATCATATTCTTCCGCTATTTGAAAAAATGTACTAGGCAAGGTTTTACCTTTCTTCCTCACACTATTTAGGTTTTTCCTATCTCTCCTAGCTTCTACCACTGCATTAAAGTCCCCAACTAGGTAAATGTTGCCACTATTTATTTTCTTTAATAGTTCTGCAATCTCACTGAAAAAAGGTTGTTGATTGGCGTTAGGGGCATATATATTTATGATAACGTGTTCCTTCCCTTGACGTATTATTGAAACCGCCACCATTCTCCCATCCTCCGTTGCATGTATTAACTTAGGGTGTAAATATTCTTTTACATATGTCACCACTCCCCTTTTTTTTTTTTGATCCATCTGCTGAGACGAATGCAGTACCCAATTTCCTACAATTCAAATATTTTATATGTTCTTTTTTAATGTGTGTTTCTTGTAGGCACACTATATCGGCTTTTATTTTTGTTAGTTGATGGCATACTCTTCTTCTTTTTTGTGGAATGTTTAGCCCATTTATGTTAATAGAGATCAATTTAAAGTCCTTAAGGTTCTGCTCCATTCTTTGTTCTTGTTTCTTTCGCCTTACTCTTCACTTGGTTCCTGGTTTGTATCTGTAGCGGTATTCTGGTGTCTTCCTTTTTCTTTCCTTTTTTCTTTTCTTCTTTCCTTTCCTTTCTTTCTTCCTCTTTCTCTTCTTCTCCCTCTTTCTCCGACTGTGACTCTTCTTCCTCATCTTCCGCTATTCCAAAGTCCATTCCATATGTCTCCAAGAAGTTGTCCAGTTTAAACACCGAGTCCAGTTTGAATCTCCTTCCTTTGTATTCAAAAATTACACCTTCTGGGATGTTCCATCTGTATGCTATGTTCTTATCTCGTAGTAAGGCCGCTAATTGCTGATATGATTTTCTTTTCTCTCGGACTCGCCACGGAACTTCTCGTAAAAATTTTATTTCCGCCTCTTGAATCTGCACTCTGTTATCATAAGATGCTTTCAGTATTTTGTCTCTCATATTTCTTTTATTAAATCTGATGTGAATTTCTCTTGGTATTTTATACTTTTTAGCATACGCCGTATTCCGTCTAAACATGGTATCTATTTCTGTTGATATTTCTTGTTCAGATCCTACTTTAAGTTGATCTGCCATTACAGAGATTAGTTCTTCTTTCCAGTCTGTGCTCAGATTTTCAGGAACATACTGGCATCTGATTGTTAACGCGGCTTTATCCATTTCAAGTCCGATTAAAGCCTCCTCCAAATTTTCATTTTTTGCCTTCAGTTCTTGCAAATCCAAGTCAAGTTCTCTCGCTCTATCATAGGCCTTTCTCCTTCCTTCCATCAATCTTTGAATATCTGATTCATGTCGGAGGATGTCCGATTTATTAGCAAATACCTGGGTCTTCATTTCTTCAATTTCCTCTTTTATTTGAGATGTTAAATTATCAATCTTTGTGTTTATTGGTGCAAGTTCCTGCTGTATGATTGGAGTCAGTTCCTGCTGTATGATGACCGGAATCCTCTCTTCTACCTTCCCCATTAGCACAGGTAGCGTAGTCTCTATGACGGCTTTGACTGCTGCGGCTACTGATTCATCAATCATACTCTTCATTTCTTTGTTACTTTGCGCTGGATTGCTACTGGATGGCTTCATTTGGCTTGCTAGACTTAACTGTGCTGGAGATGGTAAAGAACTTTTTCTTGGATTTCCAGGGTTTCCTGCAGCCATGTGCCAATCGTGTTTTGTGGTTATATTATTGGTAATTATTTAGTTCTCCTCCTATGTAAACTGTTTATCGCTCTACTTTGCTTAATTAGTTAGTTTGGCTTTTATATAGGTTTTTTTTTATACTACTATATTCTATATTATTTTATTATTGAGTGGGTTCTTACATTAGTCGTTGTTAAGTTACTCAGGTGACAATGTGTTTATATGCGTTTGACTAGATTATTTGCTTTACCTTTAAATTTACACTATTTTATAGTACTTTTACAAAGTTTTAGTTTTATGTAGATTTAGTTTTAGTTTATAATTCTGGTCTAATACCCCACTAATTAAGTTCTAAATCCTAATCTTCTACCTTGTTATTTACCAGGTCCCCTTTGATCTTTTAGCTTCTACTTCCTTCTTTGCCTTGTTAACTTCTACTTCTTTAACTATCAAGTAATCAGCTTATTAAGTGTTACCTTATTTATTTATTATCTATTTATCTCTATCCTTGACCATATAGACTTTAATATTTTTTATTAAATTCTTAATGTGCACCCCAGTATTAATTAATTAATTAATTAGATTTTAGTGACTTTTACAATTAATTAGCTTAAATAATTAAATAAATAATCAATCAATCAATTAACCAGCCTTAATCACTTGCAGATCACAACCAGTCAACCAACAACTTAAATAAATCACATATACATATACAAATATACCTGTGCACACCTGTACACACACAAATCTGTCTTAAATCCCCAAGGTAACCTTAAGCCCCCCAAACAACCTCCTCTCTTCTTATATACTTATATACTTATATACTTATGTAGACCCCCCCACTCCTGTATACATTATATGTTCCAACAATTCCAGTAGTTCCCCAAGCCCCTTTTAAATAATATTTAAACCCTTAGTCCCCGCGTTACACGTTACACACTATTTAATTTATTTTATTTTATTTTTCTTCACACCACCCCCCAAACGTTATTTCCCCTGCCTACTGATTCCTTTGTCCTTCAGTTGCCTCTTATTTCCTTCTTGTTTATGCTCCCCAGCGTTTTTCTATAGTTCTAGCAGTCTTTTCGCCTTCTCCTTTAACACTCCTCCGCAGTTTCCGTAGCCTCCGCAACTTCCGTAACTTCTCCCGATGTCCTTCTGCAGTTCTGGTTACTCTCTTTCACTATCTTCCGCTGTTTACGTGCCTCTGCTGTCTCCACTGCTCTCGTTGCTCCGCTGGTCTCGTCTTGGCTAGTCTCGCGTAGCTCCGCTCTCTTCGCACATGCGCCTCTCCACTCAGGCCACTCCCGACGCCGGCTCTTACGCTCCTCACTTGTAGACCCACACTCTGCCACCAAGAAATGTTTCCTCAGGAGCCGGAACAACCGCAAAACAAACACACAAAAACAAAGGTTAGTGCAGCAAAATTACTAACAACCCCCTCCCTTCCCGGTTCAGTTTTTTCTTATCTCTCTGGCCACCTTGGCCCGGGAAACTCTCTCTTCGTTTTAATCTAGTTTCTTCTAGGCTTATAAATATTTGTTCTAAATTAATCCTACTCAGTTTTTGATATCAAGTTGTCCAGTCCAGTCTTATGTTCCCTCGCAGTCCCACAAGGTTCCTCTCCCACCTCTTTCAAGCCGGAGCCGTTCCCATGACGCCGACTTTCCAACCTAGGACCCCGCTTAGAGTTTTAAGGAGGAAAAGGGGAAAGCCCCTGACCTAGGGGGTTGCCTTCCCCCCAGGCACAGCCTCCACACTCTCAGCTTCTTTCCACCCTACAAGAAGAAAGAAAGGCAGTCTTTTAAGCCTGGTAATTCTAGAGAAGTTACAGGCAAACCCTCGGAGCTCACACTCCTTGCGTCCACCGAAGAGGCGAGCGGAACCGGAACTCCGAATTTGCTTAAACATTATCAACCTGCCCAAACTACTTATTTATTCAAATATTTCTCTCACTTTTCCTGTAACTCAAGGCTGCTTACAAATCATTCTGAAAAGCATAAAGGGTGTGAAAAAAATAATCTATTTTTTTCCAGCTCCATTATAGCCTATGGGGACTATTACAGTCTATCTTGCGGGTATCTGAGGCTCTAAAGGGCTGTTTTAGGTAGAGGCATCAAATTTGCACCAAGTAGCTGGTGGTGCCTCTCCTCACCCCCCCCCCCCCCAATTTAAAAAAGATTGGAATAGGGAGTTCAATTCAATGGGCCCCAAAAGGAGGTGCCCCCATTCTCCATTGTTTCCAAAGTAGGGGAAATGCCTTATGTATGTATGTATGTATGTATGTATGTTTATATCCTGCCCATCCCATAAATGGGCTCAGGGCAGGTTACAACATTTCCATAAATACAACAACATTTTAAAATACATTAAAAGCATATAAAATCAGTAGTCGTAGCTTGCCATAGAGAGAGTCCAGCCACTGATGTTGGTGGGTATGGCAGGTTATCAGTAGGTGGGAGACAGCAACCCTGGGTGGGGGGGCATGTGTGGATGCCCACTGCCTAAGCCAAAAGCCTGGTGGAACAGCTCCATCTTGCAGGCACTGTGGAATTGAATAAGATCCCACAAGGCCCTGAGTTCAATAGGGAGCATGTTCCACCAGTTGGGGGCCAGGGCAGAAAAAGCCCTGGCCCTGGTTGAGGCTAGGTGGATGTCCTTTGGACAAGAGATTGCCAGGAGATGTTGACTCTCAGAGTCAATCAGGGGTTCTGATTGGTTGCTGCAAATGAGGTTGTTCTGCTGTGCTGAAGCCACAATTGGAGTGGCTCTGCCCACTGCCCCTCCGAGCAGCCTTCTGTTCTCTCCCTCACACCACTTGCTTGCAGGCTGGGTAAGAGCCCTGGACAGGTGAGTTCTGGCCCCCGGGCCTCATGCTGAACACCCATGTCATAAGGTTTTCAAGGCAAGGGACATTCAGAGGTGTTTCACCATTGTCTGCCTCCATGTCATGACTCAGGTATTCCTTGGTGATCTCCCATCCAAACACTGACCAGGGCCAATCCTGCTTAGCTTCTGAGGTCTGACAAGATCAGGCTACCCTAGCCTATCCAGGTCAGGGCAATTATGTTTTTTTTGGTGGTAGTGGTGGTCAATGCTCCCTCTAAGCTGTGGAGTCTTGGGAGCAAAAATTCTACTTTGTGAGCTACTGGCATTAAAGCTATAAGCAAGTGATTTGGTTACTGCATAAATTAGTTTGCTCTGGAACCATCCTTCCTCAACTAAGACAAAAATGAGTGAGCCAGAGGCTAAAAAACTATGAGCTAGCTCACACTAACTCAGCTTAGAGGGAACACTGGTAGTGGTAAAAAAATACTTATATGTACTAACATTGAATATGGTGACTGTGAGATTCAAAAGTCTGACATTTCTTACTCTTAGGCATCCTGAAAGCTCAGACACTATGCTGATAAATTATCATATTCTGTCATTATTTATTACAACTACCATTGCAGGTGAGCCTGTGAAGCGCTTTTTTAGAGAATGTACATACATTATAAATATTTCAGGATGTCATCATTTTTTCACCTTAAATATGAAAATATGAAAATATCAACCATTTTATGTGGTTTTTTTTTTAAAGATGCAAAAATCATATTTATGAAGCATTATGAGAACTTGGATTGTGGTAGTCTAAATATGATACAGTCTGTCTATTGAATAAACCAGTTCTGTTCATTTTGGGATGTTGCATTCTGTGTCTTCATAGATCCTTTGAACTGGCACAGACAGAAATGTATCATATTGTGAACATATCTTAATAAGAGGAAAAGTGTTTATAGCGGTTGCAGCTTCTATTTTAGTTTAAGAAGAAAGACATTGTTGCCAGTCTCCCTGTTCAGCTGTGTGAGTAATCTTGTTTCTGGGGGACTGAGGCTTTGTTCAGGCAACTACTCTGCTTATGGCTGATTTTAACTGTCTGGTTAGATTTATTTCCCAATGGAACAGTGGGTTAGTTATGGTAAATGTCCTTGTGACGGACTGCTCTTTAAAAGATCGTAAGTGCTGTGTAAACAGGTAATGGACTATGAAGGGTTAATGCCTCACAGAGCCAGATAGCCTTGAGTGACAGGCTGCTCAAAGGAATTTGATTAGTTAATGTGAGTTTAGCAGAGAGAGACTTCAGAACTGAATGCTGAGGAGAATTGGGTCTGAGTCTAGCCCTGATGGAGAAGAGTTGAGTGCTGACTGAGTTTGTGTTTAGCCCTGAAAGAGCAGTTTAACATGGATGGAGAACTGGGAAGGTTGGCAAGGAGCAGTGGGTAAATCAGTGAAGACTCCCATTCAGGCCAAAAAAAGGGATAGATCTTCTAGTGAGAGAAGAGATTCCCTACCCGGTTAAAAGGGGAGATAGCTCTGGTCTGGTGTGTTTAGAGACTACCTGCTGAAACCGGAAGAGTCAGTTAAACTCAAGAAAGTACACGGGAGTGTTTAGGAATCACTGAAACAAAAGACTCTCATCTTAAACAAAAGCTCTCAAATAAAGGCCTCTCATCTTAAAAATTATAAAGATTCATCAAAATGAAGAACATTAGGTTAGATGAACTAATGCTCTAGTTCAGTATTAAGCAGCTAAATAGGTTGACAGTATTGTATGTTGGAAATCTTGTTGGTCTTTAAGGCACTACTGAAGTTGAACCTTGCTCTTCTGCCACAGTCCAAATCAGCTACTGACCTGGAAGTACTGTATGTTGTATATCTTCTGTTGGAATCCTAGTGATGACCTGCAAACTGTGAATCATTCAGTTCAAGATCACCTGTTTTCCAAGATGGTGGTGCATCCATATAGACAGGAAAAAATCTGCTGAAGAGCAGAGTGATCATGTGCATTTCCCTTTACGTAGAGGCTTCATCATAATAATGTTCAAAAAGAAGTTTTTATAACTACAAAGGGAACAACTGAACAGGAACTCATGCTTCTCTAAACGAAGGCTCTTTAATGATGTTTCTACTCTTTTTCTTTTTAGTTTAATTCAAGCATTGAAAATAAATTTCTCTCTCTCTCATCAGTCTGTGTGCACATTCTGCAGTGTGCTGCAGAGCTGAGGAACTGCAGTATAATCCTATGCAAGCTTACTCAGAAATGGCCCACTTGTTCAATGGGATTTACTCCCAGATAAATTTGCATAAATTTGAAGCATAAATCTTTCAACAAGAATACTGTAAAAGGGAATGAAAACCAAAGGGGAAATTATGTGAATTCAGATTTCAGAAGAAGCTGCAACTATAGGCAAGACCCCCCCCCCCCCGGTATTAGTTTAGATCCAAAGATGTCATTCTGCTGGTGGGGAGGGAGAGGGTGATTTTTGCTAATGATTCCCCCAGAGAAAGTCATTTTGCCCCCCATCCTGTTCCTGAGGTTCCTTGATACCAGGGGAGGAATTTCAGAGTGCTCAGTGGGCTGCAGGAGGAAGAGGATACAAGTCATCAGTTGTTCTCTATTGTACTGAAAGCAAGTAAAGGTGGTCCATTTCACTACAAAAGGGAGAGAAATTCTCTTGTGGTCCAAGGCTGGAGCTATCTTACACTATAGGGAAGAAACTCCTCCAATTAGCTGGCATGGTTCAATCTTTCCATGACTCTGAGTGGGAGGGGCTCCTCTCCCAGCACTCAGTTTCAGCCATGTCTAATAATGGGCATGCTAAATACTGGTTTCTTGCATGTAGAATCAATGATCCAGCATAGTGAACAGCTCAAGTTTATTACACACGAACACAAGACAAAGCACATGGCAAATGGCCAACATATATACAGAACCACAACAATACTAACCACACCCACACTGTCCTACTGGAGAGTTTGAATTTCCCATTGGTGTCCTACTGGTGTTTACTAGGATCCTTGGCCCCTATTGTGTTCAGGGACCAAGCTTGGGACTAAAGTCACTTGTCCCCTAGTGGCGCTCAGTGGACACAACAGGGCAGGATGTCTTTCTGTGGTCCTGGAGAGCACAGAGAGACTGTTTTGTCACACATGCAGGGGTCATTTCGAGCGGGAGCTCGTGGGAGCTCAGCTCTGGGAGTTGGTGCCAGCCCCCCCCCCCCACGGGGGAATGCCTGCTTGTGTCATGGCTGCAGCAAAATGACCTCGTCCCCGGGAAAGGTTCTTGTTCTTCTGACCAGCCTTCTGAAGGCTTCAGCCACCAGTGAAGCTATCCTCCCAGAATAGTGGTATTTCTGAGGCTTGGATTAGTAGCTGTCCCCTCTCTGCCAGCTTTCTTTCTTTCTTTCTTTCTTTCTTTCTTTCTTTCTTTCTTTCTTTCTTTCTTTCTTTCTTTCTTTCTTTCTTTTTTCTTTCTTTCTTTCTTTCTTTCTTTCTTTCTTTCTTTCTTTCTTTCTTTCTTTCTTTCTTGCCTTCTGACATACTTCTGGTGATGTCAGGTAGTTTAGCATATGCAAATAAGTTATGCTAATGAGTTATGCTAATGAGCTCCTGAACCTCTTTTTCTATGAAATGACCCCTGCACACAGGGAACTTAAATTCATGGTAAGTGAACAATGTTTCCTTTTTGTAGCTCTTGATTGGGAGTGATTTTAAACTTGGAGCAATCAAGGAATAGTAGAATACTGATCTGTAATGATCAGCACTAGGAGATTTGTTGTTTATGTGTAAAGTGCTAGATTTATTATCTAAGTGTTAAACAAGACAGGACAGATTACTATTATGTGCATTCACCACCCCCCTTTAATTTTTTTTTAACATGGAAGACAAGCCACTGATTTGTACAGGCCACCCAGTGGTCTTGATATAATTATTCCATGTTGGTAGCCTCTTGATTACTGATGTCCCTGTGTCATATAGGAGAGGAGAGCCTCAAGCCACACTGATATAGAACTCCACAGCGTATCAAGTACCCTTTATCATTCTGGGAAATTCAGCTTGATTAAAAGTACAGTAATTAATTCAGTTCTAATTAAAGCTGTAACTTGTTCGCTATGTTACAGAATTTACAAGGCAAATGACTACGTGCATTTTAGTAATTTAGATTACATGATTTTGCATTTCTTTTACCGTGCCAATATTTATTGTATAAAATACATAAAATATGGCTTTAGTAATTAACATTTCTAGGTAATTTTATATTTTGACAATTACTTTGCCTAAAGAAAAACATTAAATGAATTGGAATCAGTGGCTAACTATCTTTTTTATGAAGACAAAATAAATTCAGATTGAAAATCCTCAGTAATTTTAAGATATAAAACAGGGTTGCACTTAGTGTTGTTCATTAAATGGTCTTCTGTGCAGGCACACATCTCTCCCTCCTGCCCTGCTGTGAACTCTCTGGAATCTTAGGGTGCATTCAGATGGTGTGCTGGAGCCGGCTGGAAACACCCTACTCTGGACCGGTGTGAAGCGCACGCAAGCAGCTCCCCGGCGTCTACACGGGAGCATGTGTTGGGCTTTTTAAAATTTTTCACTGCTTGTGCATGCACATAAACAATCACCCGAAAATACAATCTAGTGCATGCGCAAAAGCAGGAGAGCAAAGCCTCTCACTCACCCAAGCTCCGTGACTTCCTTGCGCTGAGAGAACACTTCCCTTTAAACTTTTACCCTGAAACTGGTCTCCATGGCATCCAGAACGGAGAAGGAGTGGCCATTTTTTAAAACATTTATTTTTTGGAAAGGTGTAGAAGTGCTCATGCGCATATTGCCGACGGTAAAAAAAATGGCAGTCAAAAAGTGGAAGCCAGAGGCTTCTGCGGGGGGGGGGGGGGCCTTAAAGACTCAGAAGTAGCTCGGCGACAGCTCTGTGATCACACGGGGAGAAGGTGGCTTGAGCTGTAAGAGGACGGGAGAAACCACCTTGGGACCTGGTCTCAAAAATGCAATGCTTTGAGAAAGCATTTGGTCCGGTAGGTGACGGCTGGGGATGGGAGGCAGCTGTGGCTGTCTGAACGCACAGATTTGAGCCGGCTCAAAGCGTTTCAAACCGGCTCAAATCTGTGTGTCTGAACGCATTCACTGTTTCTTGGGGACTCCGGTAGCAGCATGGAGAGAACTGAGGGAGTAGCATCCCCTCCTTTCATGTGATCATTTTGGTGGGAAAGTGTCAGAGAGAGGAGGGGCACACCTAGTCTACTAGAGAGCTTTGGAAATCTTTTTCTGTGGCTGGCCTGCACACATACAGTCCCAATGTGGGACTGCACAAAAGCCACAAAAATGAATGAGTACATTCTAAGATGTAAACAGCTGCTACTGGATTGTATCCTGTGGATCCATTCCGCTAATGGTAGCATTGCTCACTGCTGCAACAAGTCTTTCCCTGATGTAAAAGTCTCTGTTAGCGGGACTGTAGCCATAGGATTCAACCAACATTTTCCGTTACATCCAATGCTTATTTGCAGTGTTTGTTTATTCAGTTCTAGATGGCAGTCATTAAACACAATATCATAACATTGACCTCAGATGTCCCTTGGCAGATAGCTTGCAGACCACCCTGTAATAATTAATGCATATTCTTAAGGGTCCATTTTAAAATACTGGCATGTTGACATAAATCAACAGATATGAGTTCTTAAATAGATAAGATCCTGCATTTTCTGACATAATAAAACATTTGCAGCGGAGCTTAATTGAAGGAATTTATTCATCTTGATGATATCAATGACTGATGCAGCTACTCCTTCATATGTCAAGGAAATCCTAGTTATGAGGGAGAGCCATGTGCATGGTTTGGCACAATAGAAGACAAGAGTAAGCAGCTGGAAAGGGATAACTCTTTTTAAAAAAAGTAATTATGGAACACTTTACGAATTTGCATGTCATCCTTGCACAGGGGCTATGGTAATCTTCTCTGTATCATTCAATTTTTAGTATATGTGCTGCCAAAGCGAGCACAGGAAAGGGATAGCTCAATGAAAATGTTGACTTCTGTGGCAGTGATGGAAAAGGGAAATTCCAGGACATGGATGATTAGGAAAGGGACTGATTTTTTAAAAAACCTTTCCTAGCAGTGGAGGGTGTCCCGTTAGGGCCAATGTGCCTGTGGCCCAACAACACAGACTATCCCCCCCCCCCCCCACTCCACCAAGACCATCCAGGGGGTAGCTGTCTGTCAGATAAGTCAGTCTCTCTCTTTTCTTTGTTTAACTCATCCCTGCAAGCAAGCCAGTCCCTCCCTACAGAGTCAACGGGCATTTCTATTAAATCAGGTCCATCTACACCAGGAGCCATCCCTTAGCATCAGATAGACCACATGAAAATGGATTCAAAGCTTAGAAAAAATGGCCATTTTGCTTCCAAACAGTTATCCAGAAGAGAAAATTGTTCTAAAGGCTTGTTCTAAAGGCAAGACCTTTTAATAAAACAACCCTGTGGATTCAGTTGAGAAGGCTATTTGCAATGTAATGTACCTTTAATTTTTTAAAAATGTGCCTGGTTTGTTTTTCAGTTGTGTTTCTTTTCAAAGAAAGCTAACTCCCCTGCTTATGTCCTGTCTCAGTGCCACAAGAAGTGATGGACATCCTCCCTCACATCCTCCACCTGACACTTCTGAATGAAGGTGCTAAAACTCATCAATAATTGAAGATGCTGACACAGTGATACATTGCAGCAACGCCTCAGGAGACATTATGATGCATTTCCTCATCACGGTAGGGAAACACTGTGATATTAATGTAGATATAATTTGATAGATTTAAATAAATTATGGAAATGACGAGATGTTTCTACGACGGGGAATTCAGTTTTAAAACATTAATAGCATAGGTACTGACTCATTTTGTTCAAGTCCCAAAATACCTTAGTACATAAATATGCTGTAGAGTATATGCTCAGGACAAATAGTAGATTTGTTAGGCCCTGTCCTGGCCTCAGCTTGGTAGGAAGACTCCTCAAAGGCTGAGAAGCCCTGTGTGGTTCCCACTATACCTAAAGCTTCCTGAACCCCAGAACCCATAAAGAAAGACCGCCTGCCATACCAAGCTCCTGTTTACCATACCAAGCTCCTGTTCAAGAGCTAGCGGAGCAAGCAGACCAAGAACCCCCTGCGTGGACTTGTCCACCTCCATCACTCCCAAAGACTTCCTCCATGTAGAAGAAGGCAGAGAGCCAGAGCCAAAGCTCGGACCAGGTGAAGGTGCACATGTTGGCAGCTTGAGGCAACCTGCACTCCAGTCTGATGCAGGACGAGAGTGCCATTCTCTAGTTCTTTGGAGGATCCAGGACCCAGCTGTGTCTACAGGAAGGGGTGGTGTCATTAGTTCCCTGTATAAGCCTTCAGCTGATCTCTAGCCTTTGCTGTTTTGACGGCTCTCCACCCTAGCTTGAGCTCCCTACTTTCCAGCTCCTAAACTGAGGCTGCACTACAGCCCAGCCTGATCTCAGTGGCTTTACCCTGACTGGCCAGGAAGAGAACAGTATACAATTAATAATATTATTTATTTATTTATGTATTAGACTTATAGGCTGCTCTCCCCACAATGCAGGCTCAGAGCGGCTTACATGACTTGGCCGAGCCAAGATACATAAATACAGTAAAACCAATTAAAACATACTAAAACACTGTCAAAACATAACTAGCAACAGAAATAAAGTCCTCAGTAATACATAAGATTGCACAGTATATAGCTCCACATTCTCCGGCTCCAGATATCAGATGTCTCAACTCTGGATGATGATACCCATGGCTGGTCACGGCCCATATGGGCTGCGATCGTTGGTGGTCATAATATGGGGCGGAGGTGATAGCCTGTATTTATAAGCCTGGTAGAAGAGCTCCATCTTGCAGGCTCTTGCAGGCACTCCTCCGGGAGCTCATTCCACCAGTAAGGGGCCACCACTGAAAAAGCCCTCCCCCTGGTAGCAGCGAGCCTGGCTTCTCTGGGGCCTGGAATGGCCAGACAGTGTTGCACCTCAGACCGTAGTGCTCTCTGGGGCATATACGGGGAAAGGCACTCCCTCAGGTATGTCGGACCCAGGCCATTTAGGACTTTAAAGGCAATACCAGCACTTTGAAGAGAACCCGGTACGCTATAGGCAGTCAGTGCAGTGCCTCTAGCATTGGTCTGATGTGCTCCCATCTAGGGAAACACATCAATAACCTTGCCACAGCATTCTGTACCAGCTGCAGCCTCTGGATTTGTGACAAGGGCAGCCCCATGTAGAAAGCATTACAATAGTCTAACCTTGAGGTCACCATTGTGTGGATCACTGTAGCCAGGTCAGCGCAGTCCAGGAAGGGAGCCAACTGCCGCGCCAGCTGTAGATGATAGAAGGCTGACTTGGCAGTGGCTGCTACCTGGGCCTCCATTGTCAAGGAGGAATCCAGGAGCACTCCCAGACTCCTAACCATCGGCACAGGCACCAATGATGCCCCGTTGAAGGCTGGGAGCAGGAGCCCCGACCTTGGACCGCCCTGACCCAGGCACAGGACCTCCGTCTTTGCCAGGTTCAGCTTCAGTCTACTCAGCCTGAACCATCCAGCCACAGCGTGCAATGCCCAGTCTAGATCATCCGGTCCGGAGGCTGACTGGCCACCCAACATCAAGTAGAGCTGGGTGTCATCAGCGTACTGATGACAGCCCAGCCCAGCCCTCCAAGCAATCTGGGCAAGGGGGCACATATAGATGTTGAAGAGCATTGGGGACAGAACAGCCCCCTGGGGCACTCCGCGTTCGAGCAGGTGCCTCTGGGACTGCTGTTCCCCTAGCACCACCCTTTGTCCCTGACCCTGGAGAAAGGAAGCAAGCCACTGTAAGGCAAGCCCCTGTATCCCCACGTTGGTGAGGTGGTGGGTCAGCAGCTGATGATCAAACGTGTTGAATGCAGCTGACAGGTCTAACAACAGCAACACTGCCATGCCGCCCCAATCCAGATGTCTCCGGAGGTCATCAGTAAACTATATATAATAGTTTCTTGGGCTCCAGTCTTCAAGATGAATTTAGAATGTGTGTTGGAGAAGACCTTTCTTTTCCCACAAGTTGCCAATAAAATGCTGTACCCAGTGCTAAGGAGGTCACAAGTAAGTTGTGTTTTGATGCTGAACAATGAAAACAGTTTGGCACTGTGCTAACGATCTATTTCACTTTCACTATAAATTTGACAAAATACTGCTTGTCTGAGGATGAGCATGTCAAGAAATTGCAATTCAAGAAAATGGTCTGATTCAGATGATTGGAGCACCTGCCCAGCCCCCTCCCCCAAAGTGTCTGGGGTCATGAGCCTTTGGAGATTGCACCACTTGTATGAACCACTGCCTCCATATGGTAGGAAAAGAGTGGTAACAAGTCTATGATGGTAGTTAGAGCCAGCTAAGATGGCATGTGTGTAGGAGATAGCTGGTAAAGGAAACAATACTTAGATGCAAGTATAAATGAGAGAAAGTGTGTGTGTTAGAGGAAAGGAGACTGTACAGAATGTCTGTTTTGCCATCAGCCCTGCTAAACTTGAGAAGGAGGAGGTGGAGGAAGAGAAAAGGAGGCGGAGGAGGAGATTGGATTTACACTCAGAGTGGCTTACAGACTCCTTTTCCTTCCCCTCCCTACAACAGACACCCTGTGAGGTAGGTGTGGCTGAGACAGCTCTGAGAGAACTGCTCTTTTAAGAACAGCTCTGACAAAACTATGACTTGCCCAAGGTCATCCAGCAGCTGCAAGTGGAGGAGCAGGGAATCAAACCTAGTTCTTCCAGATTAGAGTCCATGCACTTAACCACTACATTAAGCTGGCTCCCTTGTCACTGAGACTCTGGATGGAATAAGAACTATGCCAATCTAGGGATCCTCACGGTTACATGAGCTTCAGAATATCTGTCACAAGAATCTCTGGTTTCAGCCTCCCTATGCTGACATGGGTAGGATTTAACAGAATGCTCCCTAGTTTTGTTGAAGGTCCAATCTGTGGTGCATTGTAATAATATGTGAACTGAGCTTTGGATATACTTACCTTGTTGCCACCTGACATGGACATCTGCCAGTATTGTGACTCTGTAGTAGCTGTGATGGCGTAGCTTAATTTCCTTATTCCTTGCAAACCATTTTTGTATCTGCACAGTAGGTGAATTTGATTCTCCTCCAGAGTCATGGATGGTTGGGTGAGGCTATGGAATGATGATGCATGGGGGACTATGACTCCCACAGGACTGTGCAAAAGCATTCATGCACAAAATAACTTTGATGATAACAGAATTAAACACTAAATGGTAAGACTACTTTTTAAAAACAGTGTTTATAGTCACTGGCTGGCCGGTTTTCTCACATTTTATTTAAAAAATCAGCTGCTGAGTGGCATGCAGTGGTATCATGTCTCAGGGAGGGGAACTAGGTTGCCTATCAGGCTGTGCAAAAATGTGCAAATGTGGAATGCTGCTGATTGTACTGTACAGTCTGAGAAAGTTACCTTCTGAACAGATAACATGCTGCTTGTGAACAACCAACCTGATTGATGAAAAATCAGCTCATTGTTCAGCACCAGCAGACAGAACCAAACCAGCAAGTATTTGAGAATCTCTAGTCTAAAGTTCTGAGATTATCTACTTCCATCCTACCAGGGTTCCTCCTGAAGAAGAAGAAGAAGAAGAAGAAGAAGAAGAGATTGGATTTATAACCTGCCGTTCACTAACCAAGGGAGTCTCAGAGCGGCTTACAAACTCCTTTCCCTTCCCCTCCCCACAACAGACACCCTGTGAGGTAGGTGGGGCTGAGAGAGCTCTGAGACAACTGTCCTTGAGAGAACAGCTGTGTCAGAGCTATGGCTTGCCCAAGGTCATCCAGCAGGTGCAAGTAGAGGAGTGGGGAATCAAACCCGGTTCTCCCAGATTAGAGTCCGTGCACTTAACCACTACACCAAATTGGCTCTCATGAAGTTATGGATAGTTAGAAACTTTGGAAAGTAAGGAAAAACACTGGAAACAAAAAGTACTTCTTGTTAGTGTTGTAGAGAATTATCAGAACTGAGGCAACAGTGGGAGGGGCTCTAGTGTCCTGGCCCCACTAGTGGATCTCCTGATGGCACCTGGTATTTTTGGCCACTGTGTGACAGAGTGTTGGACTGGATGGGCCATTGACCTGATCCAACATTGGCTTCTCTTATGTTCTTAAAGGAGGAAACAAGCATTTAACACAGTTTTCATACCCTTAAAATCACACATCAGCTTTTTAAGTTACCCAAGTACTGGTTCTCCTGTTCAGTAGCAATGATTTCTAGCAGAACTGTTGATTCCTTAGACTCAAAGCAAGCAGAAGTCAAATGCAGATTATGTATATCAACAATCATGTCAGAAATAGGCCAGCTTTTACTGTGACAAATAGCATACGGCAAACTGATATGATGTAGATCCATGTCTGACACAGGACTAATTTCCTACTTTACTATTATATTTATTTTCTGCCAAGTGTGACAGGCATGCATATGTAAAATTAGATACGTTCATCTTTTGTAAAAAGAATATGCTCAAATCACTGCTTGACACACTGAGAGAGCTGTGATTGAATCCTCCCAGTGCCTTTAAGATGTGAATGGAAACTGCACAGAGGACTTAGTTCAGCTCAAAACTGCAGAATTGTGTAATTTCTGCCAATTGAAACTGACACTCCCCAATGCTATTGTCACTTAGCTCCAGCTCCCAAAGAAGGAGATGAGCAGAAGGGTGACCTTCTGACAAAGTTATGTATATCTGAGGAAGAAAGCTCTAATTTACAGAATTCTATGCTGGAATAAATTTTCTTGGTCTTTAAGATTCTTGTGGACTGATTCAGAATACAGGGTACAGTTAGGGTCGCTATATCTCAAGAAAGTGTATAATAGAGCTGGGAAAGGTGCAGAAAAGGACAACCAAGGCAGCATCCACATGCAGGCTTAGTTTGGCCTTGGCTTCCACCTGCAATTTTTTTTGGGGGGGGGGGGGGGACCATTCATGTGATATCATCCTCTAATAATCTTCTTTCAAGGCTTTCCCTGTCCTCAATACATTATTTCTCACCATTTTCTCATCACACTACCAGGGGACTTTAAAACAATCAGTAACTGCTGTTGTGCAGTGGTGCAGTAACTTTATAAAGATATATTGCAATGATCAAAGAAGAGGACCTAGTAGACTGTAGCAATAGAAGCTATCATGGTGGTAGAAAGTGCCATCAAGTCACAACTCACTTATAGCAATCCCATGGGGTTTTCAAGGCATTCAGAGGTGCTTGGCCTTTGCCTGCCTCCCTGTCATGACCCTGGTATTCCTTGGAGGTCTCCTATCCCAGTAGTAGCTAGATCCAGCTCTGCTTAGCTTCCGAGATCTTATGAGATCTTCACCCAAAGTATAATTGATACGTGGAATTCATTGCCACTTGAAGTGGTGGCAGCTACAAGCTTCAAGACGGGATTGGATAAACATCTGGAGCAGAGGGCCATGAGTGGCTATTAGCCATAAGGTATGGATGGAACACTCTGTCTGGGGCAGTGATGCTCTGTATCCTTGGTGCTGGGGGGGAAGTGACAGTGGGGGAGGGGCTTCTGGAGTTCTGGCCCCACTGGTGTACCTCCTGACAGCCCCTGAATTTTGGCCACTGTGTGACATAGAGTGTTGGACTGGAGGGGCCATTGGCCTGATCCAACATGGCTTTTCTTATGTTCTTATGTATTATGAGATTGCGCTAGCCTGGCTATCCAGGTAAGGTTATGCTATAGTGATATAGGCATTTTTTTTAAAAGTACAGAAATAGCCCTCCAGTAGCAGGGGAAGTAGATGGCCAGGGAAAACTGAGGCAAGGAAAGTATAGGAAAAACTGCCATTTTGATGCTCTGGTGGGACTGTCAATGCCTTTGCACTCATGGCAATGATGGCAGGGAAAGAGAGAATTCTTACTGTGTTGGTGTAGCCCAAGATGTTCAGGGGGTTGGAGCACCTTCTCTATGAGGAAAGGCTAAAGAGTCTGGAGCATTTCAGTGTAGAAAAAAGAGGATTGGGGGGAATGATAGAGGCTTAATAAAATTATGCATGGGACAGAAAAGGTGGATAAAGTGGTTTTCTCCTTCTCCCATAATACTATTTATTTAAAACATTTATTGGCTGCCTTTCTACCTTGTGGAACTCAAGATGGCTTACAATATAAATAGACAGCAATTATACATAACACATAAAAGGTCACCATTTGAAACCTCCAATTAGTACTGCCAGTAAATAAGAACTAAATTAGTCAAATGTAGTCCTAAATAAAACTATCTTCAACTGAGGGGGCCAGGCACACCTCCCTGGGGAGGTTGTTCCATAATCATAGGGATGCCAGTGAAAAGGCCCTCTCTTGTGTGCCCATCAGAAGAGCTTCTTTGATTGGTGTGTGGGCCTCTCCCTGTGATCTTAGCCAGTTTGGAGAGCCAGTTTGGGGTAGTGGTTAGAAGCATGGACTCTAATCTGGGAGAACCAGGTTTTATCCCCCACTCCTCCACATTCAACTGCTGGTGTGACCTTGGGTCAGGTACAAGTTCTTTCAGAGCTGTTATCTCACAAGCTGTTCTCAAAAGAGCTCTCTCAGCCCCACCTACCTCACAGGGTGTCTTGTTGTGGGGAGGGGAAGGAGATTGTAAGCCACTCTGAGACTCCTTTGGGTAGTGAAGGGCAGGGTATAAATCCAATCTCCTTCTCCTCCTCCTTCATTCCTGGGCAGGAATGTACACATCCTTCTGGTAGGTGACGAACAGTTTAGCTGCAGCATTCTGCATTCTGCATTAGCTGCAGTTTCTGAACACTCTTCAAGGATAGTTCCAAGTAGAGTGCATTGCAATAGGCCAGCCTAGAAGTAACTAAGGCATGGATCATTGTGGCAAAATCTGACTGAACCAGGAACGGATGCAGCTGATGCACCAGCTGTAGATGGGCAAAAGCACTTCAAGCCAGTGCAGTCAACACCACTGTGCTGAGCAGCATTTCCAAGCTGCGAATCTGGTTTTTCAAGGGCAGCTATAGCCCCATCCAAGACAGGAGAGATTTCAAATCCCTGATGTACCCTTCTACTAACCCAGTGAACTCTGTCTTGTCAGCTTGTTCATCCTCATCCAGCCCATTACTAACTCCAAGCACTATTTCAGAACATCAGTTGCATCTTCAGAATTAGGTAGAAAAGAAAGGTAGAACTGGATATCACCTGCATATTGGTGACACCTCAGCCCATACTGCCTAATGACCTCTCCCAGTGGCTTCAGATAGATATTAAATAGCATGGGGGATAAGAACAAACCATGAAGAGTTCCACAGGCCAATGCTCATAGGGCAGAACAGGAATCCCCTGATACTACCTTCTGAGACTGACTCCTCAGATAGAACTCGAAACACTGTAACACAGTGCCCCTTAGTCCCAGTGCTGAGAAGCGGCTTAGTAGGATGCAATAGGCAGTAGCTAAGCGATCCAGCAGAATGAGCAGAGCAGTTCTGTTATCAGCCAGGAAGGGCAAGGGTTAGGGCTGCCAAGTCCCCCGGTAGGGCGGGGGAAACACCGATTTTTAGTCCTTCCTCCCGCTTTTTCAAAGTTGGCCACCGGGGGGACAAAATGGCTGCCTTAAAAGGGAAATGTCTGCAGAGAGCCTGCCCTGCAGTAAAAAGCCTCACCAGACATTTCCCCTTTAAGAAGTCAGCAAGAGAGCTTCCACAGCAAGAGAGGTCCGCCCAGAGATTAAGGAGGGACTGAAGGAGCTGCTTTTGCATGTGGCTGGCAAGGTAAGTTTCTCTTCCAGCTCTTTTCATTCTCTCTCCCTCTTTCTTTTTTCTGTCTGTCTGTCTGTCTGTCTCTCTCTCTCTCTGTCCCCATCCAGCAGAGGTCTATCAGTGGCTATTATAGCCACAAGGTCTAAATGGAAGTAAGTGCCTCTGCCAGTTTTTTTCCCTTCTCTCTCTCCCTCTTTCTTTTTTCTGTCTGTCTGTCTGTCTGTCTGTCTGTCTGTCTGTCTGTCTGTCTCTCTCTCTGTCCCCATCCAGCAGAGGTCTATCAGTGGCTATTATAGCCACAAGGTCTAAATGGAAGTAAGTGCCTCTGCCAGTTTTTTTTCCTTCTCTCTCTTTCTTTTTTCTGTCTGTCTGTCTGTCTCTCTCTCTGTCCCCATCCAGCAGAGGTCTATCAGTGGCTATTATTAGCCACAAGATCTAAATGGAACACTTTGTCTGGGGCAGTGATGCTCTGTATTCTTGGTGCTTGGGGGGCAACAGTGGGAGGGCTTCTGGAGTTCTGGCCCCGCTGCTGGACCTCCTGAGGGCACCTGGTATTTTTGGCCACTGTCTTTCTCTCCTGTTCTCCTTTCTCTCCTTTCTCTCCTGTTCTTATGATATGAAAATCATATTTAGCACTTGTGTAGCACTTAGTGCTTCATATTCTGCCGAGATGAGGAAGGATTCAGTAGGGCTGTTGCTCAGTGATAGAGCATCTGCTTGACATGCCGGAGGTATCAGCTTCTTCAGCTAAAAAAGGATCAGGTAATAGGTGACATTAAAGATCTCAGCCTGAGACCCTGGAGAGCCACTACCAGTCTGAGTAGTCAATACTGACCTTGATGGACCAATGGCCTGATTCAGTATTAGGAAACTTCATGAGTTCATGTGTCAGCATGTGGAAGCAACATCACAGGATGTGACATCACAAAATGATGTCACTTCCTTTCTCCTGGCTCCATCCCCAAAGTCTCCTGGCTCCACCCCCAAAGTCCCCAGATATTTCCCAAGTTGGACTTGGCAGCCCTAGCAAGGGTCAAGAACACAGGTAGGTCTCATCTGTCCAAGAATCTTGTCCACATATTTGGGATCCACAGGCTGAAAAGTATCCATATAAATCAGACAAGGAGATGCCAAAGGTACATACTAGAACTTAGTGGAACCCAGTAAAGTTGATAATTGGTAGAATCAGGACAGAGAAAAGGAAGAATCTTACCTCAAAAAGTAATTAACTTTCAGAATTCACTGCCACAGGCTATACTGTTGGCTGCTAGTTTAGCTGGTTCTAAAAGCAATGTGATAAATCAATGGAGGAGAGAATTTTCAATAACAATAACAACATGGAATCTCCATGTTCAGAAGAAGTAATTCTCTGACTATCTGTAGAGGGGGCACCAACAGGGGAGATCTTCTGCCTCTCTGCACCACTCAGAGGCCTTCCAGGGGTGTCTGCTCAGCTCCTGTGTGAAACAGGATACTAGAGAAGATGAACTGTTGATATGATATCATGCAGCTTCTGTTATGTTCTTTTGTTTCATGAAAGGTTTTTTTTTTTAAAGTTCATTGCTAGTGTTTTAAAATGCTGAAGTACAGATGATGAGAGGACACATTTTCAAATCTATTTTGTGATTCAAAATGTTTGGTTTAAAATGTTAATGAAGTGAAATGTAAATAGGAACTGTGTAGGATTTAAGATCAAGCAAAAAGGATCATTCCCTCTCATTCTGCAAAGGATCATTCCCTCTCATTCTGATGCTACGTCAACTCAATCTGTTTAAAGCTGTAACAGTGAAAACAATAAATCATAGAAAGCATTGGCTTAGCATACTAGAAATGAAAGAAATGAGGTCACGTATTGCTATGTTCAGGCACTGTAACAGCTTAGAAGTTTCTCTCAGATGAAGCAATATTGGCTTTATAGTCATCCTGTCTATCTGATTTGCCTATGACATGCCCCGTTCCTGCTTGTATCCTAGGAATATTCTTACTAATTGATGCTGTGATCTTCAAAGGATTTTCAACAAGCTGTGGTGTATTTTGAAAGTTCTTTGTTACCAAGCCAAAATGTTGCTTATTGTCAGAAGAACATGCAGATCATACATTTTTTGGCTCTGATGCAGATGTGCTTAACTTTTGTCTTGTATCTGCAATGAAGACATGACCTTATTAAGCCAAACTTTAGGTGTTTCTGCTATGACAAGTGTCTTATTGGCGCAAACCAATAGTATACCTAGTGAAAGGTCCAATTTTTATTTGGCTTCCTAGCAGTCTAACAATGTTAGCATGGACACTAGAGACCTCTGCCCATTTCATTTTGTGTCTGATGGCTGCTAGCTCCAGATGTTTTAGAGGAAATGAATAACAGTATCAGGGATTCAGGAGGCAGAGGGAAGTTGTTTTTGTGATGAACTTCTCTCCTACCATATGAATGCCTCCATTTATTAACTCTGTTAGCAGCGCTGACTTCTCATTCATTATGTATCTAAAGGAAGAGAAGTTAACTTGAGTCTGCAATGTACAAACTGTTTCAAGGCCAGGACAATCCAGCCCATCAATCATCTTTGTTCTCACAAAGATTTAATTAGTATAACAAAGCCATACTAGTTTTCATACTTTCATTACAATGTTCATTGGAAAAGGCATTTTCCGTACCTTTATAATGATTAATACTCTCACTGCACATTCTAAATACTGCAAAGAGAAGAAATACCAGCATCCCATCTCTGTGTAGGGATAACACATACCAACATTTTTTCTAGAGGACTCTATTGACAAAGTGGGGGGGGGGGGGGAGAGAAAAGGGTAAAATATTATGGCATTACATTAGGACACACTAGAGAGGTAGCCATATTCATCTAAATCCATGCAGTTTATTTTACTTATGATTTCCCTTGGTATATGATGATTTTTTGTAATGGCTGTCACCATTAAAAGTGTGTGTGGGGGTATACGCAGAAAAAATATTCTGGAAACTGCCCCCAGTCTTTTATTTAATGCATGTTTCTAACATTAAGAATACATGAGGACTTCCCAAAAAGTTTTTGTTGGTTGTGAAAAAATTGCTGATTGTTCCTTTGCTTTTTAAAAATTCTCACTTGGTAATATGGCAGATCTACCATATTACCTGGTGCTGAAGGCTAGTTAAAGTTCTGGTTGGAAACACGAAGCATGTGTAATACAAAAGTAGAATAAATGTGACCTGAAAGAGAAGCACAAGGACAAAAGGGGAGAATACTGGCTACTAAAGAGCAGGTCATCTGGATTAAAGCTGTATTGTATGTAGAGAATGCTGTATCAGAAATGACTGACTGGACAGAGTGGGGGTCTAAATATTTTGTAAACCTTGCCTTTATTTCTGACTGCAAGTTATTGTATCAGAAGTAAGCAGGCTTTGCCTACAGATAAGAGTTTGACTTGATCTGCTGTTTTTGATGCAGCCTGCTTTGCTAAAATAGTTCCCATCTGTTGTGTTGTACCTCCATTCTAACAGGTTAACCCACCAGCAGGCATGGTTTCAGAATCTGATTTTTTAAAAGAAAATATGAACAGGAATATTCTTCTAAAGGACCATAATTAGACTTGCTGCATAACGCTGTTTTAATAAGTATGTCGTTAGAAGAGCTTTTCCATTCTCCCCGCCGCCATGAGATCAGTTGTGGTATGTATATGCCATTCAAAAGCACAGACTTCATCCTCAGAATGGCATTAGTGACAGAATGGTACTGCCCAGTTTGACACCCACCACTTATCCATTGACCCATCCACCCACGGCCTAGAATTAGATCTAATATTGCTCATAAATTTATATAAAGGCCATAACTAGCCATTTTCACTCACACTTATGATAATAATGAGATGAAATCTTACACCTCTCCAAAGGCTAAGCTCCCATCCACTTCAGTGAGACTTGAACAGGGAGAGCAGTTCAAAATTGAAGCCTACACTTCTCCAGTTGTGAAGTAGCAATACATTCCGATGCCAGAGATATCATGTCCTCTGTGAATGGATGCAAAGAGGAATCTGTCCCATGCATTTGATGCTTTAGCTTCTGAGCTAAGGTTCAGAAAACCTAATGTAGCCTATAAACCAGTTCTTCCTGAGCAATTTGAGTACACCATGGATAAGCTAAAAACTTTTAAGAAAATCTTTTTTTGGGGGGGGAGGGCACAAACAGACTAAAGTTTGTGATTAATTTTGACCAGTTTGTGGTTCACAAAGGGAAGTTCGTGGCAGGTTGACAAGCACAAACTTTTCATGAACTTTCAAACTGTTTGTGGAGCTTTGTACTGAATGGATACATATCCAGACAGACTGTCTTTGCTCAATCAACATTTTACCAAACTTCAAAGCAATAGAAAGCAGGAACTTCAAGGCAACGGGGGGGAATTCTCCAGCCTTGGACTGTTTTCTCTCCCCCCCCCCCCCCCGTGTCTTTGGTTTCTATGGGCTTCCACCAGACGGACTGCCCATTTTTCAGTTTCAAGTGGTCAGTTTCAAATGCCAGTTTCAAGTGCCAGTTTCACTGGCATTCCTTTGAGTTCCCTTCCCATTTTCTTGCACAGAGCTTGCAAAACCCCTCCACCCTTGAAGTGTGTTTCTCTGCTAAATGTCAGTCCTATTGAGCTGGCATTGCCACAATGACACTGGATTCTGCTGGGCACTCTGTGGTTGCACTGGTACTGATGGGCACTCTGTATATTCCACTGGTTCTGATGGGGTTGCAAAAATCCCCCCCCTCAGTTTTCTACTGCAGAGATTCTCTGGCTTGACCTTACTTCTGTTGGGTGTGAACTGCCACGGTGGCACTGGTTCTGCTGGATGCATTGCACTGGTTCTGCTGGGCTTGAAAAAAATGTCCCCCCTTCAGTTTGTATTGCAGGGGTTCTCTGGAATGACATTAGTCCTCTTTTGCTTGCATTGCCACAGTGGTACTGGGTTCTGCTAGTACATCACTAGTACATCACACTGGTTCTGCTGGGCTTGCAAAAATGCCCCCACCCCTTCTGTTTCTAATTCAGAGATTCTCTGGCTTGACCTTAGTCCACTGGAAACAATGGAAGGTGGGGCACTTTGTTTAGAAAGCCATAACTCTTACCCCATAAATCCAATCCTCACCAAACTTGGAAGGCAGGTAGAGGAGAGTCATCTGGAGACCTCTTTGAGTTTGGTGTCCTGGTTGGCATTTTACCACATAATGAACCTCATGAACCAAACCACTTCATTTGGCCCCCAGAAGTTCATGACAGTTCATGGTTCACGAGCCAGGCACCCTACGAACGATGAACCAAACTGCATTTTCCTGGTTTGTGCCCATCCTTATGTGTGTGTGTACATGAGGACACACACATACACCTCTGAAGTGTTCTGGCAAGTTTTGTCAAGTTTTCTAACCAATATAAATAATTTCTTACAGAGCTGACAAAACAAACAACCCCCCCCCCCCCCAAAAAAAAAACAAAAAAAACAGGCCAGCCTATGAAAATAGCAGTTCTAGCATTTTTTGAAGAATTTCAGGTTGGCTTAATATTTTGGAATGATGGGTTTTCAATGAAAGTCAATTATTTGATAAGGAAGGTTTTAAACAGGTTTCATATATATGGCCAAATAACACTGTATTAATGGAACATCAACATGATATGATTTGTATATATCCACAGTAGAAGATACCTTATTTGACTGTGGACATGTATCAGTTTTGTGATAATCAGTGTACAGAGATTAATGTTGCTTGGGAATGCAGAAAAGCCCAGTGATACCCCACAAGATAGCAGGGGGCTACAGTAACAGTAAATATTCTTTGTACTTTACCCCACCTTAAGGAGGGAAGATTTTCCCCACCCTAGAACTTCCTGCTGAAGACATTATGAAAAAATCACGATGGCAGTAACGAGATTTTAAGATGAATATTCCTAATGTCAAACTGGGACAGTAAGATGTATGGGAGGTCTGTTGTATCTGCATTTGGTTCCAGGACCACAACATCATAAGTCATACACAGAATTTGAAGTTTTGAGCTTTTCATAAGAATCAAGTTATCTGCATGAGGCGTTATCATCTCTGGGCAGCCACAGGACTCTAAATTTGTTCTAGTGAAAATGTGTATTTTGATGCTGCTATTATAAGGTGTCTGTCTTATTAAGAAGCCTTTGTGCATCCCCTTTTCTGCTGTAAGCATTTAGAAGTGTTAGTACTCAGATTTTTTTTTGCATTTTTTTGCATATTTAAAATTAATTGCTGTCTTCATTGCTATCATAAATGCAAAACCATTCCACTAGTTTAAGCAGCCATTTTCTTGAATTATTACATTATCTGTGCTATAATGTCCTTGACTATGAAATAAAAGAAGTGTTTGACCCAAGGTAAACAAAGTAGTTCAGGAAAGAATTTTGGATGAGGGGAACCCCTGAAATGCTTACTAAGAAAGCTTGTAATGAATGAGCCAATGACAAATTGAACTGGAAGGGCAGGGAGCTTGCCCATCATGAGAATCCCATGAGCCACTGGAGTATTTGCACTATCCTCTATCCTGAAGCATTGCTTTACCATTTTTTCTAATACATGTTGTTTTCATCTACAGGGATGCAACAGGACTGTAGTTATATTAATAGAAAATCTATTGTATCATATCTCAGTTTCAGGCATTTTTTTTTTATCAAAACAGCAGCTGCGACAACTAACTGCTAGTAGCAAAATTCAAAATTAAATATTGAGTTAACTATACTGTATTTGTTTTTTGACTTTATTACTCAGAAGGCTGGATCCAAGGGAAAACAAATGCAGCTGCTTGTTTATCGAGGCATTCCAGCTTCTTTATTAAAAGGCCTTCCAATGGCTTAAGAGTTAATTTGTCAAATCTAATAGCCACTCCTGTTTGGTTTCTAGAGGCACACAAGGGAAATAGTTTATTGTAGCTATGAAGCCATGATGAAAGAACTTATATTTCCATATCTGGAGGGAATTCTCCTTAGAAATTAACTATTTTTAATGGATTTCTACACTGTGTATAGTGGCTGCAACTTTAGGTTTCTAGACCTGAAGTATCCAAATTCCCTTTGGGAACTGAAATGCCTGAAACCTATTTGTGAAACATGATATTGAAATCCATAGTGTACATGTTGTTAACAGAAGGTTGCTTTGGGCTTTCAAAAGCCTTTCGTGTTCTGATCTCCCTGGATGATGATTCACCATTAAAGAAATTGTCATCCAGACAAATAATCTTTTCAGCGGTTTTGCTAGCATAAATACTTTATGACCTGAGTCCCATGTGGGTAGCTCACAAGGCAGACAAGGTCCTGATTCTGCCCGCAAAAGTCTTGTTACAGTGCTAGTAATTTCAAGCAGTGATTACTAACAGAAGGCCTTTCATTTGGGGAAATTCTGATAAACTACAGGAGTGCTTTGTTTTCATCATGGCTGACCATAAAACTTTTTCCTAAGTGTTTTTACAAACCTATACTCAAAAAGCTACATTTTGAGCTCTATTGCAATGGTGGCAGATGGTATAGAAACTAGAGGGAAAAATAGAAAACTGGCAAGCATATCATTACCACATCTTCATTCACAGTTAAAAAGATGTTCAAGACAATAGAAATCTCATTATCAAAGTACATAAAGCATTCTATATTACTGTACTGTTATTGTTAGGGTACTTTAACCCACCTTTCTCTGCTCAGCACAGATTGAAAACGGCTTACAGTGTCCGCATCAACCACAGAAAACTAACAAATAACACAAATATTTAAACCCAGGTGACTTTATAGCAAATCTACCCACCACCAGTGAAACATTCCAAGGTGTGTGTGTGTGAGAAGAGCAGATGGCAGCATCTCTAGCCTTGATGGCAATAAATCTCTCTGCAGGCAGGCAGTTGCTTCTTTACTCTCTGAATACAGCTTCTCTTTAGGCTTCCAGAGGCTGGAGGGAAGAGACAAAGCAAGTGGCAACAGCCTCTCCCCAGGTACTTCCAAGACCAAGAAATAACTTCCCTTTATAATTCCGAAAATTGCAGGCAAGGGACAGAACAGGTGGTAACAACCAGTGTCCCCTCTAAGCTGTTAGTGTGAGCTAGCTCACAGTTTTGTCTTAGCTCAAGAAGGATAGCTCCAGAGCCAACTAATTTTTGCAGTAGCCAAATCACTCGCTCATAACTTTAATGCCAGTAGCTCACAAAGTTGAATTTTTGTGCACAAGACTCCTCAGCTTAGAGGGAGCATTGGTAACAACTCTACCCTTTGCTGCAACAGGTTCTCCCCAGGCTATAAAATTTGACAAAGCAGGATTCACAATGTGGGTTACTTCCAGAGTTAGCACACCTGGGGCGTGATCATATGCACCTATTTGCCATGCAAGAGGGACGCTTCATCAATGGATCAAACTGATGTGATCACACCACCACATCTGGGAAGCATCCCACAAGCCAGGGCAAACCGATTTGATCCAGCAGAGAAGCAGGGTAAAAAGCTAGGCCGATTCTGCACTAGTTGTTGCCCCGGCATCACTCCCCAATAAAATCCGGGGCAGAGCAACAGTTCCCCACTTGTTGCTCCAGGTCTGCAGTTGGCCCGAATGTAATCATCGTTTCCCCCGGATCTTCCATTTCCGGATTTTCAGGGTTTTTTTTTTTTCCCCACAGGAGTGAAGTCAGGGCATTCAAATTGGGAACTCTGAAATCGGGGTTTCTTGCTCCACCCCTTTAACACCCTTCTGCTTCTTTCTCTCCCCTTTCCCTCCCCTTTCCCGCCCTGGCACGAGTGGGGTTTTTTTTTTGTTCCCCACTTTGTTCTGTTACAACAACACAACACAACATTGCTCCACCGTTGACTGGCATTTAAATGTCTTTTTAAAAATATACTTTTGTTGTTGATGTCTGCACATTTCTGTGTTGCATCTTTTGCACAAAAGTCGTGCCTGAGTCATGCCACTATAAAAATATGTATTGATGGCTTTGAGGCACAGCATGAGCTGTTCCCCCCCCCCATTGCATTACAACAACACGAAACGACATTGATCCATCATTGTGTGGTTAACATTTTTTGCGGGGCCAATGTATTACGGGTGGCGGTGGTGTGGACAAAAATTTTGCAGGGGTTACATGTGTTAGTGTTGCATGTTCCCCCTCCATTTCTCATCCCTTTTCCACCCTCCTTTCCCACCCTCCATTTCCCCTCTGGCGCAAGCTTTCTTTTTCTTACACAAATGATTTTTGTGTAAGAAAAAACCTCAGATGGCCAATCATGGCTTTGTTGCATCATGACGTCATAACGCAACTCCGCCTACATTAAAAAAAGGGGAGAGACAAGTGGGGGCTCAAGATTCGGGGCAAGGACATATGTGGAAATGAAGAACCGGCATCAACCCGGGTCAGATTCATGTAATGTGGAAATGTGCACACTGATTCGGACCAATTAAACCCAGGAGGAAAGGGAAGCAAAGCACTTGTGTGGAATTGGCCCAACTGGTGAAAGTCTGGTAGCAAATGGTTTGCCGCAGCCCGCAGCTGGACTTTCCCCATGTGATCGTGCCAGCACGGAAGTGTGGTGTCGCGGATAGCATGATCACATGCTATCCCAACACCATGCAAGGGTTTTTTTTGTCCCCCTTTACCGTGTAAGCATTATTGAATGCCCATAGGGGAAGAGGAGCAATCCATCGATGCCCCCCCATCTAAGCAAATCATCGATTCCCCCTTCCCCCCTTGCAGCGATTCATCGATCCCCCATTTAAGCGCCTCAGAAACCCACCACAAAAAAAAACACTTGCCCATGGTTGCATCTGATCATGCAGCGGCAGTTTGCCCCGACAGGTCCACAGAGCTGTGTGATCGCGCAACTGCGGGTCAAATTGCTCCAGAGCAAAAAAGTCTCAGTTCCCCTCCGGATTATCTCGCTCATGTGGATGGGGTCCACGTTAAGTAACCACATCACAATCTGCATGCTACTCTTCTTTCCAATATCATGAGTGCTGGTAATGAGTATAGGGCCAGGTGCCCAACAGAACAGAAACAAGACTACAGTGCATGGTGATCTAGAAATTGTCAATTTCCCCCCTTACTTTATTTTCAATTGGGTGTTTTAAAATTATAACATTTAAAATGCATGACAGTAGTGTTAACATGTCATTAGTACAGCTCCAGCTTATTTATTCAATAAAGTTCTCTGATGTCTATTCACTATGTAGTGAATGTAACCTGCATGAACTTTCTTAGATTTTATATTCAGTTGAAGGTATACATCAGTTGAGATAACATTTTAAAGTGTTCAAATTTCATCAACTTCAGTTTAGAAAATTTTAAAATACATAGTTAAGATACATAGTTAAGATACATAAAATACATAGTCATGGGATAAAAGGACAAGTCCTTTTGTGAATCAAAAACTGGCTATTGAATAGAGAGTGAGTATAAATGGGCAATTTTCAAAGTGGAGTAGGGCTGCCAAGTCCCCCGGTAGGGCGGGGAAAACACTGATTTTTAAAGCTTACCCCCGCTTTTTCAAAATTGGCCACCGGGGGAGGCAATGGCTGCCAGCAGGGGAACGTTGGAGCCTGCCCTGGCCTCTCCCTGCCAGGTCTGAAATTCTTAAAAGGGAAATGTCTGCAGAGAGCCTGCCCTGCAGTAAAAAGCCTCAACAGACATTTCCCCTTTAAGAGCTGAGCGAGCAAGAGAGCCCCGCCCAGAGATTAAGGAGGGACTAGGTTCTTTCTGCTGAAGGGCCTGCTTTTGCATGTAGCTTGCAAGGTTGCTGCTGGGGTAAGCTGCTGGGGTAAGCTGCTGGGGTCTGCCAGCTCTTTTCCTTCTCTCTCTCTCTCCCCCTCCCCCTTTCTTTCTTTTAAGTTAACATTTTTTCCCTCCATAGAGAACAATGGAGGGGATGGGGGCAACCTGTTTGGGGGCTTGTAGAATTGGACCCCGTGGTCCAATCTTCTTGAAATTTAGTGGGTATTTCGAGGAGAGGCCCCAGCAGCTACCCTGCAAGTTTAAAGCCTCTCCCTCAAACCTCCTTTCCTCCAGCCCCTCATATACCCTATGAGTTTTTGCCATTGATTTCAATGGCCCATAGGATATAATGGGGCTGAAACTGACATTCCCTTTCTGACACACTTCTGGTGATGTCAGGGGACGTGGCATATGCTAATGAGTTATGCTAATGAGTTATGCTAATGAGCTTCTGCACCTTTTTTTCTACGAAAGGACCCCTGGATAAAAGGAAGTATTTCTTCACCCAGAGCGATTAACACGTGGAATTCACTGCCACAGGAGGTGGTGGCGGCTACAAGCATGGACGGCTTCAAGAGGGAATTAGATAAACATATGGAACAGAGGTCCATCAGTGGCTATTAGCCACAAGGTATAAATAGGAACTCTCAGTCTGGGGCAAGTGATGCTCTGTATTCTTGGTGCTTGGGGGGGCAACAGTGGGAGGGTTTCTAGTGTCCTGGCTCCACAGGTGGACCTCGTGATGGCACCTGGTATTTTTGGCCACTGTGGGACAGAGTGTTGGACTGGATAGCCATTGGCCAGGTTCAACATTGGCTTCTCTTATGTTCTTATATGCATACTTTAAAAAAAACCCAAACAAATGTTGGCTGACATTCACTGCCTATGCTCAAGCGATCATTTCAATGAGCAGGTGTATCACGAATGCAAACAGTATGAGTCATAGGGAATTGGTCATCTTGTTTATTCATCTGCATGATATAAACTCATCATGACTTGCCTTTGATACAATTTATTTCCATCTATCTGTTCATTTTTTCTGGTACTTCATGCTTTGGAGAAGTTCAAATTATACCTGTCTACAACAGAAGAATGAGATTTAGTTAAAGCACTTTTACAAGTTTCATTTATTTCAAAAAACCCTTTCATTGTATAATATTCCAAGATAAAACAAAATCTTAATGTTGTCAAAAGTTGTATCACCTTTATTGTTTGAAATTTTCAGAAGAAAATTTTTCCTGGGTCACTTTGAAAAATCATGTGCTGTTTTCTTTTTAAGACAATCATTTTTGTTGTCAGTGGATTGCATATATGGCTAATAATTCTTGTCAGCCTGTCTCTATTAAATCAGAGAATAATCCATAACAACAACAATAATTCCATCAAAATAAAAACAAAACATTTTTAGAGAAAAAATAAAAATACACAAAGTTAATTTAAAATATCAAAACCACCTGGGCCGAGAGATACCATGATCACAAAGATAGTTTTCCCACAGTGAGATTCTTCCTTTGAACTCTGATTGTGCTGACCCCTGCAATTTCCCTAAATGCAGGTACGACAGCCCCATCTACTTCCCTCCCTCAGAAGCAAGATTTTCCTTCTGTTTTTCTTTCCCTTTACTAACTGAGTCATCCTAGTAATGTGTTTTCTTCTTTTCTGAAGGACTTTGGCTGTCCCACCCTGTCACAGCACAATATTTTGGCTCGTTACTCAGCCCAGGAATGTGAGGGAAGAATTGGGAGCCCCTTTATCTTTAGAAGAAGAGGAAGAGATATGATTTATACCCCGCCCTTCACTACCTGAAGGAGTCTCAGAGTGGCTTACAGTCTCCTTTCCCTTCCCCTCCCCACAACAGACACCCTGTGAGGTAGGTGGGGCTGAGAGAGCTCTGACAGAAACTGCTTTTTCAAGAACAGATCTGACAGAACTATAGCTTGCCCAAGGTCATCCAGCAGCTGCAAGTGGAGGAGTGGGGAATTAAACCCGGTTCACCTATAAGAACATAAGAGAAGCCAATGTTAGATCAGGCCAGTGGCCCATCCAGTCCAACACTCTGTCACATAGTGGCCAAGAACACCAGGTGCCATCACGAAGTCCACCTGTGGAGCCAGGACACTAGAAACCCTCCCACTGTTGCCCCCCCAAGCATAATGATGTTTTTTTAAAATTTTAAGGAACAAACTCTACAAAAATAGAAGAGTCTAGCAGGAAAAACAGTGATATCACACCATCGGCAATATCTAGCAAGTGTTTCAGAAAACAGGCTCAAACAAGAAAAGAGGATCTGTTAAACTAGTATCAGATACTGGGACATTTGTGGGTTAGGCTCAGAAATACATGATGTTTCCATCTCTAGCGCTGATTGTCTTTCTGTATCATGACTTTGGCCAGATTTATTTTAGCCATATCTTAAAATATTTTGTATCTTTGAGTTCTCTTTGCAATGATATTTCTAAAGAGTTCTTGTATAATGATTATGGACAGACTGCCACTTGAATATAATATTTCTTTATCATAAAGGCCTCAAGATGGAGTCAAACAACCATTTGTCTCTCATCATGAGGCACTTGATTTTTATTTGTTGAATTTTAATCACTTCATGGTGAGATCTGTGTGGGACAGGGTTTTCGACTTTAGGCTGTCAATAATTTAGCAGGTCCACTGAATTCATACCCATTAACAAGAAGATGATGGGCCTAGAATCTTAACACAACCCTGTTTGATGTGGGTATCACTATGAGGGGCAGAGGAGGCCAGTCACTATGAGGGGCAGAAGAGGCCAGTCACTGCACACTGAGAGAAAACTGAATCTTCCTACAAAGCACACATTCCCAAATGACTTGTAAACCTTTAGTAGTAACAGCTCAGTTTTCTTTGATATGCTTGGCCTGAAGGTACACCCAGCACTACCTTTAACTTCAGTAGGACCTGAATCATGCCTTACTTGTGACATGAAAAAAGAAAACCTATATTAACACAACCTTAGATTTTGCTGTGATATTTTAAATCTCAACATACAACACAGTGCCTTGGCAATAAATACCTTTCAAAACCATATGGATGGAGCAAGATGATGATCACAACCTGTGGAGCTGAAAACGATTAAGCTGTCCATGGTCATGCCAGAGTAATAGTGTTCACAGCTTGTAATTTGCAATGGATTTTGCTATCGCTACCTCTAATAAAGAAAAGATTGTTTCTCTTTTTTTTCTGAGCAGACAATCACAGTGGAACAAGGAGATTGTCATGTAGTCCTTCTTGAAACAGCCCCCCCTTCACATTTCTCTTGAATTAAATGAGAAATCACAGATGTCATGCTGCTCACACTGTGACTACTGGTGTGCTCTCTCAATTGGTATTGTGCATCCTTAGAAGTAATTGGTTTCCAAGTGCAACTTAGAAACTGTGTTTGTTTCATGAAAATCTTTGAAATGAAATTTGTTTATGAGTCTGGTGTTCTGAAGCACCAAATCCAAAGTGTTGCTTTGAGAAAATAGTAAAAGCTGGTAGGAAAAGGAAAATGAACTCGAACAAATCTTAACAATAGGAATACCAGAAAGTGCTTCTGGAAGATACTGATATCACCAGAAAACAAAGAGGCTATGTGAAGTTATATGTAAAATACATTATTTGTATTTTTGTAGCTAGGTATTTTCCAGTACCTTCAGAAATTTAGGATTTAGTATATCCTTTGGTTTGCTATGATCTGGGAAAAAGTACAAAGAAGATACCATTACTAAGCAGCTCACTAGAGAAAATAGGCTATTATCACTGGAGCCATGCATTGTGCCACTGGAAAGTTCATGAAATATTGTTGTCTGCTTCACTGACAGTCCATTCCCAAGGCCAACTGTGCTGACAAAGGAATGGATTATTGCACCATCACATTGTAATAACTTGTGGTATTATGCCTGGACCAAAGTTTATTTATTCACTGAAGTGCTTTTTTATCTCACTTTTCCTTCCAAAGTAGGCCCAAGTTGGCTTACATAGAGTGAACATAAAAAAGAAGATTATAGTAAAATGTTATAATAGAATGGCCAATATAGCTTAAAAAATCTCAAGGAACTTAATCTCTTCTTTTAAAAAAACCCACAACTTTAGCAAGCTAACTAAAAAACAATAAGTCATGAGCCTTCCTGACATTCTCAGGTAGTCTGTTTCAAATGATTGGGGCCACAGCTGAAAAGGCAGCTCCAGGCAGTGTCAGATTTAATCAGTCTCTTGGAGGCGATAGACAGGTGAAACTGCTAGAGCAAATGATGTAGCCACATGGGTGCATTCAAGAAGTTCCTTCAAGTATATGGGTTGTAGCCCATGAAAATCAGCACCTCAAACTGAATCCAGAAGTAAGCAGGCAACTAAAGTAGATACTTAAAAATAGTTGTATTATGATCATACCAGTGAGCTCCCATGAAAAAATAAGCTGCCATATTTTGAACTTATATTTCTGAGTAGCCCTACATAGAGAAAGTTGCAGTAGACTAACATCAAGGTTACAGAAACATGGATCAGTGTATCTAGTTCAGCATAGCCCAGGAAGTTAGTTGGGTGTATGTGCTCCAGATGTAGTTGAAAATTTTTTAGCTACTACATTGATGCATTTTTTCAATAGTAAGGCTTCCTCTCCAAACCCTTAAAAGAGGCAGCCAGTTTCAGGCTTACTCAATCCAAAGTAGGAAGGCCAGTCTTTTCCAAGACTTTGGCCTTACCAAGCAGCATCAAGCTGGTCTGAATCTGTCTGGATTCAGTTTATTCTCCCTCAGCCACTTCCGTACAACTTCTAGCTACTAGGAAAAAACACAGATGGCTGCTGTTAGAACTTTATTCAAAGAAGTGTAGAGTGCACTGACGACACAACTCGAAAACTGCTGTCATCTAAATAACACTGGTGAAAGCATAGACCCCAGCAGAGCATAGGGTTGCCAACTCCAGACTGAGAAATTCCAGGAGATTTGGAGGTGGATCCTGGGGAGACCAGGGTTTAGCGAGTGGAAGGATCTCAGCAGGGTATAATGCAATAGAGTCCACCCTCCAAAGCAGCCATTTTCCATAGTCTTAGATCAGTTGCAATTCCAAGAGATTTCCAAGCCTCACCTGAAGGCTGGCAACCCTAGCAGAGCACCACAGAACAGGTTCCACACCACAGTTCCCAAGTCTTATGGTCTCAGTTCAATCAGTCAAAAAAGCTTGAAGCCATTCAAGTGCTACTCCTTTTAGACCTTCTCTGGCCTCCAAGCACCTTAAAATAATTGAATGGCCCACTGTATCAAACACTCCTGAAAGACTGAACAGGACAGGGAATCATAGAATTTCCTGTTCATAGGTAATTTTGCATCATCCATCAGAGCAACCAAACTCTTTTCTACATAATTAAAAGCAGGCATAAAGCCAGATTGAAATGGGTCAAAGACAGATGAAAGCCAGTGTGGTGTAGTGGTTAAGAGCGGTGGACTCTTGTGTGGTCTGACTCCCCACTCCTCCACATGAAGCCAGCTGGGTGACCTTGGATCAGTCATAATTATCTCAGAGCTCTCTCAGCCCCACCTACCTCACAGGGTGTCTGTTGTGGGGAGGGGAAGGGAAAGGAGACTGTAAGCCTTTCTGAGACTCCTTCAGGTAGTGAAGAGTGGGGTTTAAAACCAACTCTTTTTTCTTCTTCTTCTTCTTCTAGAAAAGGTAATTCGAAATACACCAATACTCCTATTTCTAGGGACTATTTCTTTTAATAACTGTCTTATTTCATCCTTGTTTAAGGTTTTAGTAGGTTCTCCTCTAACGAAGATGAATTTTAATATTTCCAAGAGTAAACCCTGCTCTGTCCCTCTAGCCCTGCAGGAAAGAAGTCCAATAAGCAAGAGGTGGGTTTCATAGTCTCAAGAATTCTTGTCAAGATTGTTCAGAGAGGGTCTCACTCTGGGTGAGCTAGGATGATTAAGGTAGGATGAGCTGACCCAGGATGACCAGTGCAGCAACATGGGCTGACAGTTTTTATGCTGAACATTAATATAACTCAAGATGGAGCATGGTGGTATACCCATACCCTTAAATAGCAAACAAAATGAATCCAGAGGGCATGTGCCAGAGCAAAACAGCTAACAGGAATATACTTTGGTCCAGTGATTAAAAACTTGACAAAATGAAAGTAGCCTTTATAACAGTATTGCAAAATGACTGACAGAAGAGCAGAGCAGACTTGTCCAATTTATTTCATGTAAGTAGGCAGGAAGGAAAGAGCAAAATACATAAATCGGATACCCTATGCATCATGATTTGATGTCATATCCTGGTGGAGTGAACACTGCAGAAGACAGTTCTCTGAGGCAAGGAGCCAAGTACATATACAGGGTCTCACTTTCTTATCTCACCACTGCTGCATCCAGGAAGAATGGCCCTTTGACATTGCGTTGTTTGACTGGTTCTCTAGTTCATCTAGGTCTCTCAGGTCTCTGGAACATGTTCAGTCTAGTGATGAATACAACTCTGGGTACAAGGCTGCGTGCTGGTTCACTACTGTGTATGTCCATGGCACTTTACCAGTCTATGGTTAAGATGCAGACTTCAGGATACTTATTCTGTGGCTGTAGCTGGTCAAACAGTTATGATTTTGTTAACCCAAAGCCTGATATGCACTAAAGGCATAGCCATGCTGCCTTTCATCACTAGTTAGTTTTTCCTGCTTTGTTTTTTCTGTTTGTCGCTGAAAATTTTGGTCCAGCAGTGACGTCTTGGCAATTGCCGCCTGATCCTCTGTAGAACTGTCTGTGTCGGAACTCATCAATATGAATCTCTTTGTGCTTTGACAGCTCTTGGACAGCATAATATCAATGTATAGTCTTCTTTTATTCTCAGGCATCACAAATGTGTAATCATGGCTATTATCTATTGTTGGCAACCTGTTGGGAAGATTATAGATGGCTCCTGGAAGGTGGAAAATGCTAACTGTGAACTCTTTTCCAAGCATGCAGTCCATTTTTAGTGGAGTACTTATCAATCATAGCACAGTGTTCACTTCCCCCCCCTAATAAAACATCTGTAAAACTGAACAATGCCTGTGCTTGGCATGCCCAGGCAGAAATAGCCGAGAGTTAGTGAGATTATGCTTATTTTGGAAATTCTAGAAATCAAATTCTTTGTTACTTAATATAGCATTTTGACTTTGGCTGATGTCCTGGTACTTTCCTAAGGGAACAGTAGATCCTGTATCCTGTGTAAATCATGCAATCCAGTGACAGAAATAGATGCCTGAAAAACAAATGCACATTTCTTCTTCTTCTTAACATGTTAAATTGGAATGATGGAGCAATTTAGAAGCAATTTTACATGTCATTTGCTCCCTAACGTCATCTTTGGAGCAATGTTTTTTATTATTTTCCCTCACCACTGATGTCTACCTTGTTGAATATTTTTATACAAACTTTCCCCCAGAGGATTAGGGCAGGCCATTTGAGTAATGCTGAAATAAACCTATGATTCTGTGTAGAATTCTTTTTTCACTTCTGACTTTTTGCCATTTGAGATCTTGGTCATCTGTCCCAAGAAAGGTTTGAATTCTACTTTGTGAATACATGTGCATGCTTAGGCCCATTAGTATTAATTCAGATTTACAAATGCACAGCAGCAACTAGGGCTGTGGTCACATGGCCCTTTAAATCTGGGACTCCTCCTGGATTTAAAGGAGCCGTTTCCCACCCCCCGGGTTGGGATGATTATATATCCCAACCCCTGGTGGTGAAGGAGGTGGCGTGCGGCGGCAGCGGCAGCTGGGGGAGGCTTTCCCGAGCCCCGGAGGTGGTGGGAGGCAGAGGTATGGGGTGGCGGCATGCGGCGGTGGCAGAGGCCGCAGAGGCAACTGGCAGTGGCGGCAGCTGCGGGAGGCACCCTTCCTCAAACCCCGCCGGCTGCCTGGTAAGCTTGGGGAGAAGGGGGGAAGGCAGCGGTGGCTGGCGAGGCACGGATCGGACCAGGTTCTCCCCCCTTTTGCACTTGGGTGCTTGAGTGCCCAAGCGCCCAAGTGCAAAAAGGGGGGGAAACCCCAGGAGGGCCGATCTGGACATCCCTCTCTTGCAATCATTGCAATCATTGCAAGAGAGGGATGTCCAGATCGGCCCAGTGTGGGTTCAAAGCGCGACTCCCAGGAAAATAGTTGATTTTCCTGGGGTCAGAAAAAGCACTTTGAACCCGCGCTGGAGCCCGCTTCCCCTTCGCTGCAGCCAGTCTGATCGGCCCCTTTAAATGCGGGAGGAAACAGCAGTTCCTCTCACATTAAAGGGCCGTGTGGCCACAGCACTTTGAACCCGTGCTTTGAACCCGCAATCATTGCGAGAGAGGGATTTCCAGATCGGCCCTCCCGGGGTTCCTCCCTCCTTTTTGCACTTGGGTGCTTGGGCACTCAAGTGCCCAAATGCAAAAGGGGGGGAACCCAGTCTGATCTGTGCCCTGTGCCCTGCCTTCCCCCCTTCTTCCCAAACTTACCAGGCAGCCGGCTGGCAGGGCTTGGGGAAGGGTGCCTCCCCTGGCTGCCACTGTGGTCTCTGCCGCATGCCTCCTCCTCCACTGCACGCCACCACCTCCGCTGCACGCCACATGCCACTGCCTCCTGCCACCGCCAGGGCTCGGGGAACCCTCCCCAAGCTGCCTCCACCGCCGCACGCCACCTCCTTCACTGCTGGGGGCTCCCGGATTTAAAGGGCCATGTGACCGCAGCCTTGGGCTCAGTTAGAAACTCTGAAACAAGCATTGATCAGTATTTGAGCCAGCCTTAGTCTTAAGCAGCTTGTAGGTTTTAGTCGACATTTCTAACTGGCACTCAACACAAACAGCTCCAGGTAATGGAACAGTGAACACAACAGCAGTGTGTGTGTGCATTTCTCTGTCTAGCTGTGGATATGTGTGTACTTTTGCATTGTCTGGTCTCTAGCTGGATAAGGGTAACGGGGGTGCAATAATCATGGATGGAGCCCATTATACTGATTTTAGTTACTTTAGAGATTTTCTTTAGAGAGAGGGATCTTTTTAGTGAATGAGTTGAGAAGTCAGCTGCAGAAAGGGTAATGAGTTGGTGGCATAAGAAAAAGAGGCCACTTTTCACATGTAACATAATGGTATCTTGTTTAGGAGCGGATGCTAAATGCTGTCATCCTGAATCTATTTACTCATACTGTTAAATATCAGTCTTAAGACAGCTCTTAAACAAGTGATTCAGCTTTATTAACAAGAACAATCAACAGCAAAAACCGATACAATAAACAGCTCAATTTATACCCTTTTGGGGCTGGTAAACCACACCCCCTGAGTCGATAAGAACCAATCATTAACTGTAAATAATGACCAATAGTTGTTGTTCCCTCCAAAACCACCCTAAGCTCCTGATTGGCCTGGTGTACAAAGTAGCCAACCAGAAGGTGCCGTTTAGGATACCAGGCTTCTATGGAGCTATGGACTGAAGCTCAGACATCTCAACGGTATACATTAAAGGCAATACATAACACATACCCAAGTACTTTTGCCATTGACTTATCTAAGCATACTTGGCTCCAAGGATGCAATCAGCTGCCACCCATGCTTGGATGAGGATGCCTGCAATAAGCCCCCTTCTCTTGTTTGGCAACAATGCCTCCTCCACCTCTTCCTTGTCCTGGCTGCCTTTTCTTTATTTCTGGCCTGGTTTTTGCACAGCATTTTGAATAGCCTTGGCAACCCCAAATGGCTTCCAAATTCCAAGAATTGGCTTTGTGCATATACATAGGTTGCTATTAACTTTTTGGAATTATTTTTTATCCCAAAATAGTCTCTTTAAGGGGGAAAAGACCCCAAAGTGCAATTCATAGTCCCATTGGCTATCTGTACTGGAGCCAGCACTTTGCAATGAGACACAGTGCTTTGCCTGTTCTATCTATCCGTGATCCTTATAATTAATATTTATATAATCCTTTCAACTGTTCAGAATGCTGCACATTCACTATCTGACTATAATTATACCAGAAGAACTAGTTGGCCACTGTGTGAGACAGGATATTAGACTAAATGGACCATTGACCTGGTCCAGCAGGACTCTTCTTATGTTCTTACCCTGTAAAGTAGGTAGTTTTATCCCATGTTACAAATGGGACTAAGGCTGAGACAGTGGCTTGCCTAAGGCACTGTTCACAGCAGACGTGAAATTCTAGGTAAGACTGAATGAAAAAGCTGGCTAGATCTGATTCTATAAATTCCTTCTTGTACTCTTCTTCTTCTGCATATTTATCTCCCAGATGTGTTTACAATTTAGCTTACTTTTCTATTATGTTTCCAAAATCCTGTCTTTGTCTTTCCCTTCCTGTTGAATCCTCCTGCCCCCAAGAGCCTGTCACTCCTTGCCTGCATCTTGCTTTACTTCGCAGCATTTTTGTCTCAATTTTTGCTGCAAAAGGGTCATAAAATGCAGAGCAGCATGCTGATGTTGCACTACCCAAGGCAGCCATTTCACAGCACATAGGCTTCTGACTGCTAATTCCTTGTGAATGCAAAATCCATTGTTCTGGTAAAACACCTGGAACAATGATGTGTTAAGAAACAGACTAACAGAATTTCTCCCTTTTGAATGGAAATTGCAGTGTTAGGCAGATATGTAAATAATAGAGTTATTTATACCATCTGTCAGTCTCCTATCAGGGAAATAATTCAGCAGCTCTTGTATACAATTGAGCCTAGCTGTTCGGTTCTGATGAGTGATAACTGTAAAACACTGTCACTGTCAACAACTGTGCATCCTCACATCATTTCTCATTTTAATGGAGCAAAAGGTGCTTGGAAACAAGTGCTCATATCTGATGTTAATCTTGTGGTAGATTAGCATCTATTCTGAAAGTGTACGGTGCGTGAAAAGAACGGCACCGCTTTGCTTGCAAGAGTCCACAATCATATGCACAAGGAATTGCTGATGATGATGAAAAGAGAAAAAGGTATTTTAATATTTTATATTGGATTAGGCCTGAATTCCTCTCGTTGACGGGCATTCATTGCGGATATTAAAGCAGAATGTTGGGGAGTTTTAAGATCTGTGCAGCTGGTTTGCTAAATATTTATGGTTACCACCCTCCAAGCAATGTGATTCATTCAATGTACACTTTAAAAATGGTTCAAGCAGGTAAAGTATTTGAATATATATTTCCTTCCACCGTTTTATCATCTAGTGCTTGCTTCATTTTTCCTAAGGCTATGTATCCAAGCTTGTGTTCTTGTGGCCTTTGATTTATACTGAACTGTGGAAAATCTACATTTGACAAACTTAAGATGATGAAATTCAGTATTACCTTTGTAGCTCACTCTCACCAAATATTTTGGGAGGAGGGATACTACTGCATCCTGTTATGCAAGGCTGGAATCATGGCATGGCTTCCCAGCTTAGTCTATCCTGTGAGATGCTGGGCTAAGTGAGCCAGGTGGCTGAATAGATATCTGCTTCAGCAACATGCAGATAATTTGAGCATGATTGAGACTGAAAACCTCTGAATTTTGTCTGTCATTTTATATAGTGCTAGAACAACTGCAGGAATTTTTGTATATACAGATGGTCCAGCAAACCAGTACAAGTCAAGGGTTTATTTTTGGCCTCCTGTTCCTGGTATTGGGGTAAAATATACATTGGTGTGCCTACTCTAGCTGTACAAAATATGCACATACTTGTATATTTATGTATGCAGAACTGTAGTACAGAAATAAATCCTGAGCCATTACCAGTCATCATCTTTCTTTCTTTCTTTCTCTTTCTTTCTTTCTCTCTCTCTCTCTCTCTCTCTCTCTTTCTCTCTTCCTTCCTTCCTCTCTCTCCCTCCCTCCCTCCCTCTTCTCTTTCTTTCTTTCTTTCTTTCTTTCTTTCTTTCTTTCTTTCTTTCTTTCTTTCTTTCTTTCTTTCTTTCTTTCTTTCTTTCTTTCTTTCTTTCTTTCTTTCTTTCCTGCTTTTCTCCCCAACAGGGACCAAAAGCAGCTGACAATACAGGCTGTGCTGGAGATGTGGAAAATATATAGGTTCTTGTCTGCTTATGTGGTGGTGTGACAAGAAAGAACACCCCAGGGTCAAGGACTCAGCCCTGCCAGCATAGAGAGGGTTAAATCTGTGGCCAGAAGGCCATTGGCTAGGATGTGGTTGTTTAATTGGGTTGGCAGCTGCTGTAATGGGGTGGGTACCTATTGGGCTGGAGAGCATGCTGGGGGCAAAGGAGCTTAATGCTCCTTCCCTGGCTCCTAGGCCAACGGCAGCTCTTAGATCAGGACTGAAGTACGATAGTGAAGAGGAACTGGGAGGACGCATGAGGGATGAGACGAGGTGGCATGTGGAAGCATATGGAACCAGGCAATTGAAGCAGGGATTGGCGTAATTCTCCTGCATGAGAGAACCTGGTGTGATTGCTTGCCAGTAAAGCATGTGAGTTTGGAGTTACTTGGCATTCCCATGTTCCTTGGAAGAGACTCATGGATAGTCAGCCACTTCCCAGACTTGTGCAGACATCCACTGTTCTTCCCTCTCCCTGAGTAAGGACCGAGAAGGATCCAGGGGCAACAGGTGGGACTGTAGAGTCATTTTTGGAATACAGTAGAAGACGGGATAAGAGCTATCACTGGAACATTAATGTACCTATCGGGCTATAATATGGAACAGCAACCAAGGAATCTGCGGTATGTAATATTACACTTGTTGGCTGCTCCCAGAATGCAGATAACAAAAAACTGGAAACAGTGTATTATGCAGCTTCTGAAATCTGGATGTAGAAATATGGTCTGTAATGATTATATATAAAAATTTCAATGTTAAAATGGGACTATAATGAGAAGAACAATGCTCAGAAGCTTTTTACGCAGCATTGGTCTATATTTACTGATTTTGGGAATAAGAACTTCCTTTTAGAATCTGTACTAAAGGAAGTTTTGAACTCATTGTAATGTCTTAAATTAAGCGGGCTTTATAAGAGTATTAGAAAACAGGGAGGACTATAAGGAAAGTAGTCTAATCAGTGGAAGAAATTATGTATAGTTGTGATTAGTGGAATTTTGGAGTTATGTATTAGATTTTTGCTATGTTAATGACTGTAATTTTGTGAAGAAAACAATATAGGGGCAAACCGCCCCCCCCCCCAATAAAAACAAACAGGAAAAGGAGGGGGAGGACTTCAGAGTGCCAAGCTGGTCTTCTCTCTCCATCCACTAGCTGAGCTTCCACCCAGCAATATGAGACACAACAGCAACAAAAGAAAATGGAGACCTTGCATTTGCATGGCAGAGAAATATTCACCCACCTGTGTCAGATGTGTTAAAGAGACTTTAAAAAACCACAAAAACAAGCAAACCTTGATGTTAATTTGAGACATTTTTATTGTGGATTTTAATCTGACTTGTATGGATATGAAGCTTTATTCTGTAAACTGCCTGGTGGGTCCTGTTGGTGCCAGAAACCTAAAATGTAAGTTTAATAAATACTTAAATTAAGATCCTAATGCCTATTTATTATGTCTGTGTTAAACCAGGCTCCATTTTTAAATTTAGATAAATCATATAAAATAGATGAGGTTCAGTCATAGAATTCATGCTTTGCGTGCACAAGGCACCAATTCACTCCCTGATACTTTGAGTGAATAGAGCTGGCAAATACCTTTACTGGAGAAGGGCCTCAGTATAGGGCAGCTTCATATGTAGCCTTTGAAAGAGGAGCAATAACCATGTTTGGCTCTGCTCTCCAGAGCACACCACTGTTTCTTTTCATCTATAATCTCTTATGGGGTTTTATAATGTTTTATGAGGATCAGCTGGATCACAGCAGCAGTCTCATGACCAGCTTTCGCACATTATGGGTATAATGGCTATTCTAAATGTCTTGATTTAATCCTTTGTAAATAGGCCAGAAAACACAGAAATGGAAGGAATAAGATGTGATCCAGTCCGATCACTAACTGTAGGCAGAACATTCCTTCTGGGCCCCAAATACGATGACCAGGCAGACCCTGAGAATAAGCAAGATCCATCCAATAATCTGCTGGTTTTAGTGGGGGCTGAATGGAACGCTAGGGAGATAGAATGACATGCAGAAAGGTGATGCTTTCTCTTTTCAGTTTCAAAAGCTAAACAGTCTCCAGATCATTTTCACATCTATCACATTTTTTATCCTGACTTGCTAGTAGGGTTGCCAGCCTCCAGGTGGGGCCTGGAGATCACCCGCTTTTACAACTGTTTTCCAGCTAACAGAGATAGTTTTCCCTGGAGAAAACGGCTGCTTTGAAGGGTGGACTCTATGGCATTGTACCATGCTGAGGCCCCTCCCCTCCCCTCCCCAAACCCCACCCTCTCCTGGATCTACCCCTAAAGTCTCTAGGTATTTTTCAATCCAGACCTGGCAACACTCCTTCCTAGGTGGGATTGCCAACCTCCTGGTCTGGCCTGGCATTCTCCCAGAATTACAACTAATCTCCGGGCTACAGAGATCAGCTCCTTTTGGAGGAAATTACTGCCACAGAGGGCAGACTTATTGGCATCACATCGCTGCGGAATTCCTTCCTTCCTATTTATTTATTTATTTATTGAGATTTATATCTCACCTAGCCAGCATGTGCCGGCTCTAGGAGGCTTACAGCATTTGTTAGTATACATATATATAATATAAAATCACAGCTAAAACATACAACAAGATGTACAGGAATTCCTCCAAATATGGCAGCCATCATTACTTTCAAAACAAAGCACAGCAAATTCCAGGCCCACAACCCATAGACTTGCACCCATAGATTGTTTTGGCGCTAACCAAGGGCCCCCTCCCCCCCCAGTGGCGGCTCCTAATTGAAAGCCTGGTGGAAGAGCTCCACTTTGCAGGCCCTGCGGAACTGCATAAGGTCTCGCAGGGCCATGATGTCATCCAGGAACTCATTCCACCAGTAGGGAGCTGCCACTGAGAAGGCCCTGGTAGATGTCAGCCTAGCCTCTCTAAGGCCAGGGAGGATCAGACGGTGTTGTGTGCCTGAATGCAGTGCTCACTGGGGTATATACGGGGAAAGGCAGTCCCTCAGGTAGGCAGGCCCCTGACCATACAGGGCTTTAAAGGTTAGAACCAGCACCTTGAACTGGATCCGGTACGCTATAGGCAGCCAGTGCAGTGTCCTCAGCACAGGCTGGATGTGGTCTTGAGCTGAGAGACCCATCAGCAGCCTGGCTGCGGCATTCTGCACTAGCTGCAGCCTCCGGAGCTGAGGCAAGGGCAGCCCCAAGTAGAGAGTGTTTCAGTAGTCCAACCTTGGGGTGACCATTGCGTGGATCACTGTTGCGAGGTCATTGCGTTCGAGGAAGGGAACCAACTGCCTCATCAGCCGCAGGTGGTAAAAGGCTGCTTTGGCAGTGGCTGCTACCTGGGCCTCCATCGTTAACAAGGGGTTCAGGAGCACTCCCAAGCTACGGACCTTTGGCACTGGCACCAATGGCACCCCCCGAAGGCTGGCAATGGGATCCCTATCCCCGGTCCACTCCGACTCAGGCACAGGACCTCCGTCTTCATTGGATTCAACGTCAGTCGGCTCAACCTGAGCCAGCCCGCCACATCCTGAAGCGCCTGCTCCAGGTCACCAGGGTCAGCCCCAGACTGGCCATCCAACAACAGATATAGCTGGGTGACATCAGCATACTGGTGACAACCCAGCCCATGCCTCCGGGTGATCTGGGCAAGAGGGTGCATGTAGATGTTAAACAACATCAGGGATAACACCGCCCCTTGTGGCATGCCGCACAATAGTGGGTGCCTCTGGGACGTCTGCTCCCCCAGCACCACTCTCTGTCCCCGACCTTGAAGAAACGAGGCAAGCCACTGCAAGGCACGCCCCTGAATCCCCATGTCAGCGAGGCAGTGGATCAGTAGCTGGTGGTTGACTGTGTCGAACGCAGCTGACAGATCTAACAGCACCAGCACCGCCGTACCACCCCGATCCAGATGCCGCTGGAGATCATCCATGAGGGCGACCAGTGCTGTTTCTGTCCCATGATCTGGGCGGAAGCCGGGCTGGAAGGGTCTAGTGCAGAAGTGTCATCCAGGAAGCTCTGCAACTGAATCGCCGCCGCCCTCTCCAAAATTTTGCCCAAATAGGGCAAGTTGGACACCGGCCGATAGTTGGCCAATTCAGCTAGGTCCAGTGATGGTTTTTTCAGGAGAGGGCGGACCATCACTTCCTTGAATGCCCCTGGGAACAGTCCCTCCTTGAAGGACTTGTTGACAATCTCCCGGAGGGCACCTAGCAGCCCCTCGCAGCCAGCTTTTACAAGTCATGAAGGGCACGGGTCAAAGCTGCATGTGGTTGGGCGTACAGTTGAGATCAACCTGTCGACTTCTTCCAGTGGACTGAAATAATCCAAAATGGAACAAGAAGACATGCATGGGGCCTCAAGTTCGCTAACTGTCTCAACTGTGGCCGGGAGATCATGGCAGAGCAGCAGGATTTTATCTGCAAAGTGGCTCGCAAAAGCCTCACAGCCAATGTCCAATTCCTTATCATTTGGTCTGCCTTGGGGCAACTCTGTTAGAGACTGAATTGTTCTAAATAATTGTGCTGGGCACGAGCTAGCAGACACAATCTCATCCGCGAAGAATTGCCTCTTCACGGCCTTGACTGCCACCTCATAGGATCTCATAAACACCCTATAAGGTGCTCGTGATGCTTCGTCACCATCTCTCTAGCCATCTGAGCTCTCGCTTCATCTGCCACAGCTCCCCAGTATACCAGGGAGCCTGCTTAGAGTGAGGGTGCAGAGGACATCGGGGGGCGATCTCATTAATGGCAGCCGAGAACTGGACTTGGCAGTCCTCAACCAGCTCATCCAACGAGCCGCCAGGGGGCATGGGATCCCGCAGAGCCAAGAGGAGCCACTGAGGGTCCATCTGACTCTGTGGGCAAGCCAAAATCTGCTCACCGCCCACAGAGGGTCTGAATGGCACCTTCAGACGGGTCTTCAGGGCATGGTGATCCGACCATGGAACTGCCAAAGCAGTAATCAGGTCAACCATAACTCCCCCCGCAAAAATCAAGTCGAGCGTATGCCTGGCCTGGTGTGTGGGCACTGTCACACATTGGGTGAGTCCCAGTGCTGCCATGGCCAACACCAGGTCCATCGCCGGCCCAGAGGCTGCATCATCGGCATGGACGTTGAAGTCCCCCGAGACCAAAAGCCTTGGGTACTCCAACGCCCAGCCAGCCATGGCATCAGCCAGAGATGACAGGCTAGCAAGTGGTGCACTGGGCGGTCAGTACACCACCCAGATAGCCAAACTCTCCTCAGTATCCCACACCAGGCCAGAGCATTCTATGCTCGCAAGTTTCAGTGGCGGGAGCGCCCTGTAGGAGTAAGCCTCCCAAATGAAAAGCGCCACCCCACCCCCTGCCCCTCAGTCTGTGATTGGTAAAGGACCAAAAAACCGGGCAGAACCATCTGGGAGAGCACAACCGTCTCTCCATCTCGCATCCAGGTCTTGGTCACACATGCCAGGTCTGCTCCCTGCTCGACTAAGAAGTCTCGCAGGGTGGAGGTCTTATTATTTATAGACCTGGCATTGCACAACACCAATGTCAGAGGGGGGTCATTCCCAGCCCCACTGACTGCCACCCTCGGGATGGGACACATACTGGAAGGGGGCCGAGCTTCTCTGTTTCTCCACCCTCTTCCATTTCTTACCCACCTGGTCCCACCGCTATACTTTCCCCTCCCCATGAGCACTGGTATCCCCCGGCCTACGTCACCCATCCATGGTGGCCTCCACACTGTATTACAGCACCCCAGGCCACCATATAAGTGGGTAGTCACCAGATGGTACTAAATGCTGTACTATGCAAAAGATCAGCAATGTCCTAACAACTGAAAGCCTAAAAACCTAGCAAACCCAGATACACTAATTAAACCTAACCCACCCTGACCTCCCTTCTTGACGCCCACCCCCCAGCACCCAGCAGCAAGAATAAACACTTAACAGAAAATAAAGGGTGGAAAGAACTGCCTAATAACAGCAGTAACCTGCCAGATAGGAGGAAGGCATCAGTCCTGGGCTATAAAAGATGTAAAGTCTCTGGCGGGAGCCAGTCTCTCCATGCAGCAGATGAGCAAGCCAATTGCTTGGTTGGGGCACCTCCACCTCCCAACTGCATTAGCAGATCATCCAAGGTCATCCAGAGTGCCCAAGATCATCCCAGATCATTCAAGAGTCTGCTCCCCATTCCCCCCCCCCCCGAGCCATGTAACCCGCCAGGTGGTGGCAGAGGGGCAGGCGATGGTAGTATTGTGGCTCCTGAGCCTATACAGGCAGACCACACGGCCAAGACAGACCAGCTGACCAGTCCCAGCCAGCAGCAGCCAATGAGGGGGAGCATCAGGTGCGACCCCCAGCAGACAGCCCCAGATGGCATCAGCAGAGGCAAACCACAAGGGCAGCCCCTGCTGGCCGCCGCAGTTTATGACAGTAGTGGCAGGCCAAGTGGGGAGGGGGGCCAACTGACCACAGAAAAACCCCGTGGTGGCGCGAAGAAGTACCAGCGTCACCCATGACAGGCTCTGCAGCTGCGGTGGCGATCTCCACAAGCCCCGACAGACGCTCCTGTAGCTCCTCAGGGCTCTCAACATCGGGGCTTCCAGCATCGGTGGCTCCCGGCACTCAGCACCCAGTGCACTCTGCTGCCATCGGTGGCTCCCCCGAGCCATTGTCAGTCTCCAAGCCTCGGCCATGGTACCTAGCAGGCCCCCTTCCTAAGCTTCACATTCTCCAGGTATCACCCCCAGATCTCCAGGAATTGCCCAAACAAGAGTTAGCAACCCTAAGCTCAGGGCAGCAAACTTGGCTCTTCCTTCCTCCATTTTATGCTAGGCTGCAAGTGAGTGACTGGTCCAAGGTCACCTAGTGAGATTTATGGCTAAAAGGGGATTTAAATCCTGGATATCCTGTCTGACATTCTAAGCAGTAAACCACACTGGCTCAATATACTGGTGTGTGTGTGTGTGTGTGTGTGAAGATTAGGAAATATTTAATACTCAATCTCTGTACCTTTCATTATTGCTCCATTTGTGTAAGTCTTGTTGAAGCTTTTTCTTCACACCTCTTCACTTTCTATAACTTTGAAATCATAAGGGACATCTCCTGAGGTCTGAAACCTTGCATTGTTGCTAGATGCTGAGCTGAGCTGTTAGTCAACTATTCTTTTAGGAAGTAGGCACAAAGGGAGAATGGGGCTTTTAGATCATCCCATCACTGCTTTTGAAGGTGGTAGGCAGCATAACATAAATTAAGGCATGTACAGATCTTCAGTCATTGCCCCATTTTTATACCGTTGCAGAATCACTCTATTCATCATACCCAGTTGCTGACGGGCAAGATTTATTGACACAAAGGACACTGCATCTTTATTGGGGTGTACAGCATGCTTGCAATATATATGGTCTATGGTAGTTTATATTTGTGCAGGAGGCATCTACGCTATATCTTTGCCTGCCTTGAGTGATAAATAGGTTTGAAGTCCTCAAGATTAGAGAACTGGGAATGGCACCCTGTTCCCTCCTCCAGTCCCCAGAATCTCTGGCTTAAAGGCTCTAATTTTCAGCCAGTGTCTTCAAGAGCTCATAAATAGAACTCGAAATTCCTTAGCATCTGGATCTGAATGTTAAACTGTAGGCAGCTTTTGTTCTGCACAGAGGTGGTGCCGGCAGGTTTTAGAAGCAGATTGTCAGTTTCATCAGGCCCCCCCAGTAATGGGCAGCAGGCTGTCCCAGGAACTGGCAACCGAGCCTGCATTTCGATTGTTTTCTCCATTGTGCTGCTTCCTACAAACAAGCAGGAAATTCTGATGTTGATGTTTCATCTGCGATTTGTGCTTTGAACCTTGCTTTGGAAATGCATCAGATACTTGTTTTCCAGGCGCTGATTCAAAACAGGAGCTAATACTTGGATCTTCCTGATGATGAGTAATGGTATCAGAGGAAGAACAAGGAGAAGGGGGATCAAGTAGTACACAGGTCTTGATGCACGTACATGCGCATCACAGAAGATGCACATTTGGGAGGGGGCAGTAGGGAGGAAGGAGAATGCAGTCAAGTGTATTTAGATGACAAGCTTTCTTGCTTTCAGGTAATACTTTAAAATAGACAGCAAATGTCTAATGTGTCACAGGGTTAGTCAGTGCGAGGAGAAGTGTTTTGTGAAACATCTTTAGAACTCCCTGTGCATCTTGGATTTAATAAATTATTCCAAGCCCTTAGATAGGAATTAAAACACAAATAGCGCTTGACAATTAAGTTGCAACTTCTGTCCCATTCTAAGATGTGTGATTTTGGTATTTTCCACAGTATGTGATTTGCGTATTTTGAAGTTTGTAGCTTCTTAAGAGAGATTTGAATTTTTACTGGTGGTTTTATATTTCTATATTTTCTGCTCAAATTGACCCTGTTTCCCTCCCTGGCTACAGCCCCCATCCCATATAACTTTTCTCAATGCAATTATCATGATCTAGTCCTAAATGTTCTGCAGGGGCTTGCACTAGTAAAATTATCATTCTGATTCTATTTTGGGAAGCTGGGAGGGTATGCTTATTAAATATCAGGAGTATTCAGGTGGGTAGCTGTATTCATCTGAGTCTGGGGGCACCTTTAAGATCAACAAAGTTTTATTCAAGGTAAAAGCTTTTGTGTGTACACACAGTTCTTCAGGTACAATGAAATGGAAGATGCCAGTCCATACACATAGGTAGAGGGTGAGCAGCAAATTAGCATACAACTTAATAAAATTGTTTGCATCTGTCAAAGGTGTACCCAGACTCAAACTTTTATCAGGAGTATTGTCATCATATTGGAAAGTTTTTCTAGAAATATCAGAACAATAAAGCTGATAGTTAACAATAATAAGAAGCATGCCATTTCTGACTCTAGGAAAAGAAAGGAAGGACTCGTAGCTGATCAGCAGTTTATGTGTCTTTAAATTTTAAAGGGCCAGTATTTCCTATGGGGTAGACCAGGGCTCAGAACTCCAGAGGTCAGATCTACCTCATAGGAAGTAATGGCCCTTTAAAATTTAAAGTGCTCATGTACCCTCCGATCAGCTGTAGAGCACTGAAAAATAGGTGGTAGAGGTTTACTGCTCATTGTTTCCTATCGATAGTAGACCTGGCCTTTGGACTCTGAATGTCAGGTCTACTGCTCATAGGAAAGATTGGCCCTTTAAACTTCAATCAGCTGGGGACTCTTCCTTTCTCTCCCTCCCTCTGAGGAAACCCACCAGATGCAGCTAGAGTCCACCCCCATACTCACATGGTTCTGCAGTGTGGACTGAGCCTTAAAGCAGCTGGCCTGGCCCTGGGGCAGCCAGAGGACCACAGCATAGCCTTAGGGTGTGGTCACATGAGCAAGAGAAGCTCAGAGGTGGTTTGCCATTGGCTGCCTCTGTGTAGTGACCTTGGTAGTACTTGATGGCATCCCATCCAAATACTGGCCAGGGCTGACCCTGCTTAACTTCCAAGATGTGACAAGATTGGGCTAGCCTGGGCTATTCAGGTTAGGGCATATGCATGGGCAATTCACCTCTTTCTGGCATTTCTTTGTGGGGGCTGAGGATAGTTGTTTATAAAATGTGATACTAGAGAGTTGTTTCTCAGTCTTCAGTACAATGGCTGCTCCAGATGCTCACCCATCTGGAGTTGTCATGCAGGTTCTAAAGGCTTATTACAATTTGGGAGCGACTAATATTACTGGATAGCATATTAAAGTTTGGACAGTTGAGTAGAGATGGAAGACCCTCCTGCTGGCCATTCACAAGACTGTTTAAGGTGACATTTTAATTTGTAAGAACAGGAGCAGCCTGACATGAGAATTCACACTGGCCCTTCATGTTAAACCAAACACTTCACCATAGATTCAGTGTGGCATAGTGGCTAGATTTATTGGGGCAGGGGAGATAAGAAGTTCAAATCTCTGCTCAAAGCTCATTTGGTGACTTTGGCTGGTCACTCACTCTGCCTGTTGGATATTTAGCAGAGTAAATGAAGCACAGTGGAATAATGCAGCATAGAAACATATGTATTTAACTTCTAAGGAAAAGTTTGCTACAAAATTAAGGAAAGGATCACATGGAAAGAGAACAACAAACAGTCTAACTCATCTTTCTAGTTCTGATGTACTCTATCTTGTTTCTTTGTTTCCCCTCTCTCTGATCTGAAGAAGAAAGGAAGCCCTCCCCCAAGGCTCCACCCCTTGTGTGCATGCAGAATGGCACAAACTATCACCATTATATTGATTAGCCAATGGTCAATGTTAAGGTCACCTCATTAAGAAAAAAACCTCCCCCTTTTTGGTGGGAAGAATCTATCTGACACCTAATTGGCTCTATGCTAAACTTGCTATTATCAGCCTACAGAAACTTCAGCTTAACCCTTTCATGACTGAAGGGATGACACTTGCAAAAGCCAACACTCTTTCACAGGGTTGTTGTGAGGATAAAAGGGAGAAGGCAGAACCATGTTTGATGCCCTGAGCTTCTTGGAGTAAGGGTGGGATGAAATGTTTCAATTGTTGCCACCACTCAATTATACTTTTTATCAGGTGAAAATAGACTCAAAAATATTAACTTTTGAAAAAAGAATCACAGTGAATTGTAAATTTTGGAGATTGTATGTTAATACTGGAATGTAAAGTAAAAGTAAGTTGGAAAACTGAATAAAATATTATTTTTTAAAAATATACTTTTTATCTAGGAAGACAGAGGTGCCACCATTGGTGGTACATAAAAGGATCATGTACCCTCTGAGAGGGGGAAGAGGCTTATTTATTTATTTTATTTTTTATTTTATTTATTCAATTTGTATTTTGCCCTCCCCATCTTCTGGCAGGCTCAGGGCGGCTATCAACACATGATAAAATATACAGTATCATTAAAACATTTTTAAACATAAAACCAAACAATTACAGTTACATACCCCACTACAGGATGGTGAATCTTCTATTTGTCAGGTAGCGTCTAGGATGTTAACCAGTAGATGGAGAAACATTCTGGCTGGCAGGTTCGCACTCGGGCCAGGGCCAAGATGTAGTCATTAGGCAGCCCCTATTTAAAGGCCTAGTGGAAGAGCTCCATCTTGCAGGCCCTGCAGAACTGTAAAAGGTCCCACAGGGCCCTGATGTTATCTGGGAGCTCATTCCACCAGTATGGGGCCGCAACTGAAAATGCCCTGGCCCTTGTAACCGCCAACCGAGCCTCTTTCGGCCCTGGGAGAACCAGACGATTCTGGGATTCCGATTGAAGCACTCGCTGAGGGGCATATAGGGAGAGGCGGTCCCTCAAGTAGGTAGGTCCCAGGCCATATAGGGCTTTATAGGTAAGCACCAGCACCTTGAACCTTATCCGGTATGCTATAGGCAGCCAGTGCAGTGCTTTTAAGGCAGGCTGGATGTGCTCCCATACAGGGAGGCCCAACAACAGCTGTGCCGCCGCATTCTGCACCAGCTGCAGCTTCTGGATTTGGGACAAGGGCAGCCCCAAGTAGATAGTGTTGCAGTAGTCCAGTCTCGAGGTGACCAAAGCATGGATCACAGTAGCCAGTTCGTTGCGTTCAAGGAAGGGAACTAACTGCTTAATCAGCCCAAGATGATAAAAGGCTGACCTTGCAGCAGCTGCTACCTGGGCCTCCATCGTTAACGAGGGGTCCAGGAGCACTCCCAAGCTCCTCACCTCCGATGCTGGTACCAACAGTAACCCTCCCGGATGAACAATGCCACTCCTCCCCCCGCCCCTGAGTCCGGAATTGGTGGAGGACCAAGAACCCGGGCGGCGCCATTTGGGAGAGAGAGACAGTCTCTCCTTCCCGCACCCAGGTCTCAGTCACTTACGTAGCCTCAAGTCCTAGTCAGATGGCATACCATATTCATTCAGGCAGGAGAGGGAGTAGAATCAACCCCTATGGCCCCACACCTAACCCCTGTGCATTCAGCTAAACCTGTGCATATGTACAAACTGCAAACTCTGTCCATTCAACCTGATTAACAAGCTTGAATGTGGCATGTTTGAACAGAAGCTGCTAGGTAGTGTTGATAGAAAGGTCCATAGTGAGGTAAGGCAGAGTTTGTCTTTATTTCAGACAGTTTTTTCCCTTTATAAGTTTTCCATTTTCATAGTTTGTGTTCATTATTGTAGTCATTATATTATTCTATATAAAAATGATTTAGAATGAAGGCATACAGAATAGAGGGTACGAGGTCTGGCTTTTCTGTTTTAGAGATTTTGTTGCCTGTATTTTTCAAGTGGTTCAGTTATGACAAATAGCAACTATTAAAGTCACAGCTATATGAAAAAGGGTCTTGTGGGATGTGTGCCTGTGGAATGTCATTTGAACAGTTTTGCCCTGACGATATATTGCTGTAATATATAACACAAAAGTCATTTCTCTGAAGATGCTCAACAAATATTATATTTTTTTAAACAAACCTCCAATTGTTTTCTACTGTGCATGGGTCTATTGTGAAGAAGGTAGTTTCGCTAAATGTTCTGAAAATCTAAATAAGGTCTGAAGACAGCTGGGGAAATTTTGCCACATTTTGGAAGCCCTGGCACCACACAGGGATGTCAATCGGGCAAGTACTGTTTGCCTCACTCAGATGATTCCATTCTGTTTCCAGGTCTCAGTTCAGTAATATCATTGTTCCTTTCTGTTCACCACCCACATGTCTTAAAGGTGCATAAAGGAGGCCCTGCTGGTATCATCATCCGCTGTGGGTAAACTTGAGGAAGTCACTGAGTCTTTCAGGACCCCAGAGATGACTTTCTACCCCATATGGCAAGCCATAAGAGGTTAGTTTACACAAACCTTCTTTCACTTTTCCAATACCCCTGCATGCTTACTAATTGTCTTACCATCTCTCTCATCCAAAATGAACCTGCCTGTTTTGATCTATTTATGTGGTGTAAACATATTGAATCGATTTAAGTTCTTCCTCCAGTCCTTGAGTACAAAGTAAATGAAAAATGATCATGCTTAACAGCCAATCTAGGATTAGGAGCCAAAACACCTTCCAAATCTTTGCTTGTCATATGTTAGGCATGTGTGAGAGTTGCCACTGTGGTCAGCAATGCTCCCTCTAAGCTATGGGGTCTTGTGAGCACAAATTCCACTTTGTGAGTTACTGGCATTAAAATTGTGCGCAAGCAATTTGGCTACTGCATAAATTAGTTTGCTCTGGAGCCATCCTTCCTGAGCAAAGAAAAATGTGTGAGCCAGAGGCTTAAAAACTGTGAGCTAGCTCACACTAACTCAGCTTGGAGGGAACACTGGTAACTGCCACAAAGGATGGTGCAGCCACCCTATCTCTAATTGGACTGGCTGCATGTGGTTGCTCTGCCATGTCTCACCCTGCATCCATCTTGGGGATGGAGGCATACCTGCTGTCTACTGTGCTCAAAGCAGGCTGAGGAGAGCCAGCGTGGTGTAGTGGTTACAGTGTTGAACCCCAAGTTCAAATTCTCACTCAGCTGTGGAAACTCCATGCTTGAACTTCAGCAGTCACTTTTTCTCAGGCTAGCCTACATCACAGGGTAGTTTTGACAATAAAATGGAGAAAGGGGAAATGGTGTAAACAGTTCTGTGTCCCCAGTGGAAAAAAGGGGGGTATAAACACAGGGGAGACAATTTTGTTGAGTGACACGGGGAATTTAACAAGAAAACAAAGGAAACAGAAGTTTATGAGAAGGCATAAAGTAAAGTCAGTAATGTGAACAGATATGAATTTGTCATTGGTCTCATGGCTGACTTTTTGTCATCAGGTTTCTATTAGCAACACCAGATCAACTTAACTCAGTTATTTATAAACTGTTTTCTACAAAAAAATATTACTTTCAATTTAGAATTGGGCTGTGGCAACTGATAACTAATTACAACAAACAAAATATCTGTGCAAATGTTTCCCAAGAACACAAAACCTGTCACCAAGTACTTATGATTAAAGTGTAGCCTTCAGTTAAATGTTTCTAACATTTGCATGTGATATTTCTGCTTCTTTTTCTCACCCCTCCACACAGATGTTTTCTTTGCTTTCATCAACAAACTGTCAGTTGCTGTTCCCTAAATGTATTTGCTTGATCACCAATAAATTTCTCTCATCCTGCATTCCCTGGTGATAAAATATTAAACCTCACTCCCTTTAAAGCTTTTTTGATAGCAGTGCTAAGGCAAAATTATTGTCACAAGGGTAAACATTTGAAAAGTCTATCCCACTGCAAGATGGATGATGGCATCAGTGCTGAGACAACATTACAATGTTCAGTCATTCCTTGCTTCTGGTGTTTAATAGAGAGGAATCATTGAGGTTCAGACAATGCCATTCATTCAGCTAAGTGAGACACCAAGCTTCCATACTGAACACACTTCAACTGTTACACTAAAAGGGTTTCCCTGGTCCAGCATGGCCCTTGCTCTCCTTTGCAACCATTTTAACCCAAAATAAAACATAATCTATTGTTCAGAATAGAGCAGAACACCCAGAAGAAGAACGTGGTTGTACTGACTTTTGTAAAAGTTGACACTCTCATTTTGTAAGAATCAAAAGATTGTTCCTTAAATCATCAATGGGTACAGTCACATGTGCCAGATAAAACAGGGGGGAAGCAAGGCTATTTCCCCTGGAGGAATTTGACCCGCAGTTGCATGAAGCAGTGGGGCCCTTGGATGACCAAGGGGTAAAAGGTGTACTGAAATATGATAGGGAAATGGCTGAGAAGCTGAATGCATTTTTTGCCTCTGTCTTCACTGTGGAAGATGAGAAGTGCCTGCCACTCCAGAACCACTGATTCTGGGAGGGAGGTTGAAAGACCTGAGTCAGATTGAGGTGATGAGAGAGGAGGTCGTACGACTGATAGACAACTTGAAAACAAATAAATGACTGGGCCCCGATGGCATACATCTGAGAGTTCTGAAAGAATTCAAATGTGAACTTATGGATCTCCTGACAAAAATATGTAATCTTTCCTTAAAATCTGCCTCCATTCCTGAGGACTGGAAGGTAGCGAATGTCACTCCTATCTTTAAAAAGGGTTCCAGAGGAGATCTGGGAAATTACAGGCCAGTCAGTCTGACGTCGATACCGGGTAAGTTGGTGGAAACTGTTATTAAGGAAAAAGTTAGTAGGCACATTAATGAACAAAATCTATTGAGGAAGACTCAGCATGGGTTCTGTAAGGGAAGATCTTGTCTCATTAACCTGTTAGTGTTCTTTGAGGGAGTAAACAAACATGTGGACAAGGGGGACCCAATAGACATTGTTTACCTTGACTTCCAGAAAGCTTTTGATAAAGTTTCTCATCAAAGGCTCCTAAGTAAGCTCAATAGTCATGGGATAAAAGGACAAGTCCTTTTGTGGATCAGAAACTGGCTAATTAAAAGGAAACAGAGAGTAAGTATAAATGGGCAATTTGCTCAGTGGAGGGAAGTAAGCAGTGGGGTACCAAAGGGATCAGTACTCGATCTGATGCTTTTTAACTTGTTTATTAATGATTTGGAGTTGGGAGTAAGCAGTGAAGCAGCTAAATTTGCAGTGACAAGAAGTTGTTCAGGGTGGTGAGAACCAGGGAGGATTGTGAGGCACTCCAAAGGGATCTGTCGAGAATGGGCGAGTGGGCATCAACGTGGCAAATAGGGTTCAATGTGGCCAAGTGCAAAGTGATGCACATTGGAGCCAAAAATCCTAACTATAAATACACATTGATGGGGTCCAAACTGGCAGAGACTGACCAAGAGAGAGATCTTGGAGTCATAGTGGACAGCTCAATGAAAACGTCGAGACAGCGTGCGACTGCAATGAAAAAGGCCAACGCTATGCTGGGGGTTATTAGGAAGGGAATTGAAAACAAATCAGCCAGTATCATAATGCCCCTATATAAATCAATGGTGTATCCTCATTTGGAGTACTGTGTACAGTTCTGGTCACCACACCTCAAAAAAGGTATTATAGCATTGGAAAAAGTACAGAAAAGGGCAACTAGAATGATAAAAGGGTTGGAACACTTTCCCTATGAAGAAAGGTTGAAGCGCTTGGGGCTCTTTAGCTTGGAGAAACGATGGCTGAGGGGTGACATGATCGAGGTTTACAAGATTATGCATGGGATAGAGCAGGTAGAGAAAGAAGTCCTTTTCTCCCTTTCTCACAATACAAGAACTCATGGGCATTCGATGAAATTGCTGAGCAGTCGGGTTAGAATAGACAAAAGGAAGTACTTCTTCACCCACAGAGTGATTAACACGTGGAAATCACTGCCACAGGAGGTGGTGGTGGCTACTAGCCTGGTCAGCTTCATGAGGGAATCAGATAAACATGTGGAGCAGTGGTCCATCAGGCTATTAGCCATAAAGTATAGATAGCAATTCTCAGTCTGGGGCAAGTGATGCTCTGTATTCTTGGTGCTGGGGGGGGGCAACAGTGGGAGGGCTTCTAGTGTTCTGGCCCCACTGCTGGACCTCCTGAGGGCACCTGGTGTTTTTGGCCACTGTGTGACAGAGAATTGGACTGGATGGGCCACTGGCCTGATCCAACATTGGCTTCTCTTATGTTCTTATGTTGATCATACCTCCCTTTGAAGCTGCGGGCTCAGTCTGTCAGTGCGTGATCAAACACAACTCTGGGTGAGTCTTTTTTTTTGGGTGCTGTTTGTTTTCTATGCACTTAAACGAGGGGTTGATTAATTGCACCTCTGCACTCCCCATGGAGGCCTTTATAAGGCCTTCTTTTCTTTTAAAGGATAAGATGATTTGTTATGGGGAGTTACTAGACAAAGATAAAAACTTAAAAACCTCTAAAATGGTAGAACAGCAGAATGTTTTTCTAACATGGTGGGAATTTTTACAGCTCCATTCAAGATTTAAAATTGATAAGATAAAAGGATTTTATATGAACACTGTTGATCTGGATAAAATTTGGTTAACTTCGGATAAGAATCTTATTAAGAAACTTTATGGTTTTCTTCTAAACTTCAAGATGGCTGACAAAATGGTTAAACCTACAATGATAACGTGGGCTAGAGACCTAGGATAAAATATAGATTTGAATAGTTGGTCTAAAGTATGGTTGACAAATATTAAAATAACAAAAGCTGTATCCTATAAAGAAAACACTCACAAAATGTTTTATAGGTGGTACCTTTCGCCGAATAGACTGTCTAAATATTCTCCTTCAATTTATTGTATATGCTGGAAATGTAAGAAGAATATTGGTATCTTCATCTATGGTGGGTCTGTCGCTATGCACGAAGATATTGGTTGATGATTAAGAGTTTTGCAAGAAATTATTGTGAATACGATACCTCTTAAACCTAAATTATTCCTTCTAAATGTTATCTTGGATGTATATACAAAATGTGATCATTACCTTTTACTACATGGAATAACAGCTGCTAGAATCATATATGCTAAATGTTGGAAAATACCAGATAGACAGGAATTCATTTAAAAACTTTTTAACATTGCAGAAATGGACTTAATGACAATAAGACTCAAAGATAAAGAAGATTTGTTTTATGCCAGTTGGAATAAGGTGTACAGTTGGTTGAATTTATCTCTAAAAAAGCAAAGTTGTGATATTTGATTTATTGTTGCCATATGATTATTTTTATTTGCGCGATGACGTTTAGCAATTGATTATCTTGAGCTGTTATATTTTGAAACTTATAAATAAAAGAATTTTTTAAAAATTAAAAAAATTGCACTTTTGCACTGAGGGTTTCCTATGTAGTTTGTGATGATGCGCATATTGTGTGTGTGGGGGAACAATGGCACGGAGTCGGGATGGCCAGATCAGACCATCCTGATGCCATGAAAGCGTGCTGGTGCAATCAAACAGGGGAAAGTCTGTTTGTGGCCCATCGCAACCCATTTCCTACTGAATTTTCCCTGGTGTCTTTTAATTCCACTTCTGCGGCAGAGCAGAACGGGTCGCCAATGGCTGCGAGGCACTTCCCAGATGTTGTTGTCTGATTGCGCCCTTTATATCCACTTGGCATTTGCGCCTATGTTGGGTCTAATTGTGTGTATGATTGCAGCCATTGTGAACCAGGGCTATCCTTAGTTCTTAGCAAATGGAATTATTTATGAATAGGAAAGGATGGGGTCAGTCCCTGTACTCTGTTAAAAATATAACAATCAGAAAAGTCACTTATATGGCCCTCAGTCCTAGTTACTGTGGGCCTTTTAAGATATGCCTCCTTCCCCCCTTTCCCCAGTCAAGGGATGGAGCTGTCAAAGCCAAACTCAGAAGTTTGTTATGGCTCCAGTGTTGTATCTGACCTTGCCTGGGGTTATTCTATTTTGCTGCCATGCAAGAGAGGAAGCTGGCTCTGGGAGCAGCGTCTGCGACCACAGTGTCCAGATCATGCAACGTGATGGTATCGCTTTGCTCTGGTTAGATCTCACCTAGAGTATTGTGTTCAGTTTTGGGCACCACAATTGAAAAAGGATATAGACAGGCTGGAATGTGTCTAGAAGAGGGCAATGAAGATGGTAAGGAGTCTGGAGGCCAAGTCCTATGAGGAAAGGTTGAAGGATGTGGTGTTAGCCGAATTGCTTTAATATATGTTTAGCAATCAGCAAAAATACACGGGTTCTTGCCAACTATACCAGGGTCCCACCCCTCCCGGGAGTTCTCAAGGAAAGAGGCACGTGAGGCAGGTATCAAGTTCAAGGTTGTTTACTGGATAATGTTGTCAAGCATACAAAAAACGTAATCACACACACAATCTTACAGGCCTAATGAAATAAAGAGAGAAAATAGCACTTTTGCATGAGCAGGATATCGTTGATGAAGAAAAGCACAGTACCTTAGATGCATTGTCCGATGTCAGGCTGGATTGGATGGGGAGAAAGGTATAAAAGGCTATGGGGCCACAAGGCTTGAACCAGCAAGACCACGTGGTTCTCCTGGATCGCGATTCCAGAGAGAGAAAATGGGGTTCAAAGATGGAGGCAAGGGTTGGGGACAGCAAGCTGGATTGAAGGGTCAATAGAATAGACAGAGGGCAACGGCTCAAGAGAGCGAATGCCTCTGCTCAGGCTCTTTTATTGACAAAAGGAGGCGGGCCAGGGGATGGACACTGTTGCAAAACTATGATCTCACCAGGAAATATACACTGAGTCTGGGGTCCGATGACTCACCTGGCCATATCTATTGTTAATCAATTACTTTGGCCTGTTGGCTGATGTCTGGCACATTAGTTGCTAGGCAGCTTAGTTAGCATAACTATCCAGATGTGTTGGAGAGGGGGCAGGGGGGTTGACCAGCGCGCTGAGACAGAGAGAAAAAAACCCTCTTTGTCTCTGTCCCAGGTGAACTGTCTAGGGTGTCAGCCTCCTGGCATGGGCTGGAGCTGGCTCCTATCATGAAGAAAGCACATGGCCCTTCCATTAAAGGCAGCCCAAAGTTCAGGCTTATGAATCTCATAACTCATAAGAGCACTCAAAGTGCATTGATGGCCAACAGTGGGTATGTTTCGCCTGGAGAGAAGATGACTGAGAGGTGATATGATAACCATCTTCAAGTACTTGAAGGGCTGTCATACAAAGGATGGTGCAGACGGTTATTTTTGTTGCCCCCAAAGGTCTAACGAGAAACAATGGGTTGAAATTAAATCAAAATAGTTTTCAGCTAAACATTAGGAAGAACCTGACAGAGCAGTTCCTCAGTGGAACAGGCTTCCTTGGGAGGTGGTTGGCTCTCCTTTGGAGGTTTTCAAACAGTCAGATCACGAAAGGGCAGGAAGGGTTGCATCAGTGCTTTATTCTCATGGCCCTTTCTTACATGTCCAGGGAAATGCTGATTGCCACTTTGGAGTCAGGAAGCAATTTTCTCCAGAACAATTTGGCCAGGGATTTTGGAGGGTGGTGGTGGGGCTTTTGCCCTCTTCTGGGCACCAAGCAGGGGTCACTAGGGGTATGGGGGGAGACTTTGTGAATTTCCTCCATTGTGCAGGGGGTTGGACTAGATGACCCTGGAGGTCTCTTCTAGCTCTAAGATTCTATGTTTCTATACGCAGGGGTAGCAACTTTTTTTGGACCAAGTGCTAAAAAAATACAATACTTGGTGTGATGGATGGGCAAAGGTCTTGTTCCATTCTGTCAGTCACCCAAATGCCTATTCAGTGTATATGTAGAACAGATTACAGCCAATTAGGGGCCATGGATGGCTGAGAAAGCCAGATGTGAGGGGGAATGAGGGAGAAAAGCTGTTACTCTGTCAGCTAAGAGGTGATAGACTCCAGAGTCTTAACCTTTTTTGGAGGGGAGTCCTGTCTCAGAGTCTGCCTTTTGTGTAAGCAGGCTATAACAACGAATGTCTAGAGATAGGGTTTGTGCTTACAGAGGTGTAGACTGAAAACCCTTTCTCAGCAGACTTTGAATGTGTCACACTCTTACTTTCGTGAGAAAGCAGGCTAGCATAGTGGATATCTGAGAAAGAAACTGTAGCTGTCTCAAAGCCAGTTTCTGAGGGAAACTCACTAAACACCTGTGGTTTCTATGAGGAGCTCACATTTACATTGTGAGATTCCTGAGGCTAGGGAAGGCCAGTGTTTACCTTAAGAATTAAAGCTTGTCTGATAACTGTTCTGTGTACCCAGCAACTGACAATTTAATAAGCCCAACAAAACCTGTGTTTTCCTTGTAAGTAATTTTAAGCCTCTTTACTGAATATCCTTACTTCTCCTACCCTTGGTAGCGAATAAAGTTATTTTTAAAATCCTGTTTTCCTGATGTCTCAGGGAATAATTGCATTTAGAAGGCCACTTGCATTTAAGTCTGTCAGTAGAAGGTTGGAATAGGGACCATTCTGGCCTGCCTATACATCACACTGTTGTGGTAGAGAGTGCTGTCAATTTACAGCCAACTCAAGGAAACCCAACACAGTTTTCAAGGCAAGAGACATTCAGAGGTGATTTGCCATTGCAAGCCTCTGCATAGCAACCCTGAACTTCCCTGTTGGTCTCCCCTACAAATACTAACCAGGCCTGACCCTGCTAAACTGTTGACAAGCTTGCCAGAGGTTGCCTAAATCAGTAATAAAGACACATGCATAAGCTGCTCTCAACATCATATCTAGTTCATCTCAAAATTCAAAAATAATAGCTGTGATGCTGAATTATTTTTAAGGATATTTGCACTGATATTTCACAATATAGCTTTGATTTATTCTCATGTGAATTCTGTCGTGGACTGCCATTACTTGAACAATGTAATTGCATCAACAATGAATCAGACTTCCTATAAAACTATGCTATAATTTTTTTCCTAGTGAGGCTCAGCTACTTATACATCTGACAAGTGCAATGAAGTGGAGGTGGAGTTCAAGGAAATTTGAAGTTGCTACTGCTTGTGGTAATACATAAAAGCAAGGCATGCTCCATTTCTTGAGTACAAGGTCTTATCCTTGCAATATGCTGCTGCTTTAGTCACTGAAAAGCTATGAATCATGTATATTAGAGATGTGTGTTCAGAATGAGTATTAATCAAAATCTGACCCTCCAAATGTCCTGTTTGTTAGGCTTGGTAGGGTAATTCCAGTGGAATTGTCTTCTTTATTTGGAAGCATATAGGAAAGTTTGTAAATGTTGTGTCAGCTGACTTATTCAGCCAGGGCAGAATGTGATGGGGGGGGGGGGGCGGGGGGGGCAGGTGAATCAAGAAATGTCAGCCTGATGGATATGCCACAGCATCTGACCAGAAGTTGCTCATTGCTCCCACCACAGTGTCATCTCTGATGGGCATCCCTGCACACAGTGTTTTCTTGCATTAGACCTGGTTATGCGTGAGTCTCCCAATTCGTGTGTTAAGAATGCATATATGTATATTTACAAAAATATGGACAGTGGATAGTAAAGTTCTTCGCAATGCCTTGGGTTTGTTTTGTGTTTCCCCTCTATAAAGCATATTCTGGAGATGGTCCCTAAGTTAATTTGGCAGAAAAATGGAACCTAGGACAGAGACCATGTGTTATATGTGCAGGGTTGAGTACCTGTCACTATTTCCACATTAGCATACCAGCAGAAGGAAAACTCAAAGGAAAAACTTACCAGCACACTTCAGCATGTCTGTTCTGCAAGGGAGAATTTTAATAGCCTTTAAAACCGAGACCAGTACTCCTTTCTGTATGCAGTTTGACAAGGAGCATCCATTAGACGAGGGCTACAATCCCCCTGAATTTCATCTGAATTGTATTGGGGGTGGGTGGGGGACAGAAATGTATTGTGTGTGTCTGCCTGAAATACAGGACAGAGAATCCATTGGATGTTCCCAGTTGTGGAGCAGTTACAGACGAGAATATTTTCAGTGGAAACGATGGCTGAACTGATTAACCAATCTGAATATGAGACATTTTTATATGAAAGATATGGTACTAGAATGTTAATGAACAAAATCAACCATAATTGAACTTAAGCTACATGACTGTGAACATGCGTATGTACAAAAGTACAGTTGCCAAATCTATTCAGCAACTAGTACTGGTCTGCTCTGCATATGAACCGTATGAGTGCAAGCCTGTCTCAAGAGATCCTCGCACCTTAATTTTTATATAGTAGTTGTTGCAGGACTTAAAGTATGATGTCATAAATCCTGCTGACAGCAGAAGATTGGGCTGTGCTGTCAGTGGGAAGTCTGAATAGGCAGCCTTCCTTATATCCTCCAGTTAATTCCAGCAATGAAATTCTTGACAAATAAAGTGACAAAATATTCATAGATGGAAAGGCAATATGGTCTAGGCAGGAAGAAAGTTGTGACCCTCATTCATGTCAGAGGCATTGACTGTCTAATAATACAACCACCCTCACAGAAGATCATCAATAGCAGTTGTAAATGGGAGGGTTGTTTTTTTTTACATATTCTCAACAACAAAATGGCCGAGTATATCAGTAGCACTGCAGCCACAGCCATCTCCACACACATTCATAATCACTGCACATTTGTTATGGAAGAAGGAGAAAAAGAAGGAGAAGAAGAGGAGGAGGAGATTGGATTTATACCCCGCCCTTCACTTGGAGTCTCAGTGCAGCTTACAAATTCCTTCCCCTTCCCCTCCTGACTACAGACACCCTATGAAGCAGGTCGGGATGAGAGAGCTCTTTCAAGAACTGCTCTTTCAAGAACAGCTCTGACAGAACCATGGCTTGCCCCAAATCATCCAGTGGCTGCAGGTGGAGGAGTGGGGAATCAAACCTGGTTTTCCCAGATTAGAGTCTGTGCACTTAACCAGGAGGAGGAGGAGGAATCATCTAAAAAGCCAAGAGACCACTAACTCCTGGTCTGGAAACAAATTAAGTCAGTAATAATGTGCACAGGCACGCGCACGCGCACACACACACACAGAGTGAATTAATTCCCAATGTGATATTGAGATATAGATATCTATCTATCTATCTTGATATCACATTGAGAATTAATTCATTTCCTGTGTGAATTTTTAAAATCCTCTGTTGATCTCTTCATTACTATACATAGTAAGAAATACCAACACTCTCCCCTTCAGACCACTTGTCAACATAGCTGAATGAAATCGTTTCTTTAAACCGCAAAAGCAGATGTGGTCTCTTGTGTATGCATCTAATTAGGTGTAAGAACGAGGTGTAGGTGTCTCTTGAGAGTCTCATGATCAATGTGGCTAATTTGTTAGGTACTTGGAGAAAAAAAATGATAATCTACTAAGGTGATTGTGCAGTAGTTTGCTTTTCATTCTGAAGCAAGGAAAAGCTGCATGTAGAATATTTATCTTTTCCCTTCAGTTTCCATGCTTTTATATTCATATAGGGCAGAAGTGGGGAAATAAATAAATACAGAAATATTTGTATGAGAAATGTAAAATATACTTCAAACCTGTTACTCTTGTGAATAAGCAAAGAAAACACACCATCTTTGCAGGCTAAATGATACCCGCAATTTTGTGTGTGTGGGGAGAAGTTACCAATTTCTCTTCAAATACAATAAGCTCTTTCTGTCTACCTAGGTTGGTAATTTCACTATTAAAAAAAACTGTAGCTCTGCTTAGGATGGCACTGAAATCCTTGTAAACACATGTGAAGCTGTATATAAATCATTATACTATTGCCTTCATATCCAGTACAATGGGGAAAGAAACAAAAACTATTAACACAGGACTTGATCAAGTTTCTTTGGCTCTAGGTGTCAGGCTAAACATTTAGAAATAAAACTCATTTTTAGAGCCATCAGGGTTTTGTATTTAAATAACCATATTTTCTAAATATTGCTGCACAAAATTAATTCTAACTAGGGATGTGAACCAGAAAAAAATCCTTATTTTTCAGCTCCAGATTTTATCATCAGTATTTCATTAACAGTATTCTGGATTACTCAGGTCTCCAATACCAGTTCTGTATTTGGCTTTGGGTTTTGTTTTGTTTTTGCCCGGGGGGGGGGGGATTCAAAATTATTCAGGTCCATTTTTCTCTATAGAGAATATATCCAGGTGACTGAAGGAGCAGTTTTTGACTAAATGACACCAAAGTGGCAGTGGAGCTGGTGTAGCCTATCCATTAAAAAACAACCAAGTTTCAAGTGAATTGGACCTCAGGGTTCAATTCTATGAGCCTCTGATGGTAAAAGTTATCAGTTATTTGACCAAGATGCCCAAGCCCTCTGTAATATCAAAGACTAGGAATAAGGCCCATTGTAGAAATAAATGCAACAGGCTTTAGAAAAAGGCTCTGGGAGAGTGCCCTGGCCTTGGGCGCTCAGCATCAATTTGCTGTGGTGACCTCAGCAGGGTATAATGACACAGAGTCCACCATTTTCTCCAGAGGAACTGATCTCTGCTACCTGAAGAGCAGTTGTAATTTTGAGTGATCTCCAGCCCTCATCTGGAGATTGGCAACAATTGTTACCCAGGAGGAAATGGCTGGCTTGAAGGGTGGAGTCTATGGCATTGTACCTGTCTGAGGTCCAACCCCTTCTCAAACCCCACCCTCTCGAGGCTCCACCCTCAAATCCTCAGAAATTTCCCAACTTGGAGTTGGCAACCCCATGTCCTTCCCAGCTAACCATCAGCCTACCGTTATCTGCCCCTCTGACTGCAGCTGACTTCTGCCCTCCCTCCTGGAGATTAGTTGTAATTCTGAGTGATCTCCACCCCTCACCTGAAGATTGGCAACAGTGGTTCCCCAGGAGAAAATGGCTGGTTTGGAGGGTGGAGTCTATGGCACTGCACCTGTCTGAGGTCCAACGCCTCCTCAAACCCCACCCTCTCCAGGCTCCACCCCTCAAATCCCCAGAAATTTCCCAACCTGGAGTTGGCAACCCTATCTCCTTCCCTGCCAAGCATCAACCTGCCATTATCTGCCCCTCTGATTTCAGCTTTCCATCTCCCCCCTCCCTCCTGGAGATCAGTTGTAATTCTGAGTGATCTCCACTCCTCACCTGGAGATTGGCAACAGTGGTTCCCCAGGAGGGAATGGCTGGTTGGGAGGGTAGAGTCTATGGCATTGTTCCTGTCTGAGGTCCCACCCCTCCTCAAACCTCACCCTCAAACCTCATCCTCTCCAGGTTCTATCCCTTAAATCTCCAGGAATTTCCCACCTGGAGTTGGCAACCCTATCTACTTCCCAGCCAATCATCAACCTACCTTTATTTTCCCCTCACTGTTCAGCTTTCCATCTCTCCCCTTCCCCCTGCAGCCTCTACTGTGCTCTGAAGCCCTGACTGCCATGTCACATTGGCTGTTGAGGGGGGGGGATCTCAGCAGGGTATAAGGACACAGAGTCCACCATTTTCTCCAGGGGAACTGATCTAGCCATCTGGAGAGCAGTTGTAATTCTGAGTGATCTCCAGCCCTCACCTGGAGATTGGCAACAATGGTTTCTTTGGCTGGGAGAGCGGGATAGAAATTTAAGTACATAAATTTCTCAGGAGGAAAAGTAGTGTTTCTCTGCAGTGGGGACCAAAAAGCTTACATCATTCTCCTCTCCCCCTTTTGACCTGCGCAACAATCCTGTGAGATAGGTTATGCTGAAAGTCTGTGACTAGTCCAAAATCACCCACTCAGCTTCTACAGCAAGAACCTGGATCTAGCAGACCCTGCTTCTATGCCTAGGGTAGCCAACCTCCAGGTTGAGCCTGAAGATCACCAGGTATCACACCTGAACTCCAGACAACAGATCTCTCCTGCCTGGAGAAAATAACTGCTTTGGAAGGTGGACTTTATGACATTCTGTTCAGCTGAGGTCTCTCCCCTCCCCAAACCCTGGCTTCCATAGACTCTACCAGAAAATCTCCAGGAATCTCCTTACCTGGAGCTGTCAACCCTAGTCAGGACTGGCCCCAATATGTTCCTCACAAAGGCCTGTGAAGGGTTTCCTTCCTTTGTCTGAACCAAGCTTGGTTGCCTACTGTGGCGAAATGGACTCCAGTTTACAACTCAGCTGTTCGCCTCCCACCCTTGTCCTGAGGGTGAATCTCACTCCTTAAGTTCCCTGCCACCACTCACTGAATTGTCACTGCCTTTTTAGAGGGACAGTCAGACCCCTGTGGCCAAATCTCCCTATTTGGAGATAGAATCCCCAATCTTTGGGGGATCCCTGGAAAGTTGGCAACCCAAGGGTCTGGCCTTTCCTTACTTCCCAGGGCTACCCCCTTCCTTTGGTATTGTGCAAAGCGGGGGAAACCATGGAGTCAGAGCACAACACAGATTATTAGCCCAAATAGAAGAATTTATTTTACTATTTACACAATTATGGAGCACACACACACACTAAATAAATAAGGCTCAACTGTAGGAATAAGCACATACTATGAACCAACAGGGCATAAATCAACAGGGGTTAAACACAATCCTCCCTGGATGGCCTGGAGCCTATATTGATGGTGCCCCGCCCCTTGGGAGGGTCCCTCTTTTCCCACATTTTTTGGCCTTGTGGCAGTTGGGAACTGTAGGCTAGCAGATGAGGAAGCCCCATTCAACCCAGTGAGTGATACCCCAGCAGGTCCCTCTCTGGAACTACAGCTCAATTGAACTTTATGAAGAAACATTTCAAACAAACCACAGACAGCAGCCATCTTACAAACACAGGTAACTGCCACTTCGTTACACCTACCAACAGCCACTGAGGTAACAGTCCCACACAGGAGGGAAGCAGGAGAAGCGTCTTCGTCAAGAGAGAAAGCCGTCTGCCAGAAATTCTGAGAGGGCACAGTGGCTGAAGGAGTGGGTGGGGAAGAGGAGCAGACCCAGCACCCAGCCAATGGCACCTGAGTACTCAGAGCCAGTGGATAGGGACAGCTTCTGAGTGACAGGTTAGGGGGCCAAAGGCTATGGTGGCGTGTGGAATGTTGAGGAAAGAGTCACACGAAAACTCAATTATATAATAAGGAGAGATGGCAACCACACAGGCCATGACTTCTCTGCCTTAAGCAGGCCTACTGTGGTATCAGAGCAGTTCAGCCAGTGGTATCAAGAGAAGGGCAGGGGAAAGGGTCAGATTATAATCAGGAGGTTTTATGAGAAAATGTGTAGTAACCTATTTTCACTGCTAAACTTACTGAAGATTGATCAGGAGATCCATCTGATTAGATTCTCAACATTCTCCACTGCATTAGAATTTCATTCTAATGAAAACTGATACTTCTTGTCAATGAGTTTGAGAACTGTGTGGTTGGTCTGCTATAACATCTGTGCTATTTTAAAAATAGCAGTGTTTTGTTAAGCACCCTCAAGTGGTCCAAGTACACCTTTAAGAGGTTATGGCTTTTTCTTTTTTGTGCTTATAACTTATAGGCTGCTGGCCATAACAAAACATGTAGTAACAGTACAACACAATAAAACTAAATGTTAGATACTCTTGAAACTCATCCAAGGAAAGACAAACATCTTGATGTCTTTATCACTGAAGCAAGGACAAGATGTATTTTTAAAAAGCTACAATCTTTATTTCTCTGTTAGGGCTTTTCCTACTTGCTTTTTAAAGTTTATAAAGAGTGAACCAGTGTTTTGGTTATAACATTTTTGCAGGGATACAAAAGGGAGGATCTTAATGAGGGAGAAAAAAGATGATGTGGAATGAATAGAACAAAAGAAATCCTAATGTGCAGGTTATGCATCAGTAACCACTATCAATCTATCAATTAATAAGCCATAAAATACAACTTGTCTATTAAATACAGATAATGACATCCCACATTAGAATGTCATAAACTATAAAATACAGTATTTTTAAAAATGTAGCCCAGCCATACTAGGAAGAATATTTTCAGTTAAAATTTACTGGAATACAAAGGTTTTGCATCCTCTACAAAAACTGAGTGAAGAATTCACTCATCACCCCTTTTAGAGAAGATAATTCCAAAAACTACATGTTCTGGTCACTTGTGATCTCCCTCAGAAAATGGAGATCATCACCAGTATGTTGGTTAGTCACATCCTTGAAAGTGTTTGGGGCGTATTTGGAGAGAGGTTGTTCTTATGGTGCTTTCCAGACTGTTAAGGATTTGAATTAATCTATGTGGCAATTGTACTTCTCACAATATGATACATTAATCTGCCCTATCCTGAATCAAGCCATCAGTCCATCGAAGTCAGTACTTACTCAAACTGGCAGTGCCTCTCTAGGGGTCTCAGACAGAGGTCTTTCACATCACCTACTAGGAGATGCCAGGAATTGAACTGGGGATCTTCTGCATGCCAAGCAGGGGGTGCATTCGGCTCAGCTGAGCTGAATACATCCCCGAATAGCTGCATATACGGTAGTATTCAGGGCAGGCACAACTGAATCAGATTCTCTGATCTGATTCAGCTGCCCAAATACAATGGCCCGGAATAATGCCAAAAATATTAGGCAAGTATTTGGGGGCCCAAAGAGTGGCGGGAAAGGAGGGTTAAGGTTAAAAGGACAGCAGGTCGGAGCATTTTTGCAGTCCAAGGAGGTCGGGGCAAGACGTGTGTGTGACAGCCATGGCCAAGGCGAAGGAAGCCATGCAATGGTGCATCCTGATTGTTTTCCTGGTCCATGTGGCGAAAGCTGAAAGTCAAGTGCCTACAGTACAGGTGTTTACCTGCTATCCTCCAGAGATTGGCAAGGAGAACACCTTTCAGTGCTATGTTGATGGATTCCATCCTCCCAAAATCAGCATCGAGCTTCTGAAGAATGGCAAGTCAATGGAGAGCCAGGAAAGCGACCTTTCTTTTCACCGGGACTGGGCCTTCCATCAGCTTGTCTATATCAACACCACTATTGATGGGAAAGCCAAGTACACCGGCAAGGTGAAGCACGAAACCTTGCATGAACCCCAAACCCACAAACTCAAATGGAAGTACTGAGCAGATGTCCTCAGGAAAGGAAGATTGGAAGACTTTTCCCATTTGAGATGCTTTCCAGCCATGCTGTTCTGAACAGTTCTTTCTGTGCTGTCCCTACTTTGAAATGACTGCTTTGGAAAAAATTTATTGCAGCCTATTTTGCAATTTGAACTTTAACAGTAATTCAGCCTTTTGTTGCTTTTGTTTAAATTCACTTATTAAAATCTTCTGGATGTTTGTTCTGATTTTACAAGGTGAAGGGAAATATGCTGAGAAGATGTATGTTTGGATGCAACCACTTTCTTATCCGGCATGTGTACTGGTGTTGTGATCTGCCCTGAGCCCACTTGGGGGAGGGTGGAATAGAAGTTGAAATAAATAGACAGACAGACAGACAGACAGATAGAGTTAGTTAGTTACCTTCTTTCCCTGCCAATCCTGGGCTTTTCTCACCTCTTTCTTAGCTTTCCAGGCTGGGGGGTGGGGAGTGGGAGGGGGAAGGGGGGAAGAGGGGACCTAACATCCAATCACTGCCATGCATTTTGCAAATGCATTGTGCAGCTCAGCAAGGCTGGTGTTGCTGCTGGGCTACCCCAGCCAGCACAGCACCACCTACCTTGCTTGGGGGGGGGGGGGGGAGAGAAAACTTGCAATTCTGCCAATAGAAATGCAAGTTGCCATGCTTGTTGACCAATCACAGGACAATGTTATTTTTTCAAACTGTTCTGTGCATGGGCACAGAGCATTTAAGCAGCAGGAGTCCTATGGCAAGACTCACTCCATTTTGGCTGGCTGCTTGGCTACAGTGGAGATTGCTGGCCTTGTCTCCTCAGCTGCCTGGTTGGTGGGGGTGTGTGAAGTTGGTGGAGTGTGTGGGTTGCTGTTTTGGCACCTTGTTCACTTGTTTTGTGTGTTGTTTGTGTTACTTATTGCAGTGTTGTAAAGTTTGGCTTTCTAGATTTTCACAGTTTAATAGTTCATATTACTTTTGATTGCTGGGGGGAGGTTAAGCTGGTGGGGTGGGTGGTTAGTTGTTGTTCTGACTTGTTGGTCACTAGGGCATTCCATGCACTGGTTCTGCTGTCCTTGTAGAAAGAAAGCCCCCCCCCCTCAGTTTGTGAAACAGAGATTGTCTGGTTTGAAGTTGGTCCTTTTGGGTTTTGGTGTGGCATTTGCACTCCTACAGTGGCACTTGTTCTGCTGGCCACATGCAGTGTTAGGCTCCTAGTGAACAAGCAACCTCCAGAACAGTTCACTTCCCACAAGATTCTCTGGGAGAGTCTGACTGCTGGTGCCTAGGTTTTTTTTTACAGCCTTAGAAAACCACAGACGGCAATGGAGGGAATGGGGGCAACCTCACTGGTCCAATGATTTTGGAACTTAGGGGTTCTTGTGCAGAGAGGCTCCAGCAGCTACACTGTGAATTTCGTGCCTCTCCCTCAAACTCCTTTTGCCCCATCCCACTGTAAGTACCGTGGGGAAAACGACACTTTGTTTCCCATCATGGGAAACAATGGGGAATGGAGCACCCTGTTTGGGGGCCCATAGAATTGGACCCCCTAGTACAATCATTTTGTATCTTGGGGGTTCTTTTGAGGAGAGGCTCCAGTAGCTGCCCTGTAAATGTGGTGCCTCTCCCACAAATCTCCTCTCTCCCCCAGCCCCCAGATTATACCCTATGAGATTTTGCCATTGACTTTAATGGCCCATAGGGTATAATGGAGCCATATATTTGGGATTTCCAAATATCTCCCAAATCAGCCAGCATTGCTGAACCTAGAATTTGGGGATATTCAGGAATCCTGATTATGCTGGCCCCAAATAGCTCCAAATCAGAATTTTTTCATTTTTTTTTCACACCTCTAATGCCTAACAGATTTTCTCTCACTGAACCACAGCCCCTCCTATGTGGTTTCCTAACAGTCCACTCTGGGGACTAAGAATCACATATTGATAGTGTTGTTATGTGAAGGGAAATGTATTTTTCAAAAATCCACTTTTTAATATATAACCATTGAATTCCGCATTTTTTCTTTTCTCTTTTATAAGATCTCTTTGAAGAGAAGTCAATGCACCATTTTTTAACGTCAGCACTTCCCATTGTTTATGTTACACACTACACAGTGATGCTCCAATAGGAGGCTTTGCATGGACACTGCCTGCCTCTGAGAATGCACAAAGTGAAAATTTTGAAATTTTGCAGACCTCCCTTTCTGCCCCTCCCACAATTTTTTCTTTGAAATGAAATTGCCTAGAAACTGACAACAGATTCCTAAAAGAAAAAAGAGGAAAAGAAATAGACTGTTGGATTTCAGGGAGAAACTGGTTAAACAGGAATTAAGATAATTTCTCTTAACATCCCTACATATTGGAATATGATTTGCTATGGCTCAGGCCAGGGTTTTTTTCTGTTTTTTCCATACTACTGTGGGACAGCCTGCTAAAAGTGTGAGGCTGACACCTACCCTCAGGGCCTCCAGCAAGGCTGTAAGATAGAACTGTTTAAAAGAGTTTATGAAGTACATAAGAACATAAGAGAAGCCATGTTGGATCAGGCCAATGACCCATCCAGTCCAACTCTCTGTGTCACACAGTGGCCAGAAACCAGGCGCCACCAGGAGCGGGGCCAGACTCCAGAAGCCCTCCCACTGTTGCCCGCCAAGCACCAAGAATACAGAGCATCACTGCCACAGACATAGTGTTCCAGCTATACTCTATGGCTAATAGCCACGGATGGACCTCTGCTCCTTATGTTTATCTAATCCCCTCCTGAAGCTGTCTATGCTTGTAGCCCCACTTCTGTGGCAGTGAATTCCACATGTTAATTACTCTTTGGTTGAAGAAGTACTTCTTTTATCTGTTCTAAACCTACTGTTCATTGAGTGTCCATGAGTTCTTGTATTGTGAGAAAGGGAAAAAAGTACTTCTTTCTCTGTCTTCTCTATCACATACATAATTTTGTAAACCTTGATCATGTCACCCCTCAACAGCCGTTTCTCCAAGCTAAAGAGCCATAACCTCTTTAACCTCTCTTCATCATAACCTCCATCCCCTTAATCATTTTAGTTGCCCTTTTGTCAATACTATATCTTCTTTGAGGTGTGGTGACAAGAACTGTATATAGTATTCTAAACGAGGCCACACCATAGATTTATACAGGGGCATTATGATACTGGCTGATTTTTTTCCCAGTTCCCTTCCTAATAATCCCCAGCATATCATTGGCCTTTTTTATTTCAGTCGCACACTGGGTTGATGTTTTCCGAGAATTATCTACCACAACTCCAAGATTTCTCCTGGTAAGTCTCCACCAGTTCACATCCCATCAACGTGTATTTATAGTTAGGATTTTTGGCTCCAATGTGCATTACTTTTTGCTTGCCCACGCTGAACCTCATTTGCCACATTGATGCCCACTTCCCCAGCCATGACAGATCCCTTTGAAGCACTTCACAATCCTCCCTGGTTTTCACCACCCTGAACAACTTGGGGTCATCCGCAAACTTGGCCAGTTCACTGCTTACTCCCAGCTCCAAATCATTAATGAATAAGTTAAAAAACACCAGAACCAGTACTGTGTCCGGTGGTAGCCTAGTGCTTACTACCCTCCACTGTGAAAACTGCCAATTTATACTCACTCTGTTTCCAGTTAATTAACCAGTTTTAATCCACAATAAGACTTGTCTCCTTATCCCATGATTACTGAATTTACTTTGAAGACATTGATGAGGAATTTTATCAAAAACTTTTTGAAAGTCTGGGCTAGGAGTGGCCAGTATTGTGCTATGCTGAAAGGTAAAGGTTTGGCCATTAAATCTATCAGCTTGCTAGTCTGGCCTTCCAGAGTAAGGCCCAAGGATTTTTGGAATTTACTGCTGATTTTCAGTTGTGTAAGATGCTTGAAAAATGGGTGTGGGAGGCTAGCTCTCAATGGAATTTATGGCACCCCATTTCACTGGGGGTTGTAAAGGGGCTGTTCAGCACGTGGATATAGGGTTGTAAGTTGGCCTTTGAAATTCTTTTATTTCATGCTGCTGTTGTGACCATATTTTTGGTGCTTTATGGGTCAGTGAGTTGGTTCAGCAGTCTTGGGTGGACCCTTTAAAGAGGGCTCTACAAGTGGGTGATATTTCCTTTAAAGGTGACACGATTCTGATCCACATGAGGCAGTCCAAGACTGACCAAAAGGGAAAAGGGAATGAGATCTCCCTTGGTGTCTGCACTGACAAGGACCTTTGCCCTGCCTGGGCTCTACACCAATATGTTGACCCAAGTGGCCTGGAGGATGGCCCTTTGTTTGTTCATGTTGACAAGCCCCCCTTGACCAAATACCAATTTTGGACAGTGACATCAAGGGCCTTGGCTAAGTTAGGCCTGTTGGGTGTGCAATTTGGCACTCACTCATTCAGAACTGGGGCTGTGTCTGCCTCTGCAGCCATGGGTTATTCCAACACAGCCAATCAGAAGGTGGGGTGGTGGTGTTCCGCTGCTTAACTATGTTCAGCCTTTGATGTCACTGTAATTGTGTTGTTTTCTCTAACGTTTGTTCTGGGTTTTAGGTTTATTGGTTCCCGTGCGGAGGCTCCGGATTCTTATAGTGGGTCACAGCATGGTTTTCTGGGAAGCCTGTCAAGTGGAGAGATCGGGGATGGGCTCCCAGCTGTGCCTGAGCGTCTGTGCCATTATTGAATAGCTTGGCAGACGAGGCCTTCATTGAACTGGGCTTATGCCTTTGTTGTTTCTGGAGCGGAGCAGTCCTCCTCCTGACATCCTGGTCATCTACCTGGGTAGCAGTGACCTGGGGATGGTTAAGGGGAAGGCACTGATCCTGCAGGCACAGGCGGATATGCGGGACATTGTGGCCCAATGTCAGGCTGGTGTGGTCAGCCATTTTGCCCTGGTGGGTGTGGAAATGGGCATGTGATCCACATGCCACTGAGCAGGCATGAAAAGAAAGCCAACCGTGAGTTGGGGAATGCCATGAGGGGTGATCTTGGTTTCGTTATACCACACCCAGGTATTGTTAAGGAGTGTATCCACCTTTACCGGGGTGACAGTGTTCATCTCTCTTAGATTGGGAATTGCATTTTCCTGGAGGACTTAAGGCAAGGGCTGCAGCAGATTGTCGACCTATGTATGGGGCCAAGGGTCAAAGCAGAGGCTTGACCCTTGTTGGTGGTGGAACTATGGCCTGATTTGGTTATGAGGGGGAACACCAATTGACAGACCCCCCCCCCCTTGTCTGGGGGGTTGGTGCAACTAGCACAAACCATCCCTTGGCATGGGCCTTGGATGGGGACTGTGGGTGGCCTGTTATACATTTTGTGGTGTGTCTCCCCTCATGCTCCATGGCTAGAGGTGGTGGGCTCGCTTCAGGGCATTAGCATGTCTGCTGCCTGGCAAAGGCCATGTTGAGGTTAGCTTGTGCCAAGGGCTCAGCGGTTCACCCCGTTTAAGGTCAGGAAAGGGATCAGGGGATCTCTTTGCCCACCACAAGTTGCAGCCCTTGCCAGTTACAGTTCATTCATGTTGAATTAATGGTTAAATAAAGCTGCCCTCAGTTTACACCAAATACCTGTGTTGGTCTCTTTTTTCTGAATATGCATGCAAAAGATAATTATACCTTTTGTAGGCACCCAGCAAAAAGTTCTGCATATGTATGTTTTTTACTAACACTATGCACAGTAATGGGAAATGTCGTATCTGCTAGTTACCTCTAGTGGTTATCTCCACTGGTTATATGTCATATCTCCTGGTTATCTCTACTGGTTATCACCACTGGTTATCTCTAGTGACTATCAAGTGTATTTTCTAAGATGATTGCTGAGATGTAGATGGTATAGGAAACTATGCAGAGTGTGATGGCATCAGAGATTTGTGAAAACTATTATTGAATTTCCATTAATCCCAATTTTCTGACTACCTTGGGATCAATGTTACCTCTAAGCTGTGGAGTCATGTGAGCAAAAATTCTACTTTATGAGCTACTGGCATTAAAGTTGTGAGCGAGCATTTTGGCTACTGCATAAATTAGTTTGCTCTGGAGCCCTCCTTCCTGAGCTAAGACAAAAAACTGTGAGCAGGAGGTTAAAAAACAGTGAGCTATCTCACACTAACTCAGCTTAGATGGAACAATGCTTGGGACACCTACTTATCTCCTGAAAAACAGCCATGATGCCCAGTATGATGAGTCACTTATCATTCACTGGTTCTCCAAGAAATAACAATGTATTGCTTTTTCATGCACTGTAGTAATAATCCTGAATTGGAACAAGGTTGAGTTGTTGTTATCAGGATGCCTTTAAGTTAAGCTGACTGGAGCACTAATGAAATGCAAGCAGACTCTTCAGTGACTTCGCATGCTTCACTTGGCCTCTCATTCATTTTCAAACTAAGAGTGAAGTACTTAAATTTCCCCCCTGCCCATGTGTAACATGTGACATGTTCATTTTATAATATTAACAGAAACAACCTTAGGTGTAGGCTTACACTGAATAGAGGGCCACTTTCAGATGTCATGACAACCTCTTTTTGTTTATGAAGTACACAAACATATCGTGCTTGCTGTGTCCATGTATTTCCTACTGCCTTTGCATGAGGAGTGCTATTGAAAATGTTTTCAACTGTGGCTAAGACTTAGCCTGTGGCTAAGGTTAAACTGTATCTTGGTGATTTTCTGTGGTTCTTTCAGGCAACATATCACTTCCTCACAAAACCTTATCTCAAAAAGGCAACTCCCCATCCCCAATCTCTTTACAAGATGCACATACATTCATAAAGCTGGCATGTGGTCTGCAGGTTCTGAAAACCTCCCACTCCAAGGATTATTCAAGCACTATTTATTATTTACTAAATATTCCAATTTTTTAACGGTTATGACTATATTTGTACCAATTTTCAGGTTTCTTGATGTTGTGGAAGCACTAATTTTATATCATTATGCACCTGTTTATACATGCCCACCTATTATATACAAATAGTTCTAGCTTTTCCCTAGAATTCTATCATGGCAGTTTGTTCTGCTTGTAAGCATATCTCTTGCAGTACCTTCACTACAGACTCAATGGTAAGAAAGATGAGGGGTTCGGTCACAGCCACTAGTATGCATTAGAGTCTCTGACTGTTGTAGAAATGGTATTGGTTTGGTGATCTAGCTCCTTCTTTATTTAGCAGCGTGCACTTGGCTTAAATGCAGCAGTGTTTGTAGATTTACCATGTGCTTGCAAGATGACAAAGTTACACAGAGCCATGTTTCCGGATGAAACAAAATAAACCACTTTATTCTAGAAATACATACTTGATAGTGCAGGGCAGAGATGTAGAGACATTCTATGCTATCTAACTAGGAGATGGAAGCAAATGCTGAGAGGCATCCTGCGTTTCTGTCTTGAGCACATGGAAAAGAGAGAGAGAGAGAGAGAGAGAGAGAATTTGCTTTTTCCCTAAAGAGTGTTGATCTACACTTCAAAGGCATCTACACTGTCAAAGCAAGTGACAGTAGAGTAAACAGGAAGATACTGTCTGCCTGCAACTTTGTGGTCACTTGCTTCTGGAAGCTGAGGTGCTGGGAGATTGCATCTGGTACTTCCAACAACTGTGAGCATGAAAAACAACATCTGAAAAACTAAAGAGGCTGAAAATCAATGTCTCTGTTGATCTTTATCCAGATATTGGTGAATTGGTGATTGGCAGCTACCAGCTGATACATTGATGATGATACATTCATGGGAGGGTATTCAGTCTTGATGATACATTCATGGGAGGGTATGAATTATCTAGTTGGAGAACAGTCTTTTTGGGATCCATAGCCCCAAGCTTAAATGAATTCCATTCAGGAATAATATAACTTATGGACAATGTTGCTACATGCAACAAGCCCATATGGGTTAGTATAATACAAAAAAGGGAAGTTTCTAAACGATTGTGTGGTATAGTTGTATCTGTCTAGTCATACTTTGCCTATTCCCCTCCCCCTGTAACTCACTGATTCTCTCTACATAGGGTACAAAACTGTTCCCCTGTTATGACACAGCTGCGCATCGTAGAGGCAAAGGGTGAACATAAGAACATAAGAGAAGCCATGTTGGATCAGGCCAGTGGTCCACCCAGTCCAACACTCTGTCACACAGTGGTCAAAAACACCAGGTGCCCTCAGGAGGTCCAGCAGTGGGGCCAGGACACTAGAAGCCCTCCCACTGTTGCCCCCCCCAGCACCAAGAATACAGAGCATCACTTGCCCCAGACTGAGAGTTCCTATCTATACTTTGTGGCTAATAGCCACTGATTGACCTCTACTCCATATGTTTATCTAATTCCGTCTTGAAGCCGTTCATGCTTGTAGCCGCCACCACCTTCTGTGGCAGTGAATCATTTGTGTTAACCACTCTTTGGGTGAGGAAGTACTTCCTTTTATCTGTTATAAACCAACTGCTCAGCAATTTCATGGAGTACCCACGAGTTCTTGTATTGTGAGAAAGGGAGAAAAGAACTTCTTTCTCTACCTGCTCCATCCCATGCATAATCTTGTAAACCTCGATCATAATACCCCTCAGCCATCGTTTCTCCAAGCCCCAAGCACTTTAACCTTTCTTCATAGAGAAAGTGTTCCAATCCTTTTATCATTCTAGTTGTCCTTTTCTGCACTTTCTCCAATGCTATAATATCTTTTTTGAAGTATGGCGACCAGAACTGTACATAGTAAATGAGGTCACACCATCGATTTATATAGGGGCATTATGATACTGGCTGATTTGTTTTCAATTCCCTTCCTAATAACCCCCAGCATAGCACTGGCCTTTTTCATTGCAGTCACACGTTGCCTCGACATTTTCATTGAGCTATCCACTACGACTCCAAGATCTCTCTCTTGGTCAGTCTCTGCCAGTTAGGACCCCATCAATATGTATTTATAGTTAGGATTTTTGGCTCCAATGTGCATCACTTTGCACTTGGCCACATTGAACCCCATTTGCCACGTTGGTGCCCACTCGCCCATCCTCGACAGATCCCTTTGGAGTGCCTCACAATCCTTCCTGGTTCTCATCACCCTGAACAACTTCGTGTCATCTGCAAATTTAGGCACTTCACTACTTACTCCCAACTCCAAGTCATTAATAAACAAGTTAAAAAGCCTCAGACTGATCCCTGCGATACCCCACTGCTTACCTCCTTCCACTGAGAAAATTGCCCATTTATACTCACTCTCTGTTTCCTTTTAATTAGCCAGTTTTTAATCCACAAAAGGACTTGTCCTTTTATCCCATGACTATTGAGCTTACTTAAGAGCCTTTGATGAGGAACTTTATCAAAAGCTTTCTGGAAGTCAAGGTAAACAACATCTATTGGGTCCCCCTTGTCCACATGTTTGTTTACTCCCTCAAAGAACACTAACAGGTTAGTGAGACAAGATTTTCCCTTACAGAACCCATGCTGAGTCTTCCTCAAGAGATTTTGTTCATCAATGTGCCTACTAATTTTTTCCTTAATAACAGTTTCCACCAACTTACCCGGTATCGACGTCAGACTGACTGTAATTTCCCGGATCTCTTCTGGAACCCATTTTAAAGATAGGAGTGACATTTGCTACCTTCCAGTCCTCAGGAATGGAGGCAGATTTTAAGGAAAGATTACATATTTTTTGTCAGGAGAGCCACAAGTTCACATTTGAGTTCTTTCAGAACTCTCAGATGTATTCCATCGGGGCCTGTGATTTATTTGTTTAAAGTTGTCTATCCATCATAGGACTTCCTCTCATGTCACCTCAACCTGACTCAGGTCTTTCAACACACCTCCCAAAATCAGTGGTTCTGGTGTGGGCAGGCACTTCTCATCTTCCACAGTGAAGACAGAGGCAAAAAATGCATTCAGCTTCTCAGCCATTTCCCTATCATCCTTCAGTACACCTTTTACCCCTTGGTCAAAACAGTATTTTGTTGGAAACAGTATTCAGATGCCCCTGTGCTTGGTTGCTCCTTTACTCCTGTCATTGTCCCTACCTCCCACTCTTCCCCCCTTTATCATCATACCTATGCAAAAACACAGATGTGATAGCATCTTCACTTTCCCCTCACCAGTGGCCCAGAGCCCCTTCTTTAACTTCACTTTCCCTTCCCTTAGTGCTGTAAAACTGTAGTATGACTCAGCAGGGATAGGGGGAGGAAGCCCTTTCAAGGGCAAAGGGGGGATGTTGGATGGCAATGAGCTGCTCCTTGCTATTTTGAAAGCAGAGTTTAGCTCTGCAGTCTCTCAGTACTGGCTCTGGTACAGCATCCATATGCGCTAGAGAAAATAGAGGGAATGATTTTGTTTTTTGTTTTTTTAAAAGAAATTGTGTCTCAAAGGGGGGGAAACAGGAAATAAAATCAGTAATTCCTGGATAAGCATGACATCATTGAGATGATGCTGTTTATGATGTGGGCTTCAAGGTCCCCAAGAAGGGGGAAATCCCCATGATGTCCCCTTAAATATATGGTTGTGGGTATCAGAAAAGTACATGGGGTTCTAGTCCTACTCAGTCCTCTCCTTTCACAACCACCTGTGACATGGCTTTGATGAAGGAGATGGTCTTAATAAATACTAAAGGAAATTTCAGGTAAAGATCATGACTTCTCAATTCCAGAGAAATAGCACTTTCCCCTTACCTTGTACTGAGGACTTCGAATGAATGAGTGATGGATGCTGACTGAATGAATATGCATACTTCACTGTGAATAGTAGTAAGTGAGGTAGGGCAGGTCTTGTGTTCACTGAAAAGGAGGAATGGTTTATACTGTGTTTTGGAGCTGCATCACACTTTTAACGTGCAATCCTGATCAGGAATACTTGGAAATAAATCACAGTTTCTCCAATGAAGCTTACTCCCAGGAAAGCATTTTCACTAAATGTAGAATCGTACAGTTGCAGCATACACTGTCAAACCCAAAACACATGCCCATGTGCAAGTGTGCTGAAGAACTGTGGCCAGCCAGAGCTGGCTGTAGCATATATTTGCACTGATGAGAAGTGAGACAGAACTCAAGCAGCATCTTGAAGACTAACTAAATTGATGAAGTGGGCTCTAACTCACGAGAGCTTATGTATGAATAAACTTGGTTAGTCTTAAAGGTGTCACTGATTTCTGTTGCACATTGCTACAAGAGACGAATATACCTATCCTTTTCAGCTTTGATGGTGCATTGTGCATGTACATTCAGTGTACCTTCTAACCTGTAACTTACATTTTTAAAAAGTGTGACAAGAAGCACAAATGTGTATAATTAGAAATCAAACCATCCTCCTATAATTTTTTTACAGACCCATGCTCATATTCAATCTAGCTAAATTCAAGCTTTTCAGAGTCAATAAAGCACTGCTTTGATTTTCTCAGTTCTTCAGAGATGGTTTCTTGTTGTCATAATCATCACAGCATGACAATTTCTCTATGAGATTTCTCTGAATTCTCATGGCTGTATTTCAGATGGTACATGACTTAAAATGTGCAATTTAATCACAAATTACAAAAAGCCAATACACTTATATTTCCATTAGTTAAAGGTATATTTTCTTTTAAAATGGCATTAGGGGCATTTCATGCCATTTTAGCTCTTTATCATCATGAATTCCAAAATGTTGTTGTCTTTTTGTTTCTCTTAACTGGTTCACATCATAGTAACTTAAAACTGACTACAGTTACCCTAGAACCTTATTTATTGCCTTGACTCTGTCAGACCTAGATCTGTCATTGAGGTCTTAACAATAACTTCCCACTGCTGTTGCTTACTGTGCAACTAGTCCTTGTGGTTATTTCAAACAGCAACTGGATCTGCATACATTAGCAAATAATGACTTTTTATTTCAATGTAATGAAAAGCTTTCCCTGCTGATGTTTACAAAATGAGCTAAAGCTAAAGCACAAGAACAGGCTAGTAGTGGGTTTTGGATTAGCTGGCAATCCTAGATCCCATACTGATGTGATAAAGAGATGATTTGGATGTGTGGATCAGGTCATAGATTTGGATCTTCCTTCTCTTGGCAAAAGCCTTGCTGCCAAATGTTTCCCAAACGTTAATGCAAAGACAAGCAAACAACAAAAGAAGATTCAAAGGACAGTCCTGGCTTCTCTCTAGAAGGGACAGAATGCTTATCAGTGAAATATGTCAGTCTTAACCTTCCCCTGCTTGCTCCTCTGTCCTGCACTACTGTTGGTTGGAGAAAGCTAACAAAATACCCCCTCTCATGGATCACTGCCTTGATGTGGCAAGGGGGCTTGCGTGATTCGATGAGGCTGTGGGCTATGCCATGGAGGGCCACTCAGAATGGACAGGCCACAACAGAGAACTCAGACAAAATGTGATCCACTGGAGAAGGAAATGGCAACCCACTCCAGTATCCTTGCCAAAAAAACACCATGGACAGTAACAAAAGGCTAAAAGATATGATGCCAGAAGATGAGCCCCTCAGGTCAGAAGGTGTCCAATATGCTACTGGGGAAGAGCAGAGGGCAAGTACAAGTAACCCCAGAAAGAGTGAAGTGGCAGGGCCAAAGCCAAAAGGACGCTCAGTTGTGGATGTGTTTGATGGTGAAAGGAAAGTCCAATGTTGCAAAGAACAATACTGCATAGGAAACTGGAATGTAAGATCTATGAATCAAGGTAAACTTGATTTGGTAAAAAATGAGATGGCAAGACTGAGCATTGACATCTTGGGAATCAGTGAACTAAAGTGGACAGGAATGGGAGAATTTAACTCAGAAGACCATTATATCTACTAATGCGGCCAAGAATCCCATAGAAAAAAATGCTGTGGCCTTTATAGTCAACAAGAGAGTGCAAAAGGCAGTAATGGGATACAATCTCAAAAACGACAGAATGATCTCGGTCCAAATCCAAGGATAACCATTCAATATCACAGTAATCTAAGTCTATGCCCCAGCCACTGATGCAGAAGAGGGTGAAGTGGACCGGTTCTATGAAGACCTACAAAACCTCATAGAACTAACACCAAAAAACAAGATGTCTTCATCATCATAGGGGACTGGAATGCTAAAGAAGGAAGTCAAAAGGTAACCGGAATAACAGACAAGTTTGGCCTTGGAGAACAAAATGAAGCCAGGCAAAGGCTAACAGAGTTTTTTTCCAAGAAAACACGCTGGTCATAGCAAACACCCTCTTCCAACAACCTAAGAGGCAACTCTACACATGGACATCACCAGATGGGCAACACCGAAATCAGATTGATTACATCATTTGCAGCCAAAGATGGAGAAGCTCTATACAGTCAGTAAAAACAAGACCTGGAACTGACTGTGGCTCAGATCATGAGCTACTCATTCCAAAATTCCGACTTAAACTGAAGAAAGTTGGGAAAACCACTAGGCCATTCAGATTTGACCTAGATCACATCCGTGATGAATATACAGTGGAGGTGAAGAATAGGTTTAAGGGACTAGATTTGATAGCTAAAGTGCCTGAAGAACTATGGACAGAGGTTTGTGACCACTGTTCCCTCTAAACTGAGTTAGTGTGAGCTAGCTCACAGTTTCTTAGCCTCTGGCTCACACATTTTTGTCTTAGCTTAGGAAGGATGGCTCCAGAGCAAACTAATTTATGCAGTAGTCATATTACTTGCTCACAACTTTGATGCCAGTAGCTCACAAAGTAGATTTTTTGCTCAGAAGACTCCACAGCTTAGAGCTCCAGCACAGCTCCACATTGTTTGTGACATTGTACAGGAGGCAGCAATCACTACCATCCCAAAGAAAAAGAAATGCAAGAAAGCAAAGTGGCTGTCTGATGAGGCTTTACAAATAGCAGAGGAAAGAAGGAAAGTGAAAGGCAAAGGTGAAAAGGAAAGATTTACTCAACTGAATGTAGATTTCCAGAGAACAGCAAGGAGAGATAAGGAGGTTTTTCTGAATGAACAATGCAAAGTAATAGAGGAAAACAATAGAATGGGAAGAACTAGAGATCTCTTCAAGAAAATTGGAGAAATCAAGGGAACGTTCCATGCAAAGCTGGCCATTATAAAGGACAAAAATGGTAGGGACCTAACAAAAGCAGAAGAGAGTAGGAAAAGATAGCAACAAGAAACAGAAGAACTATACAAGAAGGACCTCAATGTCCTTGACAACCATGATGGTGTAATCACTGACCTCGAGCCAGACATCCTGGAATGCGAAGTCAAATGGGCCTTAGAAAGCATTACAGACAACAAAGCTAGCGGAGGTGATGGTATCCCAGCTGTGCTGTTCAAAGTCTTAAAAGATGATGCTGTTAAAGTGCTGCACTCAGTTTGCCAGCAAATTTGGAAAACAGTGGCCACAGGATTGGAAAAGGTCAGTTTACATTCCAATCCCAAAGAAGGGCAATGCCAAGGAATGTTCAAACTATTGCACAATTGCATTTATTTCACACACTAGCAAGGTCATGCTCAAGCTCCTACAAGCTAGGCTTCTGCAGTACATGGACAGAGAACTGCCAGAAGTACAAGCTGGGTTTTGAAGAGGTAGAGGAACTAGAGATCAAATTGCCAACATTCGCTGGATTATGGAAAAGCAAGAGAGTATCAGAAAAACACCTCCTTCTGCTTCATTGACTATGCTAAAGCCTTTGATTCTGTGGATCACAACAAACTATGGCAAGACCTTAAAGAGATGGGAGTACCAGACCACCTCGCATGTTTTTTGAGGAACCTGTATAAGGGTCAAGAAGTGACAGTTAGAACCGTATATGGAACAACTGATTGATTTAGCATTGGAAAAGGAGTACAACAAGAATGTATATTGTCACCTTGCTTATTTAATTTATACGCAGAGTACATCATGAGAAATGCCAGCCTGGATGAATCACAAGCCGGAATTAAGATTGCTGGAGAAAACATCAATAACCTCAGATATGCAGACGATACCACTCTAATGGCAGAAAGTGAAGAGAACCTTGAGAGCCTCTTGCTGAGGGTAATAGAGGAGAGCAGAAAAGTTGGCTTGAAACTCAACATCAAAAAAACTAAGATCATGGCATCCGGCCCCATCACTCCTTGGCAAATAGAAGGGGAAGTCGTGGAAGCAGTGACAGACTTCACCTTCCTGGGATCCAAGATAACTGCAGATGATGACTGCAGCCATGAAATTAAAAGATGCCTGCTCCTTGGAAGAAAAGCAAATGCAAACCTAGACAGTATAACAAAAAGTAGAGACATCACCCTACCAACAAAAGTCTGTATGGTGAAAGCAAATGTATTCCCAGTAGTGATGTATGGCTGTGAGAGTTGGACTATAAGGAAGGCCGAGCACCGAAGAATAGATTCTTTTGAATTATGGTGCTGGAGAAGACTCTTGAGAGTCCCTTGGACTGCAAGGAGATCAAATCAGTCAATCCTAAAAGAAATCAACCCTGACTGTTCCCTGGAAGACCAGATACTGAAGCTGAAGCTCAAATACTTTGGCCACGAAATGAGAAGGGAGCACTCACTGGAGGAGACCCTGGGAAGATGCTGGGAAAGATTGAAGGTCAAAGAAGAAGGGAACAGCAAAGGATGAGATGGTTGGACAGTGTTACTGATGCAACAAACATAAAATTAAACAAACTCTGGAGCACGACAGAAGACAGGAGGGCCTAGTGTGATGTGGTCCATGGGGTCGTGAAGAGTCGGACTTGACTGTGCGACTGAACAGCAGCAACAACAACAGCAAACAAAATACCCCACAGTTGTAGGCTTGAGATTGGCAGGCTGCACTTTGTGAAAGGGACACATCCCTCTCCAGCTTCAACATACAGACGGAAGTGGGAAGAGGATGTGGCAAGCCGGATTCTCTCCCTTTGGGGCCAGCCTCCTCCCATCTCATACAGCTGGATGTGGATTGCCTTGTTAAATTCTCCCAGTCAGAATAGGAGGCAGCAATAATAGCCATGAAGAGGCTCTAATAGGTAAAACAGACACACCAGCTTTCAGTTCATTTGTCTTTTAAACTACAAAGCTGAAGGAAGTTACTGCCTTTTTTATAATACATGTTTTCAGTCCGTCTTCACTCCCAGACCTATTACCCACACACGGCTTACTGCAGAGAATCTGTGCAGTCAAGCCTTTAAGCTTGACTTCAGGTTTTGTCCCTGCAGTATGTACCATTTGTTCCCCTGCAGTGCAGTTTTTTCTGCAGCCCAGCTGCTGTGCTGCCTTCTCCTGCCTCCTGGTTGAAACTGGGCAGCGGGAGAGGGCAGCCCAGCTGGGCTCGATGTGCCTGTGGGAAGCTGATGGCTCCCAGCACTCACAGCTGCCTTCTACGCTGCCTTCTCCTGTCGCCCGGTTGAAACCAGGCAGCAGGAGATGGCAGCCCAGCTGGGAGTCATTTTTTTTAAAAAAATTAAAATGTGGGCAGGAGGTGGCCTACAAGGGGCAGAGATGGGGGTGGGGAATCCAAGGGAATCTGTTATGTTTTTGACTTACCTTTGGTTTGGAGGCAAAGCAAGGTAAAAAAAAAAAACTGGCACAAAAGCACTGGCAGAAAACCCCACGAAACAGTGAACAGAAAGTGAACTGCTGAAGGGAGGAAAAACGATGCAGAACAAAAATAGAAAACCTGACAGACATGCATGGTGAAATCGAAACAGGTCAGCCCTGCTCTTGTTATTTGATTTGTCAGTAGCATTTGACATGGTCAGCTATGATTTATTGACCCACTGCCTCAATGACGTGGGGATAGCCTTGAAGTGGTTTGTCTCCTTTCTCTGAGGTCAAGAACAGAGGGTGGCGCTAGGGGAGAGAGAGTTTAACCGCAACTCCCATTGGTGTGTGGTGTCCCCCAGGGGGCTATTCTCTCCCCAATGTTATTTAACATCTACACGTGTTCCCTCACCCAGCTGGTGTGGAATTTCGGGCTGGGTTGCCACCAGTATGCTGATGACACTCAGCTGTATCTGTAGATGGGCAGATGGATGAATGCCACCCCAGAAAATCTGGCAAAAGAATTGGAGGCTGTGGCTGGGTTATTGAAGCAAAGCCGGCTGAAATTAAATCCATCAAAGATGGAGGTGCTGTGGCTGGGGAAGTGAGTCGTGGGACTGAGTATCCAACTCCTGACTCTGGACAATGTTCCTTTTACACCAGTACCAATGGTGAATAGTCTGGGTGTTATTCTAGATGCCTCCCTCTCAATGGAGGCCCAGATCACAAATATGACCTAGCTGGCATTTTTCTACCTATGTCAAGTCTGGCAACTGGCACCCTTCTAATCTTGCCCTGACCTAGCCACAGTGATCCATGCAATGGTCACCTCCAGACTAGATAACTGTAATTTGCTCTATGTAGGGCTACCCTTGACACTGACCCAGAAACTGGTCCAGAATGCAGCAACGTGGGTTCTTATGAGAAACCCTATTACAGCCCATATCCAACCACTGCTCCACCAGCTGCGCTGGCTTTAGATTGAATACCGGATCAAAGTGTTGGTTTTTAACCTTTAAAGCCCTTTATGGTCTGGGGCCAACATATCCTTGGGACTGCCTGTCCTGGCATACCCCCCCCCCCCCGAGCAGTACACTCTTTGGACAACAGTACACTGATGATCCTGGAACCAAGGAGTATTTGTCTGGCTTCAGCTAGAGCAGAGCCTTTTCGACTGTGGCTCCAGCTTAGTGGAATGTGCTTTCAAGTGAGATTGGACTCTGCAGGACTTGTAAAACAGGGCCTGTAAAACAGAAATGTACCACCAAGCATATGGGTAAGTTCAGAACTCCCACCTATACAGTTTCTCCTGCCTTGTCCTCCCCCTTTTCTTCCCCTGGGACAGTGTTATAGTGTTATTATGTGCCATCTGATTAACTATAAATGTTTGGAAATGTTTGGAATTGTTTTCAATTCATTTGTTATTGCACACTGTTTTCAATTCATTTGTTATTGCACACTGTGACCCACTCTGAGCACCACAGTAGAAGGGGAGAGTGGGATACAAATTGAGGAAATAAAATAAAATAAAACATCTGTGCATAATAGGCCCCAGTTAGGTAAACATAGGATTACAACTATAGACAATTCATTGGCTTTGGTTTGCTGAACTGGTGCAGACTGTAAAGCTGTGGCTGGCTAGAGCTTTGTTCTTTTCTTGCTGGCCCATGATAAGCAAATGATATAAAGGACATTTTTGGAGACACGGAGATGCTTCCCATAGAAAGCGCATCCATCTTGTTCACATGAGCTTGCTGGAAACCTTGCTTCTTGTGCTTTTCTCCCCATCAGAATTGTGGTGGGGTAAAGAATGTGTAGTAGGGTTGCCATCTCTGGGTTGGTAAATACCTGGAGATTTTAGGGATGGAGACTGAGGAAGAGGGGGTTTGGGGAGGGGAGGGGCTTCAGTGGGATGCAACCTGGAGGTTGACAACCCTAATATGAAGATGGAAGGGTAGGCAACCATAACCTTTAAAAAAACATAAAATGTTTCTTCTGATTGTCTTTTTGATCCTACACAGCCAAGGTATGTAGATTATGTACCTGGTGGGGCTCTAGGATTATCAGCCTCTAGGGGATGGAGATCTCCTGGGACCACAACTGATCTCCAGGTGACAGAGGTCAATTCATGTGGAGAAAAGGGCTGCTTTGGAAGGTGGACTGTCTGGCATTATATCCCACTGAATTCCCTCCCCTCCCCAAACCCTGCCCTCCTCAGGCTCCACCCCCAAAATCTTGAGCTATTTCCCAACCCAAAGGTGGCAACCCTAGTCCCTGGGCTTGCATATCCTTCCCCTTCATGGTATTACATCCCCTGCTCCCATTTCTTGAGCAGTGACATGTTCCAGGTGTAGTACTGCCCTGGTCTGGTTTTCCTTGGATAACAAAGCAATGGCGACTAATGGTGTTTGTGTAATACTGGCTGTATTTATACATTTACCTGTCTAAATGGCTGCAAAGATGCAGCCCTTCAAGGCAGAAAATCTGTTACCCCATATCAGTTCTGTAGATCTCATGGCCCTGTTTGTCCGTCTTGCTTTGCTTTTTCCAGACAGCTAACTGCTGTTTCTTTGCACAGACTGTCTTTTCACACAGACATTTTCCTGCCATTTGGGTGTTGACTTGCAGAGTTCTTTTCTCCTCATTTTCCATTTGTTGCCCATCATCTTCATCGTTTATCCATACTTTCTCAAATTGGATCAGCAATGGTGAGCAAGCATAGAGGAATGATGAGAAAAACCCAGGAAGGCAACAAATGGAAAGCAAGGACATGTGGAAGATTGGAGAAAAGCCACTGCAGGTTGCACCCAAGCTGCAGGAAACCTCCGTGTTAATAGACCACAACTGCTCGAGGAAAAGGGTCACCTTCTCCAGTCTCTGATGGAAATATGATGGATACGTATTTCAAAAACATCTAGTACAAGAGCTGCAGCAACTGGCTCTCACTGGAGAAATGCCAACTGTTCTGGGCTCTTAGGGCAACAAAGAATAGTTAGCCAGCAGCTTTGTAACACATAGTGCCTTCAGTGCAAACTGACTATTAACAGGCTTTGCTTGTGATTCATGTCCTGGGGGAAAAAAAGAAGAGGTGGGTGAGCGGGATAGAAAGGGAATCAGTCATTTAAACTTTTAGAACAGAATAGCATTAGCTATCTTAAAGATGCTGCTTTGTTCTCTGTAACTGTGTGCCATTACGAGCTAGTGCGGTGCACTCTTTGGAATGCTAGACTAAGATCTGGGAAACCTGGGTCCTGTCATGGTTCATTGGGTGACCAAGCACCAGTCACACCTATCCAACTTCATAGGATAAAATGGGGAAGAGGAGAGTCCCACATTCCTTCAAGGAAGAGTGGTATAAAAATATGAGAGAGAACTGTACTATGATAATAAGAGAGAGCCCGTTTGATGTAGTGGTTAGGAGCATGGACTCTAATCTGGGAACACCAGGTTTGATTCCCCACTCCTCCACATACAGCTCCACATACAACTCCACATACCTTCTTTCAGAGCTGTTCCCTCAAGGGCAGTTCTCAGGAGAGCTCTCTCAGCCCCACCTCCCTCACAGGGTGTCTGCTGTGGGGAAAGGAAGGGAAAGGAGATTGTAAACTGCTCTGAGACTCCTTCGGGTAGTGAAGGGCGGGGTTATAAATCCAATCTTTTCTCTTCTTCTTCTAATTGCATTTCAGCTCAACCAGGGACTGTCACCTCTTTCTTGCTTAGAAGAGCTCCTTAACCCTGAATAGTTGGGTAACAAGCAGAAATCCACCAAGTAATGTTTCCCCCAGTGCTGCACCTGAGAGATTCCTCTTCTTCTATATTTTTGGATGTAGTGGTGAGCTGCTCAGGGCTGCTTACAGAAATAAAGGGGCAATTCTGCCAACTAGATGGTTCACTCTTTGGGTGCTGTTTATGGCAAAACAAATATTGAATTTCTTGGTGTATATTTTTGTATAAAGTGTATTGTGCAGTGCTTTGTGTGGAGAGAACAGTACACATATGTGAAGCATGAACATAGTACTCGTGTTAATCTCCTGTTAATAGGGAGCATTGAGGTGGACCTGTTTTATTAACACAAAAGGCAAACTCAGTGGAATGAGAGCAATCCCACTATCATCCCTCCAGTCTAATTTTTGATTATATTCATGGAATAATAGGGGAGCTCTTCTGCAGATTATTGAGCACCTGTAAATTCTCTTGGCTGGTAATAAACCATCACAGCCTACTACACAGTTGTCCACACTTGACTGCAGAAAGCAAGTAAAATCCCAGGGAGAAAATTGCATTTTTATGAGGTGCATTTCATATCTGTGAATTTTTCAGGGTCAAAAGATCACTGTCTGCTACACTTAATGCTCTTTATCTTCCATGTGTAATTTGCACTTTAACAAAAACATCACCCCTCAATTCATTCCTAGTTTTTATGAAATTTTGCAAGCATTCAGGTGCTGTTATTAGCTAAATAATAGTTGCTCTTTGAGTTCTGCAGCCTCCTTTTTATTACCACTTTCCTTCTAATATTTAGAATATTCCTACTGTGTTCAAGGAATGATAAAGAATAACCAAGAGCTGAAAATTCTCAGTAGTAATAACTAGACCTAAAGCAGTTAGAGCCACTACCTCTGAGATGAAAGCCTTTCAAGGTTTCTTAGCAAATGTTAATCCATGTTCATACAATCTTGTAACTTCCTCTTAGCAGACATTTTCATTTTGACTATATAAAGGTGTCTTAAACAATGCTCTTAGTTTGATGCTGAATCCAGCATGTATAGGACCAATTTCTTTCAGTGTCTGAAATCAAATATCTGGTGATACACATTAGAGCCCCATTTATTTCCTTAGAATTTAAGTGTGAAGTCACCTGTGTAGATTTTAGCCTTTCCATAACCAGGGGTCATTTCGAGCAGGAGCTCGGGGGAGTGCAGCTCCAGAAGTTGGTGCCAGCCGCCATCCCCCCACAAGCGGGGGAATGCCTGCTTGTGTCATGGCTGCAGCAAAATGACCCCGTCCCCTGGAAAGGTCCTTGTTCCTCTGACCAGCCTTCTGAAGGCTTCAGCCACCACTGAAGCTATCCTCCCAGAATAGTGGTATTTCTGAGGCTTGGATTAGTAGCTGTCCCCTCTCTGCCAGTTCTTTCTTTCTTTCTTTCTTTCTTTCTTTCTTTCTTTCTTTCTTTCTTTCTTTCTTTCTTTCTTTCTTTCTTTCTTTCTTTCTTTCCTTCCTTCCTTCCTTCCTTCCTTCCTTCCTTCCTTTCCTTCCTTCTGACATACTTCCTGTGATGTCAGGTGGTGTAGCATATGCAAATAAGTTATGCTAATGAATTATGCTAATGAGCTCCTGTTCCTCTTTTTCTACGAAATGACCCCTGATAACCATCTCTGATAAACTGTATGTTTATGGTCTTGGGATTATCTTGGCTCCCCTGTTCTAATGTATCCTTTATTAATATACAGAATATTAGCTCGGGACCTATGAACAAGATCCCAGTGGCACTTGGTGGACAGGGATCCTTTCCATCACCTCCTCTTGCCCCAAGCAGCCTTTTGTGACTTCCAAAAAATTGATGCTGATGGATGGGAAAATCTTGAGGACAAAATGGCAGAGAGCTGGCAAAAGGAGTAGGAATTTGGTAAAACAGCCTCCTCTTGTATCTTCCAGCAGTTGGGCTTCTGGTGACACAAGGTAGGTGGGGCAATCTCATCTGATTCCTCCCATGTGCTTCATGGCATTTTGCCTGCAAGATTTTCCCAACCCCTAACATCCATCTTTTGGAGATCTAAAAGGCTGCTAAAGGAAGAGGCAGGAAAATATCTACTGTGTAATCACAACAGCTCTGCCTCCCCTATAGGTCTGCTCTTTTTTCTTTCTGAAGCCCATCATGATGCTGCTGCCAATCTTTCTCTTGGTTAGTCTCAACTCATCAAGATGGACCTTGATCTTTCAAAGTCATGCTGATTTCACAGAGACGACTTCCCCTCCCTTAGACTGTAGCTTTCATCTCTTCAGTTCAATTTCCTTTTAAAACCCAGGGAACCCAGTTGCTTTTTTCAACTGGACTTTTGAGTTGCAGGTACTGACGAAGTTATAATATGACATGATAATGCGGTAACACACGGCAGGTTGGTACACATAACTTGTTCCATCTCTTGAGCTACCAAGTGGTAACAGTTGTACCCATATAAAGCCACCACTTGAAATCCTATAGGTAATTAGCTAGATGTGATCATGAATCCTTCATAAATGACTGCTGCCTCCTTTCAGAATAAATCAAGGAGAGACAGCAATGACCCCAGGTGGAAAACTAAAATATAATTTATGCACATGCTGGGAGAGAAAAGGTAGATGCTGTCTTTCCCCTTCACATCTGATCCCAGTGTCTCCAGAGCTTTTGTCATTCTTGTTTGATAAAAGCTAATTACATACATCTTGCCTTGATCTTGCTACCACACTGAGGAAATCAGATGTAGGATTTGTCAGCTGGACTCAGCTCCTCCTTTTCTCAGTTTATGTCAAGGACTCTATTTACCACTGCTATTGATGGCACCTTCCTTTTTCTGCATTGGGGTTTCTGTGCATAATTTTGACAAGTTGCTCTTTATCAAGGAAGTGGTGTCAATCATTGAAATGGCCCCTTCTTTGTTTGGGTACAGCCTTTGAATATCAAAATGGAAGAGGGAGAAACAAAGCCCCATGCAAGTAAAATGTAAAAAGAACATGAAAGAAATCAAAGAAAGAGAAAGTGAGGAAGGAACACATTATTCATGTCTTGACTGCATGTTTTCTTTGTTGCTGCTTCACTACTGGTAGAGTGCCTGTAATTTTCTTTGGACTTTGACATGGCTCTTCTCCCAAAAGTTATCTTCTTTGCTTTTTTTTTTTTTTTTTTGCTGCTACAAGGTTGAGTAATTATTTAGCTCCATAAGGGAATGCATTTGTTTTCTTTCAGATGAGTTCTGCACTGAATATCAATACTTCATCCTCTGTTGCCAACTGTAGCACATCTTGAGGTCTGGTTTTATTTACATTTAAAGCTAGTCTCATCCTTAAGATGAAGGGCTGGTAAAAACAGCTTTCTAGAGATGCAAATACCTGTCCCTTGAAGTCTTTCAACTGAAAAACAATAAAGAGAGAAAAAGGATGATTGACCTTTAGTGTTATTCTCAAACATTTCTACCATCTAAACCTGTGAAGTTTCCCCACAACTGTAATGTAGCAGCTCCTCCTGATTTCTCTGTAGCCTCTTTGGTTCAAAATAATGTCAAAAAGTGACTCAGCCAATGAATATGAAGATGGTCTATATCGATTAGAGTAGTTTGCAGAATTCTACACACTGTACTGTTTGTGGGCATCTCTCCCTTCAGCTCCAGGATTCATTGTTCAGCTTGTTTAGAGTTTAACTCAAGGTATCACTGAGCTCTAGAGACCCTTGAATCCATCCAAATAAAACACACAATGGGACCCCGACCACCACCAAACCATTTTTTCTCAAGAAAATGCTGAGAGCATCACCACAGAGAGCCTGTCATGGTAATCTTGTCATCAGTTGAGAAATTTGTAGCATGAGGCAGTCAGTTTCTTGCACTAAAATGATAATACCATGCTTTAGAGAGCAATAAATAAGAATTTATATAAAACACAGTGTCATCCTAAGCAGAATGGCTCGCAAAAGCCTCACAGCCGATATCCAATTCCCTATCATTTTGTCTGCCCTGCTGCAGCGCCGTTAAAGACTGAATAGTTCTAAATAATTGTGCTGGGTGCGAGCTTGCAGATGCAATCTCATCTGCATAGAATTGCCTCTTCACGGCCTTGACCGCCACCTCATAGGACCTCATAAACACCCTATAAGATGCTCTTGATGCTTTGTCGCAGCCACGCCACCACCGTCTCTCTAACCGTCTGAGGTCTCGTTTCGTGAGCCACAGCTCCCCAGTATATCAGGGAGCTCGCTTAGAATGAGGCTGCAGAGGGGGCAATCTCATCAATGGCTGCCGCCAGTCCTGCCAGTCCTCAACCAGCTCATCCAATGAGCTGCCAGGGGGCAAGGGATCCTGCAGAGCCGTCAAGAACCACTGAGGGTCCATCTGGCTCTGCGGGTGAGCCAAAATATGCTTGCCGCCCACAGAGGGTCTGGGTGGGACCTTCAGACGGGCCTTCAGGGCAAGGTGGTCCAACCATGGGACTGCCGAAGCAGTAATCCCATCCACTGTAACCCCCCCCTGCAAAAATCAAGTCAAGCGTATGCCATACTGACTGCAGAGTCACCCTTGAACAGCCATAAAATGGCCATAAATCTATGCAGATGGTACTATAAAACTGAGAGATCAAAGGAAGTGAAACCAGCATGCACTGTGGAGACTACCATAAAATCTGATGATCAAAGAAAGTGAAAGTGGCATGCAATGTAGATGGGAATTTCTGTTCCAGTGTGGGTTTGGTAAAACAGCAGAGCAAATGCTAGATGTAGAATGGGCCTCTAAAACTGTCCTAACCACTTGACATGGTCATATAGGTGCCCTATTGATAAATGTTAAGTTACCATCTGCTAAATGGCCCCTTATATTCACCTAGATGTACATGTTGAAATGTGTTTGTGACTTTTATCCTTTCTCTCCATTAGGATGTATTATTGTTTTTGTTTTCAAAGGAATTCAGTCTGAAAATACTCTAGCTGTTCTGTGTGCTGACATAGTTCATATGTTGAACAAAGGCAATGGCTTTCAAGAAAGCAGAAGGTGCTGATATCACCTGTGGTAATCACATCCATTTTTTTGTCCCACTGCTACTTCTGGCTGAGCAGACTTTTTGCAGATTTTTGAACCTGTGAAGGACAACAATGGTATGCACATTATGATCAATGCTTATGATAGGCAAGCTGGCAGGAGTAATGCCATTTTAGATCTTAAGCATTGCTGTGTGAAGCTTGGCAAGTTAAGTTTAGTCAAAGTACAAAACAGGATGTGGTGAACTGGGTAAGAAGGCAAGATGTCTAAACATAGCCGATAAAGCAAAGCTGTTCTCTGGAGAAAAGGAAACTGTTTGGTGAGACTGCAAGTTTTATAGAGAACTATAAGTAATCAAAATAATATATATGCTTGGCAAATCTACTTATACGGAAATAAAGGAAGTATGACCTCTGTAATCTAAAGACATCGGCGCATGTTTAAAAGTTGTTTGTTACACTGTATATAAAATTAATGCTGATGCCTTGAGTTTTGCTGCCAAGGCCCCCTTTATTGTAATAAAGTTATATCTACTCCTGGAATCTCACTGGTGGTGTTAAGAATTAGGTGTTGGCACACTAGGCTGAAGGACTATTTGACTAACATTTTCTGGTGACTCAGATGGGACTCCACCTTGTCACCTGGTGAGCATGAGGGCCTGGACAGACGACAGGCCTTTCTCTTCTGGCATCTGATTGTTTGGATCCTAGATTGGTGTCCCAAAACCTGGGACCTCATTGCTGCTTTGATAAGGTGTGACTCTTCCAAGATTCTGAGAAGTAGTCTAAGGACTTGAAGGCATCTTGGGAATGGGTAACTGGATTTGGTTTTTGTTGGTTTGTTTTCCAGTTTGGGATTGGTGGACTTTCATTTCCTTCTGCTTTGCAGATGCTTTGCATCTGTACTATAGGAGAGACTGATTTTTCACCAGGGTCATGAATGGCTAGGTGAAAGGGGGGATTACAACTCCAATAAGGCTGTGTGAAACACACATTCACCAAATAACCTCAATAACACAGACTTGAACACCGAATTATAAGACTTTTTCAAAAATACAGTATTTATAATCACTACTTGACTGAGTGATGTGCTTACTCTTCATTTATGTGAGTGGCTACTAAGTAACATGCAGCAACAACAGTTCTGCTGAGGAGCAGGAGAAACTAGGACTTTGAACGGCTGTGTGAGAACATGGAAATGCTGCATATTACACTGTTTTGTGCAGTACTGTTTGAATATGAGACTTGTAACCTAACAGATTTGAACTATTCATGAAGAGCCAGACTGGTGCTGAGCAGGATGTAAGCTAAACCAGTGAGTGTTCAATAGGGTTGCCAAGTCTCTTAACCTTACTGGCGGGGGGGGAGTCCTCTGCTGGCCGGGCAACATCATTGGAAGTGACGTGAGCATGTTGGGGGCGTTGCCAGGGCGACGCTCTGGCAATTGCCCCAAAACTCTATGGTATCTTCCCCCGCGCCGGGTGACGTCACCGGAAGTGACGCCATCACGTTGGAGGCATTGCCAGGGCGACGCTCTGGCAATTGCCCCAAAACTCTATGGTATCATTCGGGGGTGGGGTTTCCCCCACTGGCCGAATGCTGGCCGGCAGATCGGGAACCCCTGTAGCAGGGGATCCCCCGCCCTCTGGGCTGACTTGGCAGCCCTAGTGTTCAAGCACTCCTAATATTTAGTATTAGATTAAACATAAATCACTCTACAGTAGGGTTGCCAAGTCCCTCCTGGCAATTGGTGGGGGATGGGACGACTTACGTAAAGAAAGAGAAAGGCCCAGTGTTCATTGTTGGTGTTGCATAGGAACTGACATCATCACACTAGTGATGGCCATGCAATGCTCTGGTATTTGTGCAAAAACTCTATGGTACAACCAGCTTCTACCATAGAGTTTTTGCCCAAATACCAGAGTGTTACCTGGACCTCACTGTTGTGACAGTGTCACTTCCCGCACATCACTGGTGACAAGGCCTGGGCCTTTCTCCAGGAAAGTCATCCCACCGTCCAGCTGATCAGCAGCTGGGGGGCCAGGCTTTGTGGCAAGGGAAACCCCCTGCCCCCACAGGCAGGTCTGACAACCCTGCTCTACAGTCACAATAGCTAGATGCAAAAACAATCTACATATTGACTTTCTTATAGCATTTCTCTCAGTTTTCCCCCTTATCTTTCTTTGGCTGAATTCTATTCTGACAAGTAAAGAATCAAACAACAATAGAAGGATACTTAACTAAGGTGCCATCTTGTCTAAAGGTGCATAGTAAAATGGACAGAGGGTATGTGTAAATGTCACCATTGGAAACTTGCTAAAAATAAATGTAGTGATCCAGAATTAATGTAATGTTCAGAAGCAATTTTGTAGAAATCTGTCTTCAGCTATTACTTTCTCGTGGGTCAGTGAGCTTGTGTTTTTGTGTTATATCCTGGGAATCAGAGGGCTGCTTTCCCGCCCGCATGAATTTGCATATGAAGGGTAAGCAAAGGCAGAATTGAATGGAACAAGCAATCAAAATATACATAAAATTATCCAGTTAGCACTATATATATATAAGAATGATTCCTCAGTTGTGTAAATTGAAATCCTGTTTGCTAGGAAAAGGGGAGAAGAAGAAGAGGAAGAGGAGGAGAAGGAGATTGGATTTATAACCCACCCTTCACTACCCAAAGGAGTCTCAGAGTGGTTTACAATCCCTTTCCCTTCCCCTCCCCACAACAGACACTCTGTGAGATAGGTGGGGCTGACAGAGCTCTCTTGAGAACTGCCCTTGAGAGAATAGCTGTGAAACAACTTATGACTGATCCAAGAGCACACCAGCAGCTGCATGTGGAGGAGTGGGGAATCAAACCCGGATCTCCCAGATTAGAGTCCGTGTTCCAAACTATTACACATTAAATCTCTTGTACATTTATTATTTATGATCAAAAGCTTGAAATTTGCTAAGTTCCTTCTATTCTGCTTTGGCTCCTCATTGGGGAGAAAGACAGAGTATAAATGGATCAGCCCAGAGGGGCTATAGGCATAATCTTTATAGTAGATTTTTGGAACGTTACTGAAATGAAGTAGGAACAAAGAGGGTTTATGTCCTTCTTGGATTAATACTAATGGACTAATACTAATGAATATTTGGAGCAATACTAATGAATGATTTTAAATGCCATCTTTTCTCGTGTGATAATAGTAATCATTATGTGATAGCTTGCACAAAGGTAATCACAGACCAGCATTTCTGACAGTGCTTTCTTAACTGCCCTTTTCATCTGTTTGGAACATCAAATAATTTGCACACCTAACAAGGCTGATCAATTGGGTGTGCTCAACAGGATGAGCTTGCAGCCCCCAATTTATATTTATTTATTTACTAATAGCAAAGCCCATTGTAAAAGGAATACAATGGGCACTAGCAAGATCTCAGTCTGGCCCTCCTCCTTGGCCGCCTTGTCGTCTCTGGCGCCAGTCCTCGCCTGTTCGCAGCCCGCCCTGTCACCTGCACCCGTTGGCCTCCTTGCTGTGTGGCCGCCGGATCGCTGGGCCTGTCCATTGCCTTGCAGCACACTAAGGGCGAGAGGCTGACCGCCTTTTTCATGGGCTCGCAGCTCAGCTGGTTCTCTTAACTTGCATATTGGGAGGAGTATATGTAGCTAGTTTGCTCACAGTAACCGTGATAGGTTGTGGAGCATGAGGCCTGGTATTTTTGAACAGAATGTGCATAGGGAAGGGGGGCTTTTTAGAAATCCTTGTGTTTGTTCCAAGTGATTGTGTTGTTGCTGAAGGCCTGAGTTGAAAAAGCAGTAGGTATGAACAATGAAGAAAGTAAGTCTCATTGGACTCCTATTCAGGACTTTGCTGCTGAGCTGATTTTTTCTGGTGTGGGCTCTCCCTCCTAGCCTCAGCCAGCATAAAATCACTTCCTAAGGAGGAGGTTGGCCCTAGAGATGCCAACTCTGGGTTGGGAAATACTTGGAGATTTTGGGCATGGAGCCTGGGGAGGGGAGGGATCTCACTGGTATACAGTGCCTTAGAGTCCATCCTCCAAAGCAGCCATTTTCTCCAGAAGAACTGATCTCTGTCATCTGGAGACCGGCTGTTATTCCAGGAGACCTCCAGATCCCACCCGGGGGCTGGAAACTCTAGTTGACACCCAGACTGTGTCTTTGAATTCAAGCTAATTTCTTCTGGTGTGGGCCCTCCCTCCCAAATTTTTCTGGCTGAAATACCTTCCTGGGAAGAAAGGTGGCCCTGAGAACTTCCACTTCACTTTGGTGGCATGGACTGGAGGAACTGTGGCTGGGCCAGATTCTGCCAAAAAAAAAATTCAAAAAACCACTTCCATGACATTGGCTATATGACCACAGGAGCTACCTTCTGATAAACCAGGTTTTGCCAGAAGACATTAGCAAATAGCTTCATTCTTAATGAACAGTAAGTAAGGCCATAATTTTATAAGCCATCACTTAGCTTCAGGTTCTGGACCTTTGGTTTGGGAAGGATAAGGTTTTTTGGGGGGATAGGCAGTAGCATACCCAATGGTGCAGAATGTATTTCCCTCTGTTGCAATACATACAGTTGTTATGCTTAAGCCAAGGTGAGTAAGAGGGATGGGTGGCTTTAAGAAAGGAAGTCCTCTAGACCTTGAACTTGCCCTTAGCTTCAACCCGTCAGTGTCTACATGCCCTTTACATGATCCCAATGATCAGCACTAGCTCTGGCAAGATCTCCCAAGCCTGTGAAGGGGGAGCTAGCTAGTATTCACTTGAAGTTGTAACCCCCCCCCCCCTTTTTTCTTCACTGTGCCTTGGCCTCTTCACAGGAAGGAAGAAGTGGCTGCTGGCTGCTCATGGCTATCCCCCCCATCCCTGTACCTAGAGCAGGTGACTTGATCTCTAGCTTACAGATCAGCCAGTAGTGGCATTCTGGCCCCCATGACTAGCATCAGTTCCAGTTCCTGCTTGCTGTGGTTGTGCCACTTAATCTGAGGGCCAAAGGTTTCAACAGTAAAAATGCCCCAAACAAGGAAAGATGTTTCATTTAGAGCAGAAGATAGTACTAAAATGGCCAATGAAGGTCTTTAATACTTTTTTAAAAAAAATTAAATGTAGGCTTTAAGACAAAGAAAAATACCTGTGTTTAGAAAATACTGTAAAACAAGAGCCGTGCAAGGAAAGATGCTTCCTGGCAGGCCTGTAACCTTGTGCACTGATGAGTTATGCATTTAGAGGAAGGGCAAAACCTCCTGAGAGCCAGAGGTCTTCTGTAACTTTTGCAGGATGTAATGAACTACTTCATTTCACCAACAGTGTGAATATAGTGATGCTGCTGCAGTTCAATAGCAAAAGCATAGCCTGGCCCTTTTCTCCTGATTGCTTAGCTTTAGATTCCAAAGTCAAATCATTTGCAGCAGCTATGTCTAAAGCCTATAAAAATTGATGGGGACAGATAGCATTCATAATTTTGTTCTTCATTTAAAATACACTTGACTCAGAAGGGGCCTACACCCTGAATAGTAACAAAGCCAAAAAAACCCCCAACAACAACAAAACAACCAACCCCCACCCAAAGTAATATATCCGCTAATAAAATTCAGGGAAAGGATCCAACTGTCATTAAAATCTCTAGAAAATAAACCCAATTTTCCTGAATATCTGCAAGGCTGGGGCTTTCCTTATCTCCTTCGACACTCTATTTCATGGGGTTAGGTGCCGTGACAGAAAAGGCATGAGTTCTGGCAGAGAAATGCCCAGTCCTAAATATGCTGCAGCCCACAGTTCAGAGCCTCTTTGAATGTTCTGCCTTGCATGATTTCCTACCTAATACCTCTTTGATGTTGCTTGAATAGGGAGATCATGTATCTCCTTTTTCCTTCAGGACTTTTATGTGCTTCCACTGTGGCAAAGTTCCCAGATCTCTCCCAGTGCCCAGGAAGTGTAATTTTCAGGACCAAATAGATGTTATGTTTTTTGGAGAATTCTGTCATGGTTTCCCTGAACCAGCTCATGTTCCCTACATAACTTTGGAGGAGCACATGGAATATCCCCAGCACATATTGCTCTAATGTTATGTTAATAATTCCCTGTCAGGAGGTTGTTTCAGCTTCTCAAAACATCATGGGGAAGACAGGACCCCCTTCAGCCCTGACACCACCATTCCAAGTGCAAAAGGGGTCTCTCTGACCTATAAAGTGGCAATACTTGCAGCTACTGCATGATTGCAGAGAACATGAATTGGTTTGGGGAAGCCCAGACACAATTCTCTCTCTCTCTCTGAAAAAAATGTCTGATTTGGTCCTCAGTTGTTCTCAAAAACATGCAGAGGATCTCACTCACTAGTCCCTCTTTAGCGCTTGTTAGAAAGTCAGAAATTGGCCTCTGAAAGCAGCACCCAGTGACTTTTCCTTCTTCAAATATGGCTCTTTTTTGCCTGTTCTTCTATATTGCAGACTGTTTCTTTGGATCCTGCATCTAGCTCAGTGTTCAGAGCCAGGACAAGCACCTCATCCTGGCAATTCTTGCCACAAAAATCCCCCCTTCCCATCCCTAACTCAGCAGTAAGAGATCCCACCAGGGTTCATTCCTACCTGCCAGTCAGGTTCCTGACAATTCTGCTAACATGAGCGCATAGAAGCTCCAGGTTCAATAAAAACTGTAATGTCAATCACTTTCCTTCATTCTCATCTTTGTGGTAAAATCTAAAGGCTGTTTCACCACTATACTCATGAGAAAGAGGTTGGGATGTATTTGCTAAGCCTGTTGTTATGCCATCCGGTAGGCATCTGCCAGCTCCAACCCAGTAAGCATCCTCCTCTGATTGCTCTAGGCCAAGGCAGTAAATCAAAATGCCTCATTTATGGTCTCCTGAAACACCATGCAGGACAGCTGCCATCTAATTGAATTGCTAAGTTACAGAAATCATTGCTAGCAAAACACCAGAGAATCTTATTTAGTTACTTCCAAAAGGAATCATAGGAGGGAGGTCTGAAAACCAAAGCCCCTGTACTTGTGTGCCAAATGCAAACTAAGGGCAATGACACACTATTTAGCTAGGGAACAAGTCATTACTGGATTCCTGACTAAAAACTGTGAAAATGATCCTGTGTGGATTCTTCTAGGAAAGAGAGAGCTAACCACATACCGTTGTGACTGTTCTAAGTAAGAGGATGATTAAATGATTGATAAATGATGATATTTCATAAAGACAGTGACGGAAAAGTCCTGGTCTGAAGTAAAGATGTGCACAGCCCACTTCTATTCTGGCTTGGCTTGTTTTGTTCATTAAAACTTTTGTTTGTCAGGGTTTTTTTTACAGATGATACTTGTGCATCATGTATCAACATGCATGGAGAAAGTGTGGCTTATGTACACAGAATTTACATGGGTATGATGTGAACATCTGCAGTCTCCTTCCCCGTTATCTGGAACACTGTTCCACACAGCAAGATAACATGAGGGAGAGTACAGCAGTCAGGGTCATTGGACAATAGTGCATTTAACGGTTTCCTCCAATGCCTTTTTCTGTCTGCAGAGGAGAAAGGACAGGTTTAGGCATTTGTGCTTATGGATTTCTCCATGTGCTGCAAATTTGATATTGAAATAATAGAAGAGACCTGGGAGAAATGGGTTAAAAACCCTCTCTACCACTGACCTTTCCCTATTCTACAAAAGATCCACCTATGCTGTTAAAAAACCAAGGTCTTTCATATTTGTTTTGACTCTTAGTTTTTAAGCCTGAAAGCAGGGTCTCTAATCTGAATTTATGCACCTATCTGTGTACTATTGCATTTTATCTGAAAAAAAAACCCAGGCTAAAAATAATATGGGCGCAGTGGATGTGATGTGGCCTCCAGCCCAGTAATGCAAGCTCTAGAGGGATCCATCTGTCTCAATCTGTCCCTTATCCTGGGTATATTTGATATGCAGTAATTTTTTTTAGGTTTTATAGTTAATTTCAGATAAGTAGATTCATGATTGGTACTTGCAAGTGTTTTTGTTGAGTTATGTGAACAAGTTCTTCTAGAAGCTTCTCTCAAACAGGTAGATGAAGGTAATGCTATGCCCTGTGATAGATTCCTGTGGTAAACAATCAGACATGTGATTTTCCTTCTCTAATGGAGTAAATTAGTTCCTTAGTTCCTTTGCCTGAGGAATTAAAACACAATTAGCATAATTAGTTATGTTAATGTAGGGGATTCACAGATTAACAGATGCCAAAAATATGAATTTGGGAGCTGTCTTAAATACATAGGCTATGTTTATCTGGCCACTAATAAAACAATCCCCTTTCAAGCAGAAAGGATGCAATTTTGCTTGGCTCCCAGCAACATAAAACCTTTTAAAATATGGACAAATAAGTAAATAAACTGTAACCACATTCTGTGTCTGGGAAACTTTTAAACAATTGCTAAGATGTTTTATTAGATTATGTAGCTTAACTAAGGATATGCTAATTACCAAATGCATACTGTGTAGAATGGGTTTTTATGGCTTTTTAAATAGAGAAAGAGATAAAGCTGGATGTACTTTTAGCTGAACACCTGCAGAGTACTTAGCAAATTTAACAGCTGGGGATCTGGCACATATTTTTCTTCTTTGAGTCTTTAATCCTTTCTTCATGACCACTGATTCAGGAGTATAATATAAGGGAGTTTTGCTCTAACAGTTTTATTTTCTGGCCTCAGCATTCAGTTTCATCCTAGGGGGCATAAAAAGATGCAAGGAGTCCAATCAGCTTAGCTTGCCTGGCCTTAGGGGCATCAAACTTATTTCATAACAAATGTGTCGACTTCTTGCCAGTCTCCTCACATCTGGCTTCTTTGAATCCACTCGAAACCTTTTGTAGAATGACACTGTCCAGCAACTACACAGGTCATATGGATTAACTCATCTCCTGAAATCCTAAAAACAATAATCTGGAGAATCAGGTTCGATTTCCCCACTTCTCCACATGAAGCCTTGGGTCAGTCACAGTTCCCTCAACCCCAAAAAATTAAACCACAAAAAGAGCTACAGTTTCAGGCTGCCAGACAATCTTTGGATCTTCTGGCTATACTATGCCAACTGCCATACGATAATTAATTAATTAGCTCTTACTTCAGGGCAAGGTGTCTAAAGTAAGGCTGTCCTGCTTCTGTTGAGAGTAGAAGAATTCCAGTGACTTACAGCTAAAGTACATTTTGCCATAGGGATGTCCAAAGAGTACCCTGAACCCCTCCACCCCTGATGAATCATCGCAATGCTGGCTAGGATTTGTAAGAATACTCAGCAGTGAAGCCTGGAGTCATTAGCCACAACCATCAGGAATGTGAAGTTGAAGCAAAAAGACTGACACTGTAGTGGTGGCAATCTATCAGGTGCAAGGGCATAGACTTTCCAATTTCCGGGGTGGGGTGGGGGCTGGGGCTGGGCCAGAGGCATTGCTATGCTTGGTCCTTAAAACAACCGAGGCCCAGTGACATCATAGGGAGGACCGAACTTTGCTTTCAACGTATGAGTGTGAATGAACACCTACTTATAAAAATATTTTTAATCCAAGAACCTTTCATTCAATAGCAAGTAGTCCTGGCATCACTTTGAAACTCAACAAGCTATTTATCTGTTACACATCTGATTAAGGATATCTGCACTTAAATTGGCCATCTTTCTGTAATGGAATAACAGCACTTGGTATTTATATTTCCTATTTATTTATCTGGACATTAATAGCCTATTTTTATGAAGCACCTATCAAATCTATTAAAATATTTATATCCCTTTCTTCTCCAGAGAGGCAAAGTAATTAACAATATGGAAGAAAGAATATAATAAAAAACATAACCAACATCAATACAGATATAGCCAGCCCTCAACATCAGACACAGTTCATTTTCTTTATAATGCAGCCCTCAACATCAGACACAAATAACAGTAAAAAAGCCCATGGAAAGAAAATGGCCTTGCACATCATCCTAAAAATAGGTAAGGGGGGAATCTGCTGAACCTCCTCCAGAAGGCCATGCCAGGAAATTGGCCCCATGACCAAGAAAGATCTTTCTACAGCAGTAAAAGGATTTGAAAGGGCACCATGAGCAAATGCTAAGCACTAATAAATATCACTTAAGAGGTTACAAAGCAAATAGTAGCACTCATTGTCTGTATATGAATTCAGTAACAATATTTATCATTTGCTCTAACTTGCCCAAAGCAGTTCAAACCAGATGTTTGGTCATTGTACTCCTACACAAGCATCTGAAGACACAGTAATCAGTGGAAGGCACTAACAGTCTTTGCCTCTGTTTAAAAATGCTTTTTCTGGATACAACTATGATCTGTAATCCCATTTCACTGTCTGACGAAGTGTGCCTGCAAACAAAAGCTCCCACCTTGAGTAAAACTTTGTTGGTCTTAAAGTTGCCACTGGAGTGTAACTTTGTTCTGGAGCTGGGAGGGAGAGATGTTTGTTTTGCTTTGTTTCCAAACCCTGCCTCCAATGGAGGGAAAAGAGAAGACGTTTGCTTTCTTTCCACATCCTCACATCCTCCCTCCAGAAGCCCGAAGCAGAGGAGGGGGGAGGGAGCGGGTGGATTTTTTTTCTTTTTCAAGCTTTTTGCAAATAGAGATCCAGACACAGGCTTGTTTTTAAAGCCTTCCAGAGCTCAGAAGCCCCACTGCCGGGAGTAAAGGAGGGGAAAATATCATTGCTTTATTTCCAAAGAGGAGGGTTGCAGAACCTATGCTTTATTATTGTTCTCTCACCCATGTGTCTTTCTTTTCCAGTCCATCCCACAGAGAGAGTAAGGGGATTCTGAAACTCCCGATGGTAGCAGAGGGAGGAGGCATGCCCAGCTCTGCCACACATCCCCACCTCCAACCTTCCCAGAGAGGGGCCCACAGCCACCCCAACAGCTCCAGAACATGTTTTCCCTAGAGAGGGGAAAACCCCCACCCCACAAGCCCATCCCACCCCATTACCCTGACCTCCCATGGGAGAGGCCCACAGCCCCTGACAGCTCTGGAGCCCGGCCACTCACTCGCTTGGGGGCACCTGCGGCCAGGTGGAGCGAGACAGCTTACCCAGCAGAGCCAGCTTGCCTTGCCTCCAGAGACCAGTAGGTGAGGCAGCACTGGATGGGGAGGAAGGAATTGGGAGGGGGGAGGAAGGGCCACAAGCAACAGCAGCACCCACCTGGTCTAGCTTTCCCTTGCTGCTGCAGCAGGCAGGCAGCCTGGCTGGTTCCCGCACCAAGCCTGGTGGCTCTCTCTCTCTCAAGGCAGCTCACCCACCCACTAGCCCCCCCCCCCCAACCACCAGCAGCCGCCTGGCCTGGCCAAGGGAAGGGAAAGGGCTTACATGTGTGCCTCAGCTGGCCTTCTGACTCCCTGGCTCACCTCCTTCTGCTGCCACTGCAGCTGGTCCATCGGAGAGCCCCCTTTAGGTCAGTCCGCCTGGCCCTCCTTCACTTTTCGAGTCATGAGCTAGGTGGCTGCGTGCTGTCCGGCTCTCTTTTTTCCCATGCTCGCACTCTTTTCTCCCAGCCACTTCTGTGATGGAGGGGAGGAGCTTTTGCTTCAAACTTGCCAATAGGCAAGCATGCATGCTTGTTTATTTTCCCGTCCTTCTTCACCGCCTGGCACCGATTGTCCGGGGGAGGCCTGCGCCCCTGTGAAGTTGATGCCTATGATCAGGTGAGTGTTCCTCTGTGAGATGATCTACCACATTCCAACATGACAAAGGCCTTTACCATTACAAAGTCCTTAACCTTACTTTTATGTTGCTCAACTTTCATTTTTTCATAACAAATGTGAAGCTGCTTCAGGTACGACTTTAGCACAGGCAGAAGAGGTGATTTTCGCCACCCTAGATGTAGTGTCTTTGTACACTAACATTCCACAAGATGAGGCCTTGGATGTTCTATGGGAGGTATTAGATAAAAGAATGGAGCATCCCATCCTCCCTACATCATTCCTCTGCCACATTGCTGTACTATGTTTAAAGAAAAACTTTTTTCAGTTCCAAGGAGAAATTTTCTGGCAAATTTCAGGAACTGCAAAGGGATGTAAATTTGCACCTGAATTAGCTAACGTATTTATGGATAGGCTTGAAAATAAATTCATTTTCCAAAACAATAATATTTATATGCAGCATATTATTTTCTACAAAATATTCCTGGATGATATCTTTTTGATTTGGAATGGTACTATGGAATCTTTGATTGAATTTGGCCAATATATAAATCAGATACATAACAGAATTAAATTTGAATTAACATATGACAATTATAAAGTACATTTCCTAGATGTGGAAATTAGAAGGATAGGTAACAATATACAGACAGAGGTTTACAGAAAACCCACTGTTGCCAACTCTTACTTAGCAATGGATAGCTTCCACCCAGGACACATTAAAATAAAGTTACCTTACTCCGAGTTATTAAGACTGAGACACAATTGCAGTGAGGACAGTGACTTTAAGAGGCAATCAGGCATTCTAATGGATCAACTTGCTAACAGGGGTTATCTATATATCTAATTCTCAAGGTGCCCCCTGCGTGCGGATATCTAAATCTGTGCAGGGGGCACCTGGGGGGCAGGGAGATTTTTTTAGATACTTGGGGAATGCCCCAGGTGTGCACAAAAATCCTAAAAGTTAAAAAAAAAACTTTGGGGGGATATTTAAATCCCCCCAAAAGTAAAAGCGTTCCCTGCACATGTGCAGAGAATGCTTTGGCCACTGTAGGGGAGGGGGTGGGATACGGCTTGGCAGGCCTCTGGCCTCACTGCCACTGCTGGCATTTGAATGGGAGAGGGGGTGGGAGGCAACTCAGCGGGCCTCAGGCCTCGCCGTGCCGCTGTCGGTTTAACGGGGGAGGGGGGTGGGAGGTGGCTTGGCGGGCTTTGGGCCTTGCCACTGCCATTGCCAATTGAACGGGGGAGGGGGGTGGGAGGTGGCTCAGCAGGCCTCAGGCCTCACCACTGTTTCCACCAGTTGAACGGGGTGGGGGGTGTAGGGCAGCTCGGTGCTGTTGGTTGAATTGGGAAGGGGGTGGGAGGCAGCTCGGCAGCCTCGGACCTCACAGCACCACCAGCAGTTCAACGGGAGACAGGGTGGGAGGTGGCTCGGTGGGCCTCAGGCCTCGCTGCGCCACCGTCGGTTGAACAAGGGAGGGATTGGAGGGCGGCTCAGTGGGCCTTGGGCCTCACTGCGCCACCGGCAGTTGAATGGGGGAGGCGGGAATACTTCCCCCATGAGTCTTGCGGGTTTGCCTCTTGTTCTTTTAAAAAGAGCTTTTCAGAGAATTTTCTCAATTTTCTCAAAAAAAGAGAATTTTGAAAAGAGCTTTTCATAGAGCCTATAACACATCTAGAACATCTCTACTTGCACCTAAGGCTCATAATCAGAGGGTAGATAGGATAATTATACCTTTAACCTATAATAGCACATTCAAACCGGTACATCTTCCATCTAACATCCCTACATACCAAAATCCTCCCTTGTTCACAGCCAAGAGGGCTAAAAATCTCAGAGACATACTGGTTAAAAGCAGGCTTCTAGAACTGAAGGACACCAACTGCATGAGGGGGACCCATTTGCCTAACGTTTTTTTCCCCCTGTGGGAGCCGTTCTGCATGTATTTGTGCTGAGGCTAAAACATCCTTTTACAATTCTGCCAGGACTAGAACTTTTTTTGTTAATTCATTCTGTAACTGTAACAGCAGAGGAGCCATTTACTGTGTCCAATGTCCTTGTGAAAAAATGTATGTGGGGTTAACATCAAGACCAGAGAAAGTAAGAACTGGTGAACACAGAAGTATCAGATTAAAGAAAAGGAATGCTCCACTTGTTAATCACTACCTTGGACATACTGAAAAACAGCTGAAGTTCTGGATTATAGAAACAATTCAGACTACAAGTTCAAACATGCTCAAACTTCTCCAAAGACGTGAGTTATTTTGGATACACCGTTTACAGACATTAACTCCTCAAGGACTTAATAAAGAAATGGATTGGACCTGCTGCCTTTGAAAAAATGTATACCTGTCATTCTGGCTTTGGTAATGCTGACCTTGGGTTTTTTCTTCCCCCCCCCCCCCACCTTCTAGTTCTCTCTCTCCTCTTCACCTCCTCCCAATTTGTAATCCCTTCCTTGGCAATAGCACTGTGCAATGCACGTGGGCGATTGCATCATCCCTGGGTTCACTATAAAAGAATGTAACGTCAGCAGTTTGTGACTTGACTATTACCCTTGATGGAAGTGACGCACATCCTAACAAATGGGACATTTGGTACCAGGTCTGTTGCCTATTTAAATATCTTTCAGGCAAAAATACTTTTAGGTTAAATTATTCCAGAATTTGACTAGCTTTAAACTTTAATAATTATATATTTATTTTGATCTAGAATAAATTGGAGAATTTGCAAAGCTACCACAGGCTCATTATACAAATTTGTAGCCACTGCATAGCATTTAAGGCAACCCCAGTAAAAATTTCTTATTTTTGTTCAATATTATTACGTATATTTATTATATAGTTGATATATAATAATCTGGCCTTTTTTCTTCCCCCTTTTTTTCAACAATTTCAGAAAGCAACACCTGGTCTTATACACACACACACACACACAGAGAAAATTCTTTATGCATGTATTTCTAGATGTGTGTCATTGTGCAATAAGGAATATTGAGGAAGGCCCATTGGGGCTGCTACGCATCTGGTCCTTAGGTCAAAAGTTTCATCTATCAATGTGAGATGTATAACAATCAGTTCCTAATGAAACAAACTTAGAGTCTGAAATTTAGACTGTTTCTTTTAACCTCACTATGTTTTATTTATCTGTACACCCTAATAAATATTTGTATTTTTATATTAATTTATTTGTTTGCTTGACCCTCTCAGTTCACAGCTATTTTGGGTTGAGTCCCCCCCCCTCTTTTCGCTTTTTGCCAAGCACATCTCCCAAGCAGGAGGAAAGTGGGAATTCTGTTCCAGACAAACTGGAGATTTGGGAATGCAGATACAGGAAGAAAAGGAAACACCAAAGCACTTGTCCTTCCTTTCCCATTAACATGTGAAGATATATATGGCACTTGTCCTTCCTTTCCCATTAACAGATGAATATATAACTTAAGCCCTGACCTGGATTGCCCAGGCTAGCCCGATCTTGGAAGCTAAGCATGGTTGGCCCTGGTCAGTACTTCGATGGGAGACTTCCAAGGAATACCAGGGTCATGACACAGAGGCAGCCAATAGCAAATCACCTCAGAACATCCTTTGTCTTGAAAACCCTACAGGGTCACCATAATTTGGCTGAGACGATAGCAAAAAGAAAAGATCAGATGGTATTGTACCCCATTTAGTCAATCAGTCATCTGTGTTGCAGCTTCCTTGTGTCAACCTGTAATATGTAATCCTGCTCTCAAGGCATATTCACAAAGGCTTCTCCATGGTGTGATGTGTCAAGATATCAGCGCCCACAGTCTCTACTGAGCAATGTTGTTTGTGATAACAGATGATATGAAAACCCTATTTGTGATGTTTGATCTGTAATGGCTGTTGTGTTCACTAGAGGAGAATAAGACCACATTAGCTAAACTTTCACAGTGCAATTTAACATTTCTTGATCAATGATATTGTAGATGGTGTACATAAAACAGAAACGGCCCATAGGCTTACAACTGATTACTTGTAGTGTACGTGTTTTGTTTTCCAGCACATCCCTCTGATATACATGATTACTGGTCTGATTTTTTTCCCTGATAGGCATCTCAATTAAAAGACTGACCAGTCCAATTTTACTTAGCTAGAGGAACACACATTTGAATCTAGAGATTTTTAATCAAGTCAGACATGGTATGATTTCAGCAATCTGCTCTCTGTCTATGATACGCATGGACTGCAACACTGTTCCCTTACCAGTCCTGCCTCATGTTACTGGATGTGATGTTTTCATAGTGCCCACTTGCCACATGGGGACAGACTTGTGTGGTTTCCTCCACTGCTGCTGCGGCTGTGGGTACAGCTCAGTGGCAACAGGACTTCCACATGGTAGGTTTTCTTACCCCAGTTCCCTGGCAGGAGCCATCCCCAGGCTATTTTTTCCATTTCTTAAAAAAAATGGCAATTGAGTATTGTTACATCAGAGTATCAGAAAAACATCTACTTCTGCTTCATTGACGATGCTAAAGTCTTTGATTGTGTGGATCACAACAAACTATGGCGAGTCCTTAAAGAGATGGGAGTACCAGACCACCTCACATGTTACTTGAGAAACCTGTATAAGGGTTAAGAAGAGACAGTTAGAACTGGATATGGAACAACTGATTGATTTAGCATTGGAAAAGGAGTACAACAAGGATGTATATTGTCTTATTTAATTTATATGCAGAGTACATCATGTGAAATGCCGGCCTGGATGAATCACAAGCCGGAATTAAGATTGCTGGGAAAAACATCAATAACCTCAGATGTGCAGACGATACCACTCTACTGGCAGAAAGTGGAGGACCACAAGAGCCTCTTGTTGTGGGTAAAAGAAGAGAGCACAAAAGTTGGCTTGAAACTCAACATCAAAAAACTAAAATCATGGCATCTAGCCCCATCACTTCTTGACAAATAGAAGGGGAAGTCATGGAAGCAGTGACAGACTTCACCTTCCTGGTATCCAAGATCACTGCAGATGGTGACTGCAGCCATGAAATTAAAAGATGCCTGCTCCTTGGAAGAAAAGTGAATGCAAACCTAGACAGTATAACAAAAAGTAGAGACATCACCCTGCCAACAAAAGTCAATATGGTCAAAGCTATTGTATTCTCAGTAGTGATGTATGGCTGTGTGAGTTGGACTATAAGGAAGGCTGAGCGACGAAGAATAGATTCTTTTGAATTATGGTGCTGGAGAAGACTCTTGAGAGTCCCTTGGACTTCAAGGAGATCAAATCAGTCAATCCTAAAAGAAATCAACCCAGACTGTTCCCTGGAAGTCCAGATACTGAAGCTGAAGCTCAAAAACTTTGGCCACCAAATGAGAAGGGAGCACTCACTGGAGCATAAGAACATAAGAGAAGCCAATGTTGGAGCAGGCCAATGGCCCATCCAGTCCAACACTCTGTCACACAGTGGCCAAAAACACCAGGTGCCCCCAGGAGGTCCAGCAGTGGGGCCAGGGCACTAGAAGCCCTCTCACTGTTGCCCTCCCTCAAGCACCAAGAATACAGAGCATCACTTGCCCCAGACTGAGAGTTCCTATCTATACTTTGTGGCTAATAGCCACTGATGGACCTCTGCTCCATATGTTTATCTAATTCCTTCTTGAAGCCATCCATGCTTGTAGCCGTCACCACCTCCTGTGGCAGTGAATTCCACGTGTTAATCACTCTTTGGGTGAAGAAGTACTTCCTTTTATCTGTTCTAACCCGACTGCTCAGCAATTTCATGGAGTGCCCACAAGTTCTTGTATTGTGAGAAAGGGAGACAAGTACTTTTCTGCCTTCTCTATCCCATGCATAATGTTGTAAACCTTGATCATGTCACCCTTCAGCCATCGTTTCTCCGAGATAAAGAGCCCCAGGCATTTCAACCTTTCTTCTTAGGGAAAGTGTTCCAACCCTTTTATCATTCTAGTTGCCCTTTTCTGCACTTTTTCCAAAGCTGTAATATCTTTTTTGAGGTGTGGCAACCAGAACTGTACACAGTACTCCAAATGAGGTCGCACCATCAATTTATAAAGGGGCATTATGATACTGGCTGATTTGTTTTCAATTTCCTTCCTAATAACCCCCAGCATAGCATTGGACTTTTTCACTGCAGTCGCACACTGTCTCGACATTTTCATTGAGCTATCCACTATGTCTCCAAGATCTCTCTCTTGGTCAGTCTCTGCCAGTTTGGACCTCATCAATGTGTATTTATAGTTAGGATTTTTGGCTCCAATGTGCATCACTTTGCACTTGGCCACACTGAACCCCATTTGCCATATTGATGCCCACTCACCCATCCTCGACAGATCCCTTTGGAGTGCCTCACAATCCTCCCTGGTTCTCATCACCCTGAACAACTTCTTGTCACTGAAAATTTAGCCACTTCACTGCTTACTCCCAACTCCAAATCATTAATAAAGAAGTTAAAAAGCATCATACTCAGTACTGATCTCTGCGGTACCCCACTGCTTACCTCCCTCCACTGAGAAAATTGCCCATTCGTACTCACTCTCTGTTTCCTTTTAATTAGCCAGTTTTTGATTCACAAAAGGACTTGTCCTTTTATCCCATGACTATTGAGCTTACTTAGGAGCCTTTGATGAGAAACTTTATCAAAAGCTTTCTGGAAGTCAAGGTAAACAACATCTATTGGGTCCCCCTTGTCCACATGTTTGTTTACTCCCTCAAAGAACACTAACAGGTTAGTGAGACAAGATTTTCCCTTACGGAACCCATGCTGAGTCTTCCTCAAGAGATTTTGTTCATCAATGTGCCTACTAATTTTTTCCTTAATAACAATTTCCACCAACTTACCCGTTATCGACGTCAGACTGACTGGTCTGTAATTTCCCAGATCTCCTCTGGAACCCTTTTTAAAGATGGTAGTGACATTCACTAGCTTCCAGTCCTCAGGAATGGAGAAATATTTTAAGGAAAGATTACATATTTTTGTCAGGAGATCCACAAGTTCACATTTGATTTCTTTCAGAACTCTTGGATGTATGCAATTTGGGCCTGGTGATTTATTTGTTTTTGTTTATCAGTTGTAGGACCTCCTCTCTCATCACCTCAATCTGACTCAGGTCTTTCAAACCCCCTCCCGAAATCAGCGGTTCTGGAGTGGGCAAGCTCTTCTCATCTTCCACAGTGAAGACAGAGGCAAAAAATGCATTCAGCTTCTCAGCCATTTCCCTATCATCTTTCAGTACACCTTTTACCCCTTGGTCATCCAAGGACCCCACTGCTTCCCTCGCTGGTTTCCTACTTCTAATGTATTTGAAGAAAGTTTTATTGTTGGTCTTTATGTTTTTTGCGATACGCTCCTCATATTCCCTTTTTGCTCGCCTGACCACAGACTTGCATTTTATTTGCCACAGCCTGTGTTCCCTTTTATCAGCCTCACTGAGACTAGCTTTCCTTCTTATCTTTTACAGCTTCCATTACTTTGTTTGTTATCCATGCAGGCTTTTTTCTATACCTATTTGTGCCTTTCCTAACCCATGGTATAGATTTTTTCTGAGCTTCTAGGATTGTAATTTTAAATAGTCTCCAAGTTTCCCCAATGGTTTTGACCCTTTCTACTTTTCTTTTCAGTTTTCTCCTCACATGTCCCCTCAGAGAAGTTACCTCTTTTAAAGTTAAAAGTGGTTGTGTCAGTCTTTTGGGGCAACTCCGTATTTATACAAACACTGAACTCAAGAAGACCCTGATGCTGGGAAAGATTGAAGGTCAAAGAAGAAGGAGATGGCAAAGGGTGAGATGGTTAGATAGTGTCATCAGTGCAACAAACATGAAACTAAGCAAACTTTGGAACATGACAGAAGACAGGAGGGCCTGGCGTGATGTGGACCATGGGGTTGCAAAGAGTCAGACTTGACTGTACGACTGAACAACAACAACAACAACATCAATATAACATTATAACAATATGCACATCAGGTTCATTGAATCCTCAGCTTTCACTAAGATTAAAAGTAAGTCTCTGGCCCTGTTTGCCACAGAGATTCGCCTGTCCCCTTATCTTCTCAATGAAAGGTGCTAGAGACTAGGGAAAAAAATAGAGAGGGAAATTCAGAGGGCCTGTTACACATATTGCTATAATGGTATACCAGTGTAACAATATTCAGTTGCCGATTTTTTAAAAAGCAGTGGGGGAAAGAAATAACCTGAGTCTGGGGAAATGACTAGATGGCAGCTATGCAATTTTACTGTTATCTTTCCCAAAACTTTGCAGCAAAGCAGGTTTGAGAAAAATATGAGAAAATCTGGGGAAGCCTCAGGACTGGAGGTACACAAATGTACCACGATGCTCTGGGGAAATGTGAAAACCCATTTAACAACTTCCCAACAGCATTGAACCTGGGGCAGATAATCTGTGTGGAAATGGCCATAGCTAGTATGTGCTCAGAACCAAATTTCATGCATGATCGATATCATACATACTGTTCCAATACCTGATTGTGCCATTTGGGCTTATGCACATTGGGCTTCACACATGTAGAGCTTATGCAAACATTATTTTTTATATGGACATCTGAGGGGTCCAAAAGATGAGCAGTCACATCTAATGTGAAGGGCTTGCAGGCAGTTACAGGCCCACTGTGGTGGACAGTACCAGCAAGTCACAGCTTATTTATGGCAACCTCTTATGTGGTTTTCAAAGCAAGAGAAGAACAGAGGTGGTTTGCCATTGTCTGCCTCTACATAGCTACTCTGGACTTAAGAACATAAAAGAAGGTATATTGGATAAGGCCAGTGGCACATCCAGTCCAACACTCTGTGTCACACAGTGGCTGAAGACAGAGCATCACTGTCCCAGATTTCCTTGGTAGTCTCCCATCCAAGTACTAAGGAGGGCTGATCCTGCTTAACTTACAAGATCTAACATGATTGAGCCAGCCAAGTCAAGGCACAGGCCCACTACTCCTACCAAATGTAACTTCCCTCCAAGAAGACGGTAACTGAAACTGGGCATCACACTAGCTCCTAAAGCAACTGTCTCCCCGCCAGCCCCATGGCAGAACTCTGTTGACTTGGTAACCACTTGCCCTTAGCCTGGGCTTCCACTTGGCACTGCTGGCTGGGTAATGGGGGGGTCTTTCCAGAGTCAGTGCAGGCAGATGGGTTTGTTAGCAAAGCAGGAGGATGCTCTGGGCCAGGACACAGAGGATGTCACATCCTGAGCCTTCTCCTGCTCTGCTAGTGAACATGCCTGCCCACAGCAGCTCTGGAAAGCCCCCCCCCCCCCCGGCCACCAGCACCAAGCAGGAGCCCAGCCTGAGGGTTGGCAGCTGGCAAGGGGGACAAACTAGGGCAGTTGTTCACATGCTGGTTGGAGGCACCGCCAGTGCAACGCATGCCTGGCTCCTTGCTCACTCCCTTCCTTCCTTTGCGGCATACCTGCCACTGCTTCTCTGGCCATGTGTCTGGCATCTCCTCCTGATGGCTCACATCTTTTAAAACTTTTAACATGCTACCTCTAGCTAAACTTTTAAAGCGTACCCTGCCAATGATTTTTTTCTCCAGTGATTCAAGATTAGTGATAAACTCATATTGCTAGACTCAACCCGCTTGTAAAATGTCTTGAAGAATGGTGGGAAGGGATCAGCAGGTGTGACAGCTTTTAACTAAATATGTGTCCAGTGCCATCATCCAGTCACCAAAGCTTGGAGGTCTCTAAAGAAGGAATTAATTTTGGTGAACCAGATTAATTTTCACCAAGACGGACATGGATGTTGCACCCTATTCTGAAGGTGCTACATAAACATACAACGAAATGCAATAAATAGGAGAATTACTAAATTTCACAAATGAAGAAAAAAAACCCACCTTGTTTATTTAGAACAGCAAGGAAAACTGGCAAGAATACCAGTTTGCCTAACAATTGCACAGTTCTCCACTGTTATGTTGTCCATAATGTCCCTCCGTGGTTCTCCTGGCATTCTTTAATCTTGAGGGTTTGAGTAAGCTGGATTTATACATTAGAACGATATGGTTAGACAAATTTTTATGTACTGTCTCAGCCAATGAAGAATAACATGGAAATTCTTCCAGGAGCCATACTCATGCATCATTAATTTTAAGGCCAACTTCAAGTGCACACTCTTCATGCTTGCTTGAGAATAATTCTTATCCTTCACGGAAATGATCAGATCTTCAAGCATTTATATTTCAGTCCAACAGTGTATCATCTTTCTCTTCTCAGTCCACAAAGGAACATTAATAATTGCTTTGCACTGAACATGTTTGTGTTGTAAATCTCACAATGGTCAGTGGCATCAACAGCAGCTAATCAAAACCACCTGGTATTAAAAATACAATGACCTTAATATTTAACGCATGGGTTTCCCCCCAAAGTCACTGCTGTATGGAGGCCAAAGATAAAGCTAAAAAGACCAGTAATTAAAGTGGTTCACAGAAGACCCAGTTATAAAAATGTGGGATGTCTTTAGGAAACGAATCCTATTTGTACACAATCTGTGTGCATCCAGATGGATCATAGAAATAGCTTAATGCCACCACAATTCTGTTGTTGTTGTTAACAACAACAACAACACCTCTGCTACTGCCGGGCTCTGGGAGATGTACAACCAGGGCTATTTTTGGGTAGGAACACACAGGAACGGAGTTCCAGCTGGCTTCTGAGTTGGCCACACCTACAGCCTCCCCCCCCCTCGGGTTCCCCAGGTGCCTTGCTGATCCAAGCCAAGCTGATCCAGGGTTCCCCAGGCACCCCGCAGCTTCAGGGCACCTGGAGAAGCTGATCCAGAAACTGCCTTCCTTTCCTCAGGTTCCCCATGTGCCCTGCAAGCCACGGGATACCTGAGGAAGCCGATCCTGGGAGGGAGCTGCACTGTCAGGGGTGTGGCCTAATATGCGAATGAGTTTTTGCTGTTGGGTGTGGCCTATTATGCTAATGAGTTCCTGCTGGGCTTTTTCTACAAAAAAGTTCTGTGTACAACCACAGCTAAAACAAGATAAAATCAGTTAAAACATGTAAAAGATGGTGATCTATTATGAATTAATTAATAATACTATCACCAAATGTGAGTTTTTTACAAAATGGGAAGCCTGTAATTGCTTTTTATTCCACATTTGATACAGTACAGATTATCTATGGATTGTATATGATTGTGGGCACATGTGCAGGCATCTCAAACTCAGATGGCTTGGAGGGCCATACTCCCCACCCAGCAAGGGTTACCAAGAGCAACATTGGGCCCCTGAACAAAGATCTGATCTCCCTGCCTCATACGACCCTGATTCAACTCAAATACCATAAAACAAATCATTTGGCTTCCTTTTAAACATATTTTTACATATACATAATACAAGTTTCTTATTGAATAATGCATGTAGGCATTATACATATCAGACACAGATAACAGTGAGCTCAATGGGCTATAAATAGAGAGAGAAGCAAAGTCTTTATTCACAGTTTAGTGAGACAAGCTGAGTATAGAAGAAGAAGAAGAGAAGAAGAGATTGGATTTATATCCCGCCCTTCACTCACTTAAGAGTCTCAGAGCGGCTTACAAACTCCTTTCCCTTCCCCTCCCCACAACAGACACCCTGTGAGGTAGGTGGGGCTGAGAGAACTCTTTCCCAAGCTGTCCTTGAGGGAACAGCTGGTACAGAGCTATGGCTTGCCCAAGGTCATCCAGCCAGGTGCAAGTGGAGGAGTGGGGAATCAAACCCGGTTCTCCCAGATTAGAGTCCGCACACTTAACCACTACACCAGACTGTATAAACAAATAAATCTGCTCACAGAACTATTACACTATCACTTGGCTTTCTAATGCCATGAACAGAATAATAATTGTTCATTAGGTAAGAAAGAGTAAAGAAAAAGGGACGCTGGCCAGGTTGCAATTGGATATGGTCTGCCCCCCACTCCCCAAGAATCAGAAAGACTTCCCAGCCATTGATGAAATATGTAATACAGAGAATGTATTCATGATGAAACTATTGTAGAAAATGTCCTAAAAATTTTAATGAAGGGAATGTCCAGGAAAAGTATTTATTTATGTCTTTGTTTGATATACTTTGTAGGTACAATAATCTTTGATAAATACAACCTGTTCTTTAATCCCCAGAGAACCCCTTTCTTTTCTTCTGTACCCCTTTTACATTACAATTTTGTTTTTTAAAATAAAATATATATATTAATTTTTTAAAAAAAAGAAATACTTAACTATAAATTAAATGCCTATGAGGCAAATTACCTGGGAAAAAGCACCACTAGATGAAGTGAGACATCAGGATTCAACTGAAAAAAATCAAATATTTTGGCTCTTCCAGAACAACAAAGCAAGCTCACAACAATGTAAAGATGCTTAATAAGAAAGGCAAATTGGGGAGATGTGAAAAGACGGTCGTATCTTCCATGGAGTGCAGGCACATTAGCCAAGCCCTTAGATGGTAGTGATTTTTTTTTTTTTATGGTGGCACAAGATTACTTTTTGGTATTGCAATAACAGACTATCATGGCTGTCCCTAGAATCTCTCTCTCTACGGCTGTTGACCTTCACAGCTGCTTATTCAGTTTGTGCCAAGATTTCACCCAGGCTTATCCCAAGAGTTTGTTTCAATTTCAACACAGGCTAAATCCTGAAAGAAAAATACTTCTGGGCATGCACAGAATACCTAAAACTTCAGTCTTCTTTCTTTCCACATTCTTTTCTACAGTTGTGTGTCTAATTTTGTAATTCAGTAGCATATTTGATGGTGTAGAGGAAGCACTGGAATCAAGCACTGTAGCTTCTGTAAGAACATAATAAGAGGTTTGCTGGCTCAAACCAAGGTTTCTCCAATTGAACATCCAATTTCCCACACTGGCCAGCCAGATGTTTCTGGGAATCCCATCATCCAGGAATAGAGGTTGCCACTCATGATTTCTGCCTTTCACAGTTGCCTTTCACAGTTGCCACTCAGATGATTTCTGCTGCTGAACACAGAGGTTCTATTTAGCCGTTGTGCTTAATGATCACTGATTGACCTGTACATCTGCACGAATCTGTATAATCACCCTTTAAAGCTTTCTGAATATGGGGATGTCACCTCTTATAGTAGTCTATACAATAAATTAATTATGCAGCCTGTGGTGGCTATCCTGAACCTCTATTTATATAGCTTATCTATCTATATAAGCCTTCATAACTGGGTAAAATAAGCAAGACAATTTTCTTTATCTTTTACTAGCCAAGCTGAGACTGCCCAAAACACCTTCGTCCTCTGTTAAAGATTTTGGGGACTCCTCTACTTTATTTGTATCAGTCCCTGATGATTCGCACTACATCATCTATTCAGTTTGTACTGCTTGGACATCTCAATATTTCTCTGTATAGCTGTTGTGGGAAGGGGAAGAGAAAGGAGTTTGTAAGCTGCTCTGAGATTCCAAATGAAGGGTGGGGTATAAATCCAATCTCTTCTTCTTCTCCGTCTATATATATGATGTACATCTGATGAAATGGGGTCTAATTCACAAAAACATCTTGTCACAATAATCTTTAGTAAACAAATTAGTAAGAAATCTCTCTCACTTTACCCTTGTACCTTTATCTAGCACAAAACCAGGGGCAAAATATGGTTCTGCCTATATAGTGGTACTGAATGAGAAGCACTGAGATCACAGTGATTGATTTTATTGGCATGTCTTTTGAAAAGATTAAGTCATTTATCATAGAACATGAAGTTTAATGTCTGCAGTAGCAAAATTGCATTTACAAAAGGCCAAGTATCAGATGTCCCACCAATACAATAATAATAAAAACAAATCATTCGAACAGTGTTTAAAATGTAATCAAATAACTTCTAATTATGGTAGTGAAGGGAAAAGTAGTTCTAGCTATTAATCTCAGACTTCATATATGCTTTAACTCTAAAAGAAGATCTATTAAAAACCATGAATTACAGCTAAAGTATTGTGTGTTTCTGTTGGTTAATCCAAAAAGGCATTTACTGGTGAACTTTTATAACCACCAGTTGAGATTAATACAGATCACCATACATGTAAAGGGTGGGGGGAATTACCCTTTATTTACTTTGATAGATTGTTGGGAAATATTAACTTGGCTGCTCATAATATTAACAGAGGTTTGCCGTTTTACTATTAGGTAAATATACTATTTACTATTACTTCCAGCCAGTTCAAGGATGAGAAGCAACAAGGATCAAACCTTGAAAATAAGGGCGGGAGGGTCTGGCCTTGCTCCAAAGATGGCTTATTTGATGGCTTCTTAGCAGCATCTCAGGGCAGGCAAGTGTTTGTTTTAGCCTAACAGAAGTGAAGTATCCAGCCTCTGATGACTTCCATATAGGTCAGGGCTATTTTGGGGGAGGAACGCACAGGAACGGAGTTCCAGCTGGCTTCCGAGTTGGCTACGCCTACAGCCCCCCCCCCAGGTCCCCCAGGTGCCTTGCAAGCCACGGGGCACCTGGGGAAGCCAAGCCAATCCAGAGAGGGAAGGCAGTTTAAACTGCCTCCCCTCCTCGGGTTCCCCAGGTGCCCCGCAGCAGGAGGACATTTGGGGAAACCAATTTAGAAACTGCCTTCCTTCCCTCAAGTTCCCCATGTACCCTGCAAGCAGGACACTTGGGGAAGCCGATCTTGGGAGAGAGCTGTGCAGTTAGGGGTGTGGCCTAATATGCTAATTAGTTTCTGCTGTTGGATGTGACCTATTATGCTAATGAGTTCCTGCTGGGCTTTTTCTACAAAAAGAGCCCTGATATAGGTTATATGTTTTGATTTCAATACTGCTGGGAAATGTCTCCCCCACCCTCCCCACAGCATCATTATGCATTTGTGCACCTCCCAAGGTTTCTATGGCTTTTCTCCAGTCTTTCTCAAACCTGCATCGTTCCAAAGTTTTGGGAAGGATCACAGTAAAGCCTGAATGGCTGCAGTGTGGGTGGGGAAAATCTGGATTCCCCCCCCCCCAGTAGCTGTTTTCTCTGAGATTGTATCCACAGCAGCCATTTCCTTCCCCCACCATAAGGTTTCCTTTACTTGAAAACCAGTCAAATCCAACTCTAGGTGCTCATCTCCATGTCCAAGCCAAAGAGCCAGCGCTGTCCGAAGACTTCCCCATGGTCATGTGGCCAGCGTGACTAAATGCTGAGGTGCACAGAATGCTGTTACCTTCCCACTGAAGCAGTACCTATTTATCCACTTGCAATTTCTTGCTTTCAAACTGCTAGGTTGGCAGGAGCTGAGGCCACAGACGGAAGCTCACTCTGTCACATGGCACTAGGGTCTCAAACTGCCAAGCTATAGACCTTCCATTCTGCAGCTCAGCATCTTAACATCTAAGCCACTGGCTTTAAGTTTTTTAAATTGGCACTAGAATATTGTTATATTGATCTAGTGTTACAACACATATGTGTCACAGGTTCTTTGAAATCCCAGTTGTCTTTAAAAAATGTATGCCTCTAGTGTCTTCCATTGTGGAGATATAAGGAGAAAGGTATATCTCCACCATGGAAAGGGCTAGAGACTGAGAATTCAGAACCTGATGCACACAAATTCTTGGAATTTCTTCTTGTTATGTCCGCTGACTGCCACCAGGCACCAGCGACAGGCAGTCCGAGCTTGACTCCAGCCGGCAGGAGTGTGCCAGCTGCGGGGACCGGCATGACCGGAAGACTTGCAGGTTCCAGGACACCACTTGCCGGAGCTGTGGCCACTCAGGACACATTGCATGCGTTTGCCATTCCAGGGGGTCCTGAGCCCCAATATCCCTGCTGCCTCAATGCCACCAAGCCTCCACGCACCATGAAGACGACATAGAAATGGAAGAGCTCTACCAGCAAATCTCTGCAATAGGTACTGCGGCTTCTGAGCCAAACCTCAGCCCCCAAAATTAAGGTCTGGGTAAAGATCGAAGGGTCCCCCCTCTCCATGGAGCTAGACTCCAGATCAGTGGCCTCCATCATCTCAGTGGAGACCCTTACGAGACTGTGTCCAAATGGGGGGCCCTGGCTGCATCCCTTGCTTGTGACACTGATGGACTTCCAGCGGAACTGCGTTCTGATACAGGGTGTGGGCAGTTTCCAACTCCAGTAGTCGAGGGCAACCTGGTCAGCCTATTGGGCTGCGCTTGGTTCGCCCCTCTGGGGATCTCCATCGAGAGAGTTAAGCAATGTGCCCTGCAGGATTTCAGCAAAGTCTGTGGCGAGTTTCCATCTGTCTTCAACAGAACTCTGGGCCACTACATGGGCCCCCAAGTGTCCTTGCAACTTGAACCGCAGGTGGCGCCTCTCCGCATGTATTCTAGTAAGGTCCCATTCTCTCTGTGGCCAAAGATTGATGCCGAACTGGACTGCCTCATAGTGCAAGGGGCCCTGTAACCAATCTCCCATGCTGCATGGGAGACCCCCATAGTCACCCCCGTGAAACCGAACAGGGATGTCCGCATCTGTGCGGACTATAAGTGCATGCTGAAAAAGGCTCTACAGGACCATGCATACCCAGTCCCGGTTGTGAGCCACATGCTGGCCACTTTGGCTGGGGCAAAGATTTTGTCTGTCCACTGTCTGCCTCAAATGGCTATCAAACAGGTTTTTAGTGGTGCAGCAGCTGTATCAGTGGAGTTTTGTTTCCATGTTATTATTATTATTTATTAAACTTGTTATTCTGCCCTCCCTGCCATAGCAGGCCCAGGGTGGCTTACACTATACATATAAAGGTATACATTAAAAGTCCAAAATATTAGGAACAAAGTTAAATTAAAATCACTATATAAAACCCTAACTACTCAGAACATAAATATAATAAAAGATGGCGACATTCTCTTAGCGTTTGAATGGTTGCCTACCCCCTAAACCAGGCTTCTTCTAGGCTGTTGATCATCAGGCTGGTGGTAGTGTTGATATTTGGGCCAGGGCCATGATGTTAAAGGTGGTACCCTAGTTGAAAACCTGGTGGAAGAGCTCTGTTTTACAGGCCCTGCGGAACTGTGAAAGGTCATCTCTTTTGCATGTGTACAGTGGGCAAGGTTGATTCTTCCCAGGGTCATGAATGGCCAGGGCAGATAATTGAATGATGTGGGAGAGAAGGCTATGCCTCTCATAAGGCTGTGCCAAAAGATATGTGTGCGAATAACATCACCATTCATGGATTTAAATAAACAGTAAATGGTAAAACTTCAAACAAATGCAGCATTTTATAATTGCTGGCTGGCTGATTGATTTAATCACTGTTTATACAATTGGCTGTCAAGAATCCTGCAGCAACAACAGGTTTGGGGGCAAGGAGGCATGTAGGACTCCCATTGGGCTAAGACTGCTTGGCGGAGCTCACATTGCTGCTGCTGCTCCAAGTGATGGTGGGACAATTTTTTTAAAAAAAACCTCACCAGTTTTGTGAGCATGATGACATCACTTCTGAGAAAAATCTTAGGATTTTACCATAGAATTTTCTGTAATTCCTAGAGTTACTGCTGTTGCTTCTGGGTTTACCCTGGAGGTGATGTCATCTGGCTCACACTGCCCCCCCCACACACATTATGTTCTCACCCCCAAGCTTCCTGCTGGTTGCCAGGTGTGGCAACCCAGCATCAGGCTATGTCAGAATGTACACGATGAAACACAACCAGTTCACTGTACTGTACCATACTGACTAAATGGAGAGCAACCCAATGAACAGGGCTGAACTGTTTGTGAAAGCTGAACTATTTGGCAAAAAATTGTGACCTGCAAATAGACTATGAGTTGAACCAGTGAGGGACTGATTATCCCTCTTTGTTACTGCAGCTTGGTTTATTGTTTCAGAACTAAAGTGGCTTGACATTCTGGAATATCTAGAAGGGAATTTGATGCCACCTTTCTGATGTATTATACCAAATAAGAAATCGAAGGTCGCGGCCACACGAGCAAAATAAGCCAGGCAGGAATCGATGCAAATTTGCGCCAGAGCAATTTGTGCCGCAGTTGCATGAGCACACGCAACCGCGGGTGACTGTTTTTTTTTTATGGTGGGTTTCCGAGGCGCTTAAATGGGGGATCGATGAAGTGCTTCAACAGGGGAAGGGAGAATCGATGATTTGCTTAGACGGCAGGGCGGGAGGGAGAAGAATCGAGTATTCGCCTCAACGGGGGGGAGGATCGATGAATCGCGTCTCTCCCTAAGGGGGCCTTCGATGATGTGCACACGGAGAAGGGGGACAAAAAACTCATGTGGCATTGGGATAGCATGTGATCACGCTATCCGTGACGCCATACTTCCGCCCTAGTGCGATCAAACAGGGAAACTCCGGTTGTGAATCGCAGCAAACCATTTGCTACTGGTGTTTCACCTGTAGTTTTTTGAAGTGCTTCAGTGGGCCTTTGCGATGTTTTCCTAACAGCTGCACTATGCTTCCCAGATGTGCTCGTCTGATCCCGCCGCTTTGAAGCGCCGGTGCATTGTCCCTCTCCCATCGCAAATGGGTGCGTATGATCGCACCCATAATTACAGTAACGAGAAAGATTTGTTTCCAGTTGTTCTTGACTAATTTGCTAATTGTGACACAAGAATTATCTGATGTCATGGTGCATAACTAACAGCAAACTGTTTGGTTAACATTTGTGGCTATAAAAGAGGGTTGAGCTATCCCAGACACACACTACCGTCCAGAAATCTAATTACATTTGCACATAGAATCCCTTGTGGTTAGTAAAAGGTTTTATATCACCAATTATTGTAATTTGATCATTGCACTCACACATTATGGAGAATCATGATGACAAAGCAAAGTGGTTTTATCTCATAATTTTTAGGGCTCAAAAGCCCCTGGTAAAAGTTAGCCTTATGACTGTGCTACAGATCCATTCCTTGCCTATGTCAAGGCCCATAACATTTTCTCATTATCAAGAGAATTTGGCTCTAAAACAGAAAGTATAAAATATTCCGCTCCAGTTCATACATCAATAAAATGGGCATCTGCTTATTTGGATTCAGATTCAGCTTCTTTCTGACATTGTGCTACTGCACAGTCTAAGGCCATTGCAGATACTCCCCCCCCCTCCACACACACATGCAATAAATGTGCAAATTCAGCCCTGCTGAATAATCCAGGTGCCTTTCCCCAATACTCAAAACAGAATAGTTGCATGTAAATGTTTATGCTGAACAGGCTTGATTCTCTGCAAAAACCTGATCCTCAGATCTTTAGAAGTTGCAGCCCCACTTTAGCTTCTCTTGAGTTACTCTCTCTTTTACAGGCTATGTACAATTCGGGTTTGTTTCTGACCTCCTGTTCATAGCTCTCTTCCTAGGAAGGTCCGTCTATTGGGAGAGGTTTCCATAAAACCTGCCCAATGAAGTTTTAGCATCCAGCGGTTGCCCTTCATTAAACTGTCCTTCCTTTTCTACCTTCTTGCTCCTCCACCCTCCATTTTATCAGCACACTGAATGACCTTGGGCAAGCCATAGTTCTGTCAAAGCTGTTCTCTCAAGGACAGTTCTGGAAAGAGCTCTCTCAGCCCCACCTACTTCACAGGGTGTCTTTTTTGGGTTTGGAAAGGGAAAGGAATTTGTAAGCTGCTCTGAGACTCTGAGTGAAGGGTGGCGTATAAATCCAATCTCCTCCTCCTCCTCTTCTTCTTTTTCCAATATTCCTGGCATGTAGCGACACATACTGGTGACAAGTGAAACAGCTCCCCCTTCCTATTTCTGTTCATTTTAATGATATTTTAAAATGTAGTTTGTTTACTTTATTAGGATTAAGTGCCCATTTTCCTTGCCACAACACTGCTGAAACATTCATGTCAACCATGTGAAGGCTGGCACTTAGCTAGTTCATGAAAGTTAACAAAAGACCAGAAACCTGGGAATATAATAACAATTTTTAAAAATAAAAATAGTATGTGATCCCTTAATAAATGTTATGAATGAAGAATATTATATTAAATGCCTCTGGTGTCAATCCAATTTTTGAAGACACCTCAGAGTGCTAACAAAATTCTCTCTGAAGCAGTCCTTCCCAGTGAAGCAATAAAGTCTGATGTTGATGGAGCCAAAGCGATCCTGTTTCCACAGTGTATTCTTCAGGAACAGGTATTGCAACCAAACATAATTAATCCATAATACATTCAATCTTTCTACTTCTTAGTCTGGTCTGATAAAGCAGCTCCCCAGTTTTCCAAAGAATGCTGTCTGTGCTGGTCCTTTACATCTACAATATGAAAATGAACTTCTGCCCTCCAACATATTGTTTGTATGGAAAATGTTAGTGTAATTTATTGAATTGCATTATGCATCTGTGCTTTATCTGCTTTTAACTTGTTGTACACTGCCTTGAACCTGCCTGTGTGGGCAAGGCGGGATACAAATTGAAACTAATAAATAAATAAATAACATGATAGCACATTTACAACATGGTTGTCGACACTAAACATGTCATCCCATTCTTGAGTCAGTCTTTTGTGTACTACACACGAATAAAGAGAGGCTCCTTATTGAACAATGCTAGAATTAGCCCTTTCTAGATAAATGGCTTGATAGTAAGCCACCAAACAAACAAAAAATGGGAGATTTAATTTTTATTTATTTGTTTAAAATATGTATATCTGCCTTATCTCCTTAGATTGAAGGTGGCTAACAGCACAAGTTGCAAACTTATAAAAACAGTGTAAAGGATTAAAAACAACACTCAAGATAAAAAAAAATGCTACCAGGCCTGCTGAAATAATTTCTACCAAATGCTCTCTGAGATAAAACTGTTCTACATGCCTTCTGGAATATGGAAAGTGAAGGCTTTCTCTTTACCTCCTGGTAAGCAATTCCCAAACATCAGACAGTGAAGATGGCACCTAGGATGGTCACTGTTTGAAGAGAGAAACTTCTTTGGCATTTTTGAAACAGTGAAGTCTCTTTCTAATAATAGAACTTGGAATATTCAAGCCCATGTCTTTCCCATTGCCATTGAAAGTATAATGAATACATCCATAATAAACTGTTTTATGCAGGCTTTGGTCATGAAGAGACTATCAGTATGCTGCCACATGGTCATGGAACAAATGCAGCAGGCTTGCATTTGGGCAGTGTAAGGATCCTATTGAGAGAAAGCTTGAACAATTCTCTTGAAAATGAGAAAGGCCTTAGCTCAATGAAACAGAGAGGGCTTTTTCCCACTCACATTGTGCCGGCGTTCTGCCTCCGTTTGTCCCGGCGCTGGGTGTCAATTTCACACCCTTTGCTGCGGCGCGTGTGTTAATACGGGGCAAAGGGTGTGAAATTGACACCCAGCGCCGGGACAAACGGAGGCAGAACGCCGGCACAATGTGAGTGGGAAAAAGCCCCAAGTGTTTTGCATTCATAAGATCCTGCATTCATTTCTCAGAATTTTGGGTGAAGGGGCTAAATAGAGGACTTTTGCAGAACGCTTAGAAAACCACCGTGAATGAGAGAAGTCAGTACTGGGTTATATGGACCTGGCAGTATGAGGTGGCTTCCTATGATCTGATGAGTTAATATGAGGCAAGGCAATTGAGACATAGCCCACACTTGGTGAACTGCCACACACATGGATTCTTCCCTTGTAGCAGCCACCAGCATTCCTGTCTGCACACCAACCAAGTCTGAAGCCTCAAGAAAATAAATCAAAGGGAGACAATCTCTGCAAAACAATTTTATGCAAGATTTGCTATTGTTTAATAAACAGGGACCACAGTTATGCATTTATTTATTTAATTTATATATAGCAGGTAGAGAAAGGGGTACTTCCCCCCTTTTCACAATATAAGAACTCATGGGCACTCCATGAAATTGCTGAGCAGTCAGGTTAGAGCAGATCAAAGGAAGTACTTCTTCACCCAAAGAGTGATTAACACATGAAATTCACTGTCACGGGAGGTGGTGGTGGCTACAAGCATGGATGGCTTCAAGAGGGAATTAGATAAACATATGGAGCAGAGTCCATCAGTGGCTATTAGCCACAAGGTATAGATGGGAACTCTCAGTCTGGGACAAGTGATGCACTGTATTCTTGGTGCTTGGGGGAGGGCAACAGTAGGAGAGCTTCTAGTGTCCTGGCCCCACTGGTGGACCTCCTGATGGCACCTGGTATTGTTGGCCACTGTGTGATAGGGTGTTGGACTGGATGGGCCATTGGCCTGATCCAACATTGGTTTCTCTTATGTGCTTATGTTCTTGTGTTCTTATAACCCTCCTTTCTCACTGAGACACAAGGTAGATTGCAAAGCTCAGAAGTACTATAGGAACAGTATAAGATATAACATTAACACTGTAACAAGACTGGATTTCAAAAGTCCTATCTTACAACAGCCCTATTCTCTATAAAAATGCGCTCCTGTTTTGCACATCCCGTAAAATGAAAGAAGTGTGGGAGTCTTCCTGATGTCCTCAGGCTGGTCATTCCACAGCGTGGGAGCCACAACAGAGAATGTTTGGGCTGGGGAGCTTATTAATTAAACAACAGAGAATTGCATTGTGCCTTTTTGTTCTTTAACCCTAAGCTATATGCGCTAATGCAGCATCCCTCCTTACAAGTCACCTTACCCTGTATGGATTTCCTGTCTCCCTCCACTGCTGATAATAATGAGTACAGCATAATTATGCCATATGCATGGGCAGCTTTCTTGGCAGGGAGACCTTTTCAAGGGACACTTCCATTTTTCTGGTTGTGCGTTACAGTGCCGATGGTGGTGCACAGCCAGATGTTCTGCATATATTTATTTATTTATCAAATTTACACCCTGCCCTCCTCGCTGGAGCAGGCTCAAGGCGGCTTACAAGATTAAATCACATAAATAACAGGTAAAACAATCATAAAACCTTAAAACTGTCCAAATGCTATAAAGTGCTAGTACAGATGAATCCTGGCAATAGTAATGGTGTTATTTGGCGATGGTGGCAGCAGTTCATTAACGTGTCCTATTGATCCACTCCTTGTTCTGTTTCTTATGCAGCAGGCACAGGCTGATGTTAGTGGCTCCAAAGGACAGGGCCTGCAATTATTTGGTCGGCTCCTTAGTTGAAGGCCTGGTGGAAGAGCTCTGCCCTGCAGGCCCTGCAGAACTGCATAAGGTATGTCACTAGTACTTCACTGGGGATGACGGGCTAGATCCTATGATTATGTTCTGCTGCAAGGTGTCTTCCTGATCTCCATAGAAAAGGGTATGTCCAACTAGAGGAAGGCTAGTCGCATCAGAGGAAGGCTGTGCCAATAACAGAATGGAATCGTGGCATCCAACCTACTGTGTATTGTTCCACTTTCTTCCCTTGATAAGCACATCTCTGCATTGCCGTTGGTGGAAGAGAAGCTATTTAAAAGTCTATCTGTATTGCCAGAAACTAGGGCAATAGCTTACATCATGTATTTTATGTGGAACAGCTGACAGACACATGCTAATTTCACACTCATCATGCGACCCTGTAGAGTTTGTCACCAGCCAAGCTCTCAAGCTGCAAGTCATCATTTGCATCAGGAATAATGTGTTGAGGCCGCAGAAACTAATGGTAGCTCATATAAGAAAAGTACACTGTGAAATCTGAGGCTGAGAATGAAATTAATTAGCTGTTGACATGACTGTGAGCAGCAGTTTCAGGATTCTGCTCAGCTTTTCTGCTTGTCTGGCCTTTAGCAGGGGGGAATGCATTTGCACAGCAACAACAAAAAAAGTACAATGTCTGACTGATCAAACAGAACTGTAATAACAAAAGGATGAGAACAAAGCTGAGAGACATTTTACATCCAAATTGTTTAACTGAGTTCTTTATGAATTTGTTTTTAATTAAATATGGAACAACTTAAATCCCTTCTCAGGAAATAGCCAGATTCTAGTGATTATCAAGGATGAGAAGAAACAGGCATTTCTGTTTCTTTGAAGGGGAGTCATCATGACCTTTTCCCACCAATTATGCTTTATCTTTTAAAAAAAGTTTACAATTTAATGAAAAATTACAAGGCAGTCTTTCAAAATGTTCCTCGTGCAAACAACAAAGGAAATGTTTCAGGTCCTTCATTTTGAAACCAGGAAAATGACAGCATTTGTGCATACAAAGCTAGACGGAATGTTATTTTGATGTTTCATTGCCTGAAAAAAAAATACATATGCAAAGAAGTACCCTACACACAAGCATCTCTGACATTCCGGTACAGAAGATTCTGAAGCACAGGGAAGGCAAGCAGCACAGCTCTTTTCCTTTCATCTGCCCTGAAGAAAAAGAGGACCCAGATCAAGGACAGGCCGTCCTGCTGGTTGTGTAGCATCGTCCTCTTACAGGAGAACACTCAAATACCAGTGGACCTTCAAATGCATAAACAACAGGGAAATTAAATTATGACTATCAAACAGAGCTCAACCATACTTTTTAATGTAGTGTTAGAGCTTACATTAAAAAAAATCCTTCCTTTCTGATTACTAGCTGATATTACTGGTGGAAGCTGTATACATATGGAAGGCTGAAAATCACCCAGAGGGAATGAAGTAGGTGACTGCTTTTATAATGTTTCTGGGTGTTCAATGGAAGTGTGTGCTACTCTCAGAGCACCATGTTATGTGAACAGGGAATGTGTATTTATCATGCATGCACATGATATCATGCATTACACATGCACATGAACCCTGAAAAATCCAGTGGTCTCCCGATATGCATGACTGAACCATCTGAAAAGCACTATCATCTGCTAATATTTGAACCACTCTGCATAATTTGGTGTCATCTCCAATATTTGCTACCTCAGTTGCTTGATTTCAGCTCTTGTAGGAATGAAGTACACAGCTCCAGTTGCTACATACATCTTTGGAAGGCCCTGCTGCTAGGGAAGCCAGAAATGTAAAAGTGAATGCAACCAGAAGTTTACTTTCCCTGCTTCGATGGCTACAATTAGGATGAGCCAATCCCCAGATTTAGCAAACAGCATGATTGATTGACAAGCAATTTTGTGGCTGCATACTAGCTGTGCTTGCCAGCAGTGTTCAGCAGTTTACCAAAGCAGCCCTTGATCATGATAAAATTAGTTGGCTATTAGAAAGTACAAGGAAGGGCTTTTCCAGAATAGGGATCACATGTAGAGTTGCTAGCCATTGGTTGGCAACTGGTAGGAGAGGGAGGGGCAGGGACAGGGGGAATGATGGTGTGCCAATAGCACAGTGTCACTTCTGGTGCAAAACTGGAAGTGACATCACTGCTCTAGGATCCCTCCAAACTCTATGTGGCACTTCTGGTTTGGTGTCAAAAGTGATACCATGCCATTGCAATGACAACTCTCACTCTCCCGGTTCCCCCACCACCACCACCACATTGAGCAGCAGTGGAAACAACAGGCAAAGGGCAGGAGGTCTTCCACCAGAGAGAGAGAGACCTGGTAAGTCTAATCATATGGCAGATTTTTTTGCTCAGCACAATCAGCAGAGATGTTAAATTTCCAGTCAACTAAATTACAATTAAAACTATGTCACAATATTAAAAGCAAACCATTAAAAACAAGCAGTAGGACACAAACAGCATAAAAACTACCCATCAGACTGAAATAGACCATTGAAAAGCAGGTAAGATAACCCTCTAATTAACAGCCTGGGTAAAAAAGATGTGTTTGACCTGGCACCTAAAAGCAAGTAAAGTAGGCACCATGAAAACCTCAAAAGAATTTTTTTTAATGACTCAAGAGAGGGCTCCATCAGCCAATTTTGCTATATTGTATTACGTTGGAAAGGAGTACAGGAACGCTTTGAACAGCCATGGATGAGTTGCAAGAAGTCAAACTAACCACTGAAAAATTGGCTGCCTGATTGTGAATGGTGATCAGGGTCTGACCTGAACCAGGTAGTATTTGAGTGCCTCTGTGTGTGTGTGTCAAGTGTTGTCAAGTCACTTCTGACTCATGGCAACCGTATGAATTAATGACCTCCTATCATGAATAGCCTTGCTCAAGTCTTGCACACTGAGAGCCAGAGCTTCCTGGATTGACTCAGTCCATCTCATGTTGGGTCTTCCTCTTTTCCTGTTGCCTTCAACTTTTCCTAGCATTACTGCCTTTTCCAGTGAGTCTTATCTTCTCATAATGTAGAGCAAAAAAGAGGGGAGACCTCTGTAGAAAACCACAATGTACTGAGTACCAGAGGCCACACAAAAGGAGAAAAAGTCACAATGACATGGCAATTCTCCACATTTGCCGTAAAATTTTGGCTGCTTGGCTCACATATAAGTGAGATTGAAACAATTATAATTTTACCTTGGTCTCTCTGTTATCAGAGCTGTATATGAAAAATTGGATCACAGGTATCTGTAGAATTCTAAGTGTCAGCTTTTTAACTTCTTTTTGTTGTATCCTGCCCTTTTCTCTGTACTTAGTAATTGGTTTATATTTTATTTGTTACAGTTTTATAATTTAAGCATCCCCTTTTCTCTTCTGTGATTGGCTGATATAAACAATGTGTTATTTTCCCCACTGTAATAAGTTTGCTTAGATGCTGCATCATATATGTAGCTGTTTTGACACTTTTCTTTTATAGACAGGCTTCAACAACAGTACAACACCAGGCTTCAATGGGACTGTAATAGAAGAAACAATTCTGAAGAAAATATCAAAGTAGTATCTTAATTAGCCAGCAATCAGTTTTTTATAATTTACTGTATCATGCATTTAATTGTTATACTTAGTTATACTTCACTGGATCATGCACTGTATATAGGGACTATATGCACTGTATAATCCTGACCTGGATAGCCCAGACTAGCCTGATCCCATCAGATCTCAGAATGGCCAGCCTTGGTTACTCTTTGGAAGGACAACTTCCAAGAATAGCAAGGCTGTGGCACAGAGGCAGGCAATGGCAAACCACCTCTGAAACATCTCTTGCCTTAAAAACAAGTCTAGCTCAGCACCTAGTAGTGCCTAATGCTAAAAGAGCTAGAACTTCTGCTTGCCAGACAATCTTAGGATCTCCTCGGTATTCTACACACACTGCCATACATTAATTATTATTATTTTACTGTATACACTACATTGTTGGCACTGTATATATCAACCATTTGGTTTTACAGAGTTAATTGCCTTTTGTCTCCTCCTGTGTGGCCTCTGGTACTCAGTACCTTTTGTGGCTTCTCATAGTGTATCCAAGGTATGAGACTCAGTTTAGTCATTTTAGCTTCTATGGAGAGTTAAGGCTTGATTTGATATAGAACCCACTTATTTGTCTTTTTGGTAATCCACAGTATCCATAAAACTCCTGCAACACACATTTCAAATGAATCAACTTTCTTCCTGTCAGCTTTCTTCACTGTCCAATTTTCACACCCATACATAGTAATGGGGAATAATATTATATGGATTATCTTGATCTTGGTTGCACATCCTTCCACTTAAGGATCTTTTCGAGTTCCTTCATGGCTGTTCTTCCCAGTCTCAGTCTTCTTGGTTGAGGAAGTAGCCAAAGAATAAAAAAATCTTTAACTATTTTCATTTCTTCATCAGCCTTAAAAATATGTAATTCTTCGGTAGTCATTACTTTTGTCTTCTTGGTCATCAGTTTTGGCACGTTCTGCTTTAACATTCATCAGTAGTTATTTCAAGTGTTCACTATTTTCTGCCAGTAATGTGGTAGTATTTGCATATCTCAAATTGTTCATGTTCCTTCCCTAATTTTCACTCTGCTTTCATCTAAATCTAATCCAGTTTTCCTTATGATTTGTTCTGCACATAAATTGAAGAGACAGAGAAAGAGAATACATCCTTGTCTGAAACCTTTGCCAACTGGAAACCACTCTTTTCCTCCATATTCTGTCCTAACAGTAGCCTCTTGCCCAGAGTATAGGTTGTGCATCAAAACAATAGAACCTCCCTACCCACTGCTTATTTCTCTGCTTTGCAAGAACAGACTTACTTCTACCCCCTGCTACCTACCCAGTAGGAAGCTTGGGACATATATCACCTTGTTTTCAAGTCTCATCTTCTCCTTTGGCACTTTAACATTTTGACAGATAGATTTTTGATCATTTAAATCAGTTTTTTTTTTAAAAAAAAAAACCGTTCAAAAATGAAGCTTGAATTTAATATAAAAATGTTAGACTCTATATTTATCATCTCTGAAAATTTTATCATGATCATTTATCAAAAAGTTTGTGGAAGCATGTCTTTCTATGAGGAATAATACCTGATTTTAAACATCACAAATGACACAAATGTATGTATAGTATAGTGGGCTTCCTGCTGGAAGCAGATATATATATATATTTAATTAATTAATTTAAACCCCGCCCTCCCCACACGCAGGCTCAGGGTGGCTTACACAATTGGTCAGTATAGACCATTAAATACACACAAAATCAATTTAAAATCACAACAACAATAAAACATTAAATCAACAGTTCAGATCAAAAGTCCTAGTGCTAATACAATAATAATTATGCAAGATGGCATACTGAAAATTACCCCACTGCCAAACAGTTGCCACTCAGTGATCTTCCTGGGCACAGTGGTGGGGCCAGGGGTTAAGGCTACAGGCCGAGCTCGTTGGTAGTAGTGGGGGTGGCTCCTAGTTGAAAGCCTGGTGGAAGAGCTCCATCTTGCAGGCCCTGTGGAACCTATAAGGCGAATATTGTCTGCATGAATTTTAATTACACTTCCACATCATATAAAGGCCCTGTTTAGTCCCTAACTAGTTAGTTTGTTATAATAAAGGTTGCCGCTATAATGGGAGACCCTCCTCCACCTGCTGGCCCTCCCCATCACTGCCCTATTGGGCAGCAGGAAAAAAGGGTGCAACTAGATGTCACTATGCTGCCAGTGATGCTCTAGCATTCAGTCACAACTCTATGGTAAACTGGAAGTGATATCATTGCATTGCTGGCAAAGTCATTACACTATCATTCTCCTCCCCTCACAGGTTAGTCTCCTGCTTGTTGCCAGCCTCATGCTGGCTACTGGAATTGTAGCTGCTGGTCACTAACTATGCATACTTATTCAGGAAACATATGAATTTCAAAAAGAAAAAAGCCCTCAATTTAAATAAGTCTTTTTCTTGTTCTATTAGATACAGGACTGTAACATTTGTAAGTTCTTAGTTTGTATATGCAAAACCAATGCAATCAGAACTGGCTTGCCTTTAGTTGCAGACTCACTGAAGGGGGGAATTGGGTAAAAACATATTGTATCTGCTGAGTAGAAGAGTGAAGTGATAGAGTTGGTGAAGAGCACTTTGGAAGGGTCAGAGATATCAGTGAATGGAGCATTTAAGTGGAAGGAGTTACTATGTTTGGCAGACTGATTCACATATTATTGAGTTTGGGGCAGGGGTCCCATCCTGTGTTCTGAGTAACAGTCACATGAAAAATGCAGATTCTCCTCACTCCCCATGTATGTGGACTTTGGATCATGACTGAAGTCCACTTGCTTCAGCTCCCATGACCACTTTTCTGATTAGGGATGGGCACAAACGGGCTCATGAACAAAAGTTTGTAATTAATTTTGGTTGGTATGTGGTTTGTAGTGGTTCATGAAGAGCAGAAAGCAGGGGGTTAAATGGCTCAGAGCCATTTAAACCCCTGCTTTCTGTTTCCAGTGAAAATCAGCATGCAGTAGAAAGCAGGGATTATGAACTGATACAAACCAGTTTGCAAACCAATCTCCCAATTTGCATTGGTTTGTGGTTTGGTTTGTGGTTCAGCCACGAATCGAAATGAACTACAAAAGTGCAGCTCATGCTCATCCCTATTCCTGACATGCAACATGTGTAATAGGTTTCCCTAGCCAGTCAAATACTGCCCACTTCAGTCACACAGACCCACTCTGATATACAATATGTGGATCAGCAATATTTTTAGGCACTTGAAGTCCTTTCTGATTTTTATGAGGAATTTAGGCCAGCAATAAAGCACACAGACTAGGCTTCTCTGTTAGTATCGTTCCTAAATTTGTTGAAATGAATACTCAAAATCTTTTTATTTTGTTGCATTCTACCCACAGAATAACAATGTACTTTTCTGAGAAATATCTTTTGCAGTCTGCATGCATGCGAACATATACAATGAGTTGCTGACAGCTGTCAAGGTGAGGGTTAATAACTCCAGTGCAGTGAGCTATAACCAATGCCTCAACAAGGGTATAACTTAATTGACAAGCAGGTGCACCTAATTATGGATTCTTAAGTCGGGTGCAGAGAAGTTCAGAGTTATAAACAGTGACTTGAAAACAGAATGTAAAAAAAATAATAAAAGCTGTGTTAGTGGTTTGTGGTAGTCAAATGTTAGTTTGTGGCTTTCAGCATTTGAACCAGAATGTTTGAAAACAACAGTGGATTGAACAAAATATGTCTTTCCTAGGAATATTGGCCAAATACATTATCCATGCTCTGATATGTACTGTGGCCGAACAATATGATAGAATGTGTGGTGGCAATGGTCATGCACGGTAGAACTGATCCAGAAGGGAATCCAAACATGACACCTGGCTTCTGCATGCACATTGTCCTCCCTGGATCAGAGCAAAAATGAGAAATGTGCAGTATACATAGATTGAATCCTTGGCAACACATGAATTCTGGGTTTGTATCTGAGTCAATTCCAAAGTATCACATCTTCACGAATTATGTTTCAGTGGGAACTTCAGAATAATTCACAACTGCAATGTCTACATTTGAGGACAAGTTTTTCCATGTTTATTCATGGACTGACTTATATATTTGTACCATGCACTACCAGTATTGCTGCTTCCAAGGAGTCTTCCAACCTCTCATTGAAACAGCAGTAACTGACCATTTAAACCACAACAAAACAATTTCAATTTAAGACACAACAATCAATTAATGACACGAAAATTAATGTTAGCCTTAGGGACAGCATTAAAATTAGCTTTAAAACCAGTGCAAAAGGTTGAAAATCAACTACATACAATTAAATCAAAAATTCAGAAGGGACCTGTGATTTGTGATACTTGTGAAGCTAAGTCACTTCAGTAGATAGGCTATAATAATTTTACAAACATCCCATGCAAAAATTGTTAGAGAAATTTAATAGAAATTAAACAAGGCTTCTCTTGGAGCCTGCTTGGACATTACTACCATATTTACTCGAAAGGAAGGTGACCCTGAATGAGGAAAAAAAGATATTTACTTATTTATTGGCTTCATTTATACTGTGCCTTTCGGTTTAATGTGAACCCAAAGCAGCTAACATTGTTCTCTCTTTTCATTACTACACGTAATAGTACGTACATGTATATGAATTTGGGATAAATTATTGGCGGTAAGCCCAGTGGTCCCATGGCCACGATCTTGCCTAAGGCATTAAAAAATGAGACTGGAATTCCTGGCAGTTCTCTAAATTACATGGATGGAGTTCTGATTTACAAAATCAATGTCTAAATAAAACATTTTAGCAGATAAATGTGACGAACGGTGTCAGGAGATGGCATATGCCCCCCACTGCCACCTTCACTGAAGTTATAGTGGATGTCTTATGATCTCAAGGCCTGTCATTATTAGCCTTGGAGTTCACAGAGCGTTGATAAGGTGCACAGCCCATACTGCCATGACCATTTCTTTTGGAAGGGAGTTGTTGTTCAAAATCCCTAAAAGACTTTGTAGGAAGTCCCTTACTTCTCCCCAGTGCCTTGTGACTGTATTTTTCACAGGCATCAAAATATCTGTCTGCTTCCAAAGTTTAAAGCATATTGTTTTTTGTTCTCAATCCAGAAGTCCTCCACTTTTGCTTTATCTGTTTCAGCTGCCTAGACTACGTAATATAGTTTGTCATTAATATGATGCTGCAGCCCCAGGAAAGTTAAGAAGTGCAAGCTATTCTCTCTGAGCACCATAGGATTTAGTTGTATTGTGGAACAAATTTAATTCTCAGGTGGGGTGGAAATGTACGTGAAATAGGTAGTTTGTTCATTCCCTCCCACTCCCTGTGGCTTTTCAGAATAAGGTTTTTCTTAGTAATGAGATGAAACAGAAAAAAAGGTTTGCATACAGTGTGCAACTTAAAGTCATCAGACACCGGCTTTAGGTGAGATTTTTTTCAGCACAGGAAAACATTCCTTTTTGTAACAGCTTCCATTGTATGCAACATAAATTACAGCGCATCTTTCCCACCCACACTTCTGTGGAGCAGCCAACTAAGGAACTGAGGTACATATGAGACTTCCGCTGGAGTACAATTTAGGGTTGCCAGGTTCTGTCCACCTGCCAGTGGGGGACTTTGGGGAAACAGGAGTGACATCATCACATTAGGGAGGCAGCCTGAACTGCAAGCAGTGAATTTGCCGCTTGCAGTTTAGGTGTGCACTGGCAGCCGTCCCTCTCTCGCCCCTTCTCCACAGCACCACCCTTTTATAGGGACTCCAAAGAAGATTTGATTCTGCTTGTTTATCAGCTGCCTTTGTTGATCAGTTGAGCAACAATGAGAGGAATAATCTTCACTCCCTTCCCAGTTTTAGGGCAATCCTCAGTGTGGACAGTCTCTGAGTGGCTCTCCCCAGTTGTCTCCTCTCCCAATCCCCCCCCCCCTTTTGCTATCAATGCATATGGCAACACCATGGAGTTTTCAAGGCAAGAGATGTTCATAGATGGTTTGCCATTGCCTATCTCCCCATCATGACCCCGGTATTCCTTGGTGGTCTCCCTTCCAAATACTGACCAAGGCTGACTCTGCTTAGTTTCTGAGATTAGACGAGATTGGGCTAGCCTGGGCTATCCAGGTCAGGGCCCCTATTCCCACAGAGGTTGATAAATATGTTCTGTTTTGAGGGATGGTGGGTTTCTGACCAGGTATGCCAAACAACTTGGGAGAGAAGGCCATTGTTGTTAGAACCTGTGAAGGAGCTGAAGGCTGCTACAATATCTGCACATGGGGATGGTGGGAGGGAGCAACCTTCCCTGCCATCCTCTCAATTGTACTGATGGAAAACAATAGGTAAGAACTCCCAGAGGGGCAGTCAGGTTAATCTCTTGCAGCAAAGCCAACAAAAAGATTTGTAACATCTTTAAGGAATCATGAGACTCTCTGTTGTTTCTGCAGCAAGGTAAGGTAAGTGTTTTACAGCACAATCCTGTGCAAAATTAATCCAGTCTAATCTGTGGGTATAATGAACGGCCATAATTTTGCACGGAATTGCATTGCAAATATGTAGATAGTCAACTGATCCCCTTGCTGCACAGTTGCATCTCTCTGCTCAGTTCTGTGCTTTTCTAATTTATCCTGAACCATTTCTCATCTGTGATCCTGTCATGCTATCCTTTTCTACCACACCCTTCATTCTGTTCTCCCTTTCCATTCCATCTAATCCCCCATTTGTCATTTTCCATGTATGTAACTTGCTTATTACTACTCTTTTAGTAGGTTCAAGCTGAATATGGAAATAAAATGTAGAGAAATAAGCATTCCTTTTCTCAGAGCTTTGCCACTTCAGAAACTTCTTTGTGTCCAGACATACAAGAATCAGAAGGAGGCATATAAAGGAAAGAGGGAGAATGGCAAACATTGGTAGCCAATGGGTGAGAAAAAAAACATACACTAGAGAAATCCTGTGCTGTTGGCTTCTAACATGATTGTTGCTATGCTTCTGGATTCAGCAAGTGGAGTGTCAAACAATATGTGACAAGGGAATAAATCTGTCTCTGTCTTCAATTGATGTACATTCAGAGAGAGAGAGACTTCGCAAGTTGGTGCAGAGCAGCTTTAGCCAAGGAGTTTAAAACAGGGATAAAGTACTGGGAAATTATTTTGATTCCTGGGATTGGAGTGTATTTCATACAGAATATATAGGAAGAAATATAGTGCATCAGGGTGATGGGGATCATACTGGTCCCCCTGGAGGACAAACCCAAGATGACCAAAAGTTCAATCCAGTATATGAACCTACATTTATTCCACTGCCAAGGCAAGGGCCACATGGGCTTCTCTGGGAAGGTGACAGTGTTTTTCCCCGCCCCCCCAGTGATAATGACCTTGGATTTGCCAATGTGCCAGTATTTGGGAAAGCAAATCCAGATCTCCTTTATGTCTGTCAGGTGCTTCCTCAGCACAGCAGTGCTTAAGACAGGAGACCTTGTCTCCTTTAGTCAGCTGAGCTGCCTTGGCTCTCTTCCAGCTTGAAACTTGCTTATCTTCTCTGCTTCTTGCAAGATGGGCACAGCTGTGGTTCCGCATTCCACAACTGACTCCCCATAGCTTCCCCTCCTGGCTAAACTCTCATGGGCTGCATCCCTAAGGGATGTCATCATTGGTCCCCCTAGCCACCTGTGGATAAGCCAGCTGACACCAGCATGGCTTGGTAAACCTTAATCTAAATTCCTGTCGCATCAATGACCAATATGGTAGATTAGGGTAACTTTAGAATTCTTTAAGGGGTGTATGGAAAGGAAAGTCACAGGAGGAAAGTCATTAGTAATTGCATGTTTCCCCCTTCGCTCTGCAATGCATTTGTGTGTGAAAATTTGATCATAGTTGTAAAATATAATGGGTTGGTGCCTGTGGCACATTTCCACTGATGGAAGAATTACTGTCAGCAGTGCCTGACTTGCTCACCTTCCCCCTCCTACTGCAGCCTAAATGCCCTCCCAACTGCTGTTCTTGGGTGCCCCTTATCCTTCCATCAGTGTTAGAGCTCCATGGGATCCAAGGCAATGGTGATCGAATGCTGATGTTGTTGTTGATTGCATTTTTTCATTGCATTGCACCTCTGCATCCTGTCTCCTTTTTTTGCAAAAACCCCCCCTTCCCCCCATCTTCTGACTGGGATAAAAGGGGAACTTTGACTCTCAAAAGCTTATACCATGGAAATCTTGTTGGTCTCTAAGATGCTACTGGACTCAAATCTTGCTCTTCTACTGCAGACCAATTCGGCTATCCACCTGAGACATTGGAGTGGTTTGCCTTTCGCTTGTTTTAGTCTTTTATGGCAAAAATGCTTCTTTCCTAAAATGAAGACATTCTGTCACAAATCTGATGTGATACGGATGTATTGTTTGTGTACATCTCAAAATACTTGTGATGGCATATAACATTACGAAACAGCTTTTCTCCTCCAGTAGGCATAAAAGTGGCTCAGGGAGTGGAATTTTTCAGCAGAAAAACAGCAGGAGAAGACAAGGTTAAAGAATCCCTCTTCACTTTAATTATTCTTTCCCTTTTAAAAAATCCTTTACAATTACTGCAGAACTAAACACACTATATAGCCCCCCACCCACTTGGTTTTTTTCCCTAGTACAGATCATCTAAAGGTCCTAAGCAGTTTCAGAAGTGACTGCAGGACAGGAGATAAATCAGAATGGGTCTAGATTGTCCATCTCATCTAAGAGAATCTAGGGCCGAGGACAGACTGGCAATCTGGCCCGCTCTGACTCCGCTTTAGAAGCGGAGGCAGAGAGGGCGTCCAAATTGCTGCAGCTGTCCCCCGTTGGCGGGCCGCACTTACCCGCACGTGAGGCGCTTTCCATGCGCTGCAGCCGGATACCTCTTGGAGCTGGTCTCTGGCCGTCTGGGCACGCATCCCTGCCGCTTCCTGGCAGTGTGGACACATCAGAAAGTGGGGCCGGAAGTGCGAACTGGCTGTCCCGGCCGTGCCACGCCGGAACAGCCACGTGCTGCTCGCCACCCCAGTGGAGGCTCCAGGGGCCGGCTGAGGAAGAGTGGATGCGCCGGTCCACCTCCTTTCAGGTAAGGTCCCGCAGCACTGGAGCCAGTGTGAATGGGCAGCCACGGGACGGGTTGGCCCCGGGGCTTTTTCACCCGCTCGCACTGCGCTCCAGATTGCCAGTCTGTCCTCGGCCTAGAGTTGTACAGTCACCACCCGCTTTACTGAAGCCTTTAAACTCTGTTTCACTGCTATTATCATAGCTGATTAGCTGTGTTTTTAGCCTTCTATTTTGTTTTGCATTCTGAGTATTTCAGTAGAGTAGATATTTTAAATAAATAAATAGTTCCAACTGACAGAGAGTTACTAATTCAGGGCCAGGGAGGACTTCTGGTGGCTGGGGGGGAGGAGTGGAAAGGAAAGAAGTTTCTCATTAACTCCTCCTTCAAGGACTTGACACAGCATATGCTTTGTAAGCGCAGCCTGCAAGATGACAAGATTTATATTTTACTTTGCAGTCAGCACACAAAACATATGTTGTGCAATTTTTGGAGAAGGATTATCCAAGAAGTGCTTGTCTCCCTTTTAGGCCCAGGGTTGGCAGCTTTTAAACTGGTCCCTCTAGCTGTCCCTTCAATGTCAGTTTGATCTGCACCAATTATCAAGTGATGTTATTTAGTTCCTTGCCATGAAAAGCTTCAACAGCAGATTTCTGCATATTAAGCCTCTACCCATCCCCCCACCGCCAGTTAGCAGCCTTTGCAAGGCTGGTGAGGTTAAGCTGGCCTGAGCTTCATGTTATAAAGTAGGACTGTTTCCTACTTTATAGGAGGCTGAAAATAGGCTGTGAAGGAGGCTGAAAATAGGCATTTGTGGGGGGAAACTGGAGTAAGAAAGCACACAAGACACCGAACTTCAGGACCCTGGGAAATCCTGATGCCAAAGTTCAGCACAGCAACAGGTTCATGTTATGTAAACAACTTCAGGCTATGTTTAAATTAAAAATGCATAGCTACATGAGAGCAAATTGTTCAAATGGTACTTACTGACCCAAGAATATTAATAGGTGGCTAAAAAGCAGAAATGTAGTCAGTAATAACAGGGAAACTACGCCTGCTGAATTTTTCCCAATCATATTGTTCTTAAAGGCACAGAAACTCTGTTGAGAAGAAAAGAGACATCTCTCAGTAGGGTTGTTCATGTTCCACAAATAGGTGTCTCTATTAGAAATTAACTTTGTTGTGCTGCAAAGTTCTTTCGCCTTAGGCATCCTGTTGGCCAAACTGCCTCATAATATTAATAAGATTGGGTAATTATGAATATTAAAGGACAATTGGCATACAGCATAGGGATATAACCTGTGTATACCAGAGTCAGAATTCCCAGAGCCTGTGAATAGACAAGGAGACCCGGTCGCTGGAATAACTGGTCTTTTACTTAAGATTTTCAAGCATACAATACTAATTGCAAACACTCACACACACAATACAGAGCTAGGAAATTAGGGTTGAAAAGATAGTGACATTTGCATTAGCAGGAAGTATTGTCGGGGGGGGGGGGGGCGGGATACGTTACCTGTCCAATGTGATAAACAGATCTTGCAATGAAAAAGGAACTAAAAGGAGGGAGGGGAGGGATCATGGGTCAGCCAGCAACACACATGGAGCAGTTCCAAACTGATTAGGAATGGAACCAAGAAGGTAGATGGGGGTGAATAGACGAGAGCGAGCTCAGGAAGAACTCACCTTAAATAGCCAAATTGTGACCTGAGGCCATGGTCATGTGGTCACAGGTTCCCAGGAAATGTAACAAAAAGAATAATATTCCAGGATGGATGGGACAAAGAAAAATGACATGGGCAATTTAGGGTTGATGTGCAGCAGGGAATTACACCTCTTGGGGAAGGGGATGAGACAAAGGAGAGGATAAAGGGATCCAGTCATATTGCTGGTCCAGTGCTTCACATTAATGATCCGATGCTAGGCAGAGGCATTATCTGGATAGGTGGCAGGAAGGCTTAATCACTCCCTTTGTCTTTAACTGGGCAACAGTCTTTGTTTGAGAATGGCTTAGGAGGTGGGGGGAGGAATGTGCTGTGTGGTGAAGAAGAGATCTCTTCATGGCTTCTGTGCAGGAATATGGGTCCTCTGTCAGAACATGGATTCTCTCAGGGCTGCTACTGTCTGTGTTCGTGGGGGCCTGGGCTGTTGGTCTGCATCACAGTCCTTATGTGGATGCAGAGGTGTAGGGGCAGAAGGCTTCTGTAGTCCCAGGCCCACATCTGGCTTGGCATACGTCTTTGGCACAAGGCTTCCCTCAGCACAGTGTACAGTCCAAAGTCCAGCATTTGGGCTTAGGACCACAGCTCTGTCCATTGCCCTAAATATATGAATTCATATATTTGGAACCTTTGTGACACTAGTCTTTTCCCCTTGTTGTTTGGATTTACTGTCCATTGCCCTGGCACACGCTCTTCACAGTCCAATGAGGCAGTGATATTAAAGAGCCTTTAATAGAGCCATCTGAAGTGGATTCATGGCAACAATCCCCCCAGCAGAGAACATACAGCACATTCTGATTTGCATAGAATTTGCTTTTTAAAAACAAATGTTGGCAATCACATTTAAAGCAGCTGGTGCTGAGTTAGTCTGTGTTAAAAATTCAAGCTAAACATAATCTAAAATCAGGAGGTTTGTGTTTCCTCTTTTAAGAGCACTGGAGTTTAAATAATCATCTCACAGCTCTACTTGTGTTCCCGCCGCCCCCCCCCCCCCCAAATAAAATGTCCTGAGATTCTTTTCACAAGTCTTCTGTCGAGATACACCTACACTTAAACAGAGAGGCTCTTTCTTAGTATGACAAAGGTGACTTGCAGTTGTTTGAAACAAGACTGTTTCTTTATGGGTAACTACTTAGAACATAAAAGCAAGAATGAAAAAAGCCCCATTGTATTGTAGTTCATATAAAATTGTACATAATGGGCAAAATTATAAACTACAGAAAGCTTTATCAGCCAAAAATGCAGGGAAATACATTTCTGTTCTTCTATATATCAGTCATTTTAGTTCTCTTTCTTGTAGCTGTTGGAGAACTTCTCAACGGCAAGCTCCCAGACCCAAGCTCCAATTTGTTGGGTAGGCTGACTGGGCATTTCCTTGCAAGAGAGAATGAGAGAGCCCCAGATCATAGCTTCCTTTTAAGTTCAGTTTAATATATTCCAAATAAATATCAAGTAAAATAGATGGCTGCAAATAAAGAAATCCACAATGTACACTCAGACAAATAAGGAATATATTCCAGCTACTGACATCAGAGCCCCTAGGCATTGATGAGCAGCTCTGATCCTTGGTAAACCAGAGGTATATATCTTTCTTGGACCAATAGTTGCTAACGTACCTATGGATGTACCTATCACGTAGGACTACCATGGATGTGACACAGGCATAGCTAAAACTGACTAAAACTGACCTGATGTAGCGACCTAAATGCAGCCCTTTCTTTCTATCTCTGGGGTCAGGAAGCTCACAGAAAGTCAAGGAGTGTCAAGGAAGCTAGATTCAGATACCCTATCTATTTTGATTCTGATACTAACTCCTGGAATGTATAAACATCCTCTAAGGCAAAAGGCATGTACAGAGTTATTGGTACCAGAAGGCCACAGCACCTGCAGAGTCCTGAAACCTCCTGGGAAACTGAACCAAAGATTCAACTATTGAGGCTAATTTACTGTAAAATTAAAGTATCTTGGTTTAACAGATGACTGAGGCTCTATCCAGGCCCTAATTCCCCAACAGTAGCCAAGTTATCGTTCCTGGGAGGAGCTAGGGATTAGGAAGAGATAACACCCACTTTTTCTCTTCAGTTGGGCTAATGCAGAGCAGGGGCATAGAGTTTCATAAATTCCGGGGGGGCGGGGGCTCTTTAGCTCGTGCGCGAAGCATGCGCGCTCGCTGGGGCGATGTTCCTCCCCCCCGGGAAACCGCCGCGCCTCCACAGGCCCTTCCGAGGCCCGCCAGGCTCTGCTGCCAGTGCCTCTCTCTCTCTTCCCCCTCCCCCCCGCCCTGGCCACTCCCTCCCTCTTTTCTGGGCAAAATGCCCAGCGTGGTGACGTCATCCAGAAGTGACAACATCACGCTGGGCATATTGCCAGGGTGACGCTTTGGCAATCGCCCTGAAACTCTATGGTGCCATAGAGTTTCAGGGCGATTGCTAGGGCGTTGCCTAGCAATGTGCCCAGCATGATGGCGTCACTTCCAGGTGACGCCACCACGCTGGGCATTTTGCCCAGAAAAGAGGGAGGGAGAGGGAAGGATGGATGAATGGCCAGGCGGGGGGGGGGGGGGGGAGAGGCACCGGCTGCAGCGGCTGCCGGGTCTCAGAAGAGCCCGGGGAGCTGCCGCAGTGAGGCATGGCAGCAGGTGCTACATTTTCCCGGGGGGGCTCAGTCCCCCCCGGGAAACTTCGGGGGTGGCTCAAGCCCTTGAGCCCCCCCGTAGTCTACGCCTATGATGCAGACTGAGAGAATTCTGTAAATAAGTCGTTCAAATAAAGTTGATGGGTTGTTCAAAGACAAAGGGTGCTTTTTATGAGGACAGAAAGAACACGCTTTGCACCAGCACTTTTCTTCTGATGATTTAATAAGGCACCTTTTTAATAGCTAGGCAATTAGTCACATTATTACTGTGAATAGATGATAATCTTCACCAGAAGAGAGTTTTTACAGTGAGAATAGCTACCCATTCTTCTAGCATTAGTCCTGCTATGTTAAGCCTGCCCAATTTATATCAGACGCAACTTGGTAAACTTCAAGACATTGGCATATGTTAGCTGCGCATTTGCAATCATTTATTTTCCTTTGTTGGAAAAGTTCACACCTGCCTTAGGCTTGAAATGTTTTTTGGTTGGTTTTTTTAAAAACAAAAACAAAAGCTTCCACTAATAGCCCATTTTGTACTGATGGAAAATAGGCTGACACGGCAAAAGAATCATTAAAGCTAATTAAATACTAAAACTATTTAAAAAGTAAAAACAAATGGAATACAAAACAGATGCATTTAATCTGCATAAATATGGCTGACAGAGAGCCAAGTTCCTAGGTTACCTTTGCCAGCTCTTCTGCACGTTCCGCTCTGTGTGAGGAAGGTAATTTTGGAAAATGGAACTCAAAGGAATTCCTGTTATGTGTGGAGCTCTGGAACTGAACATTTCTAATCATGAAAGTTGAGCGGCATTCTCCTGTGAGTTCCTTCGTCTAATCTTACACTGTTGCCACAAGGAGTCCTTTCATATGGCCAGTTAAATGTGTGATAGAAGCTGCAAAAGGTGTATATGATCCAAATCACAGTTGAAGCTTGTAAGTGTAGTGCAGCATTGAATCTGAGTGTTCCTCCATGCTGAGTCCTGGCAGCCCCTTCTGTTACATTTGGCTTGTTCTGGTGGCTTTTGTTTGATTTTTTTGCTCCTTGGCAGGCTTAAAAGTGCTGATCAGTTTTAGAAGAATGTATCGTTATTCTCCCCTGCCCCAGGTGAGCCCAATCACATCAGATCTCAGAAGCTAAGCAGGGTCGGCCCTGGCTAGTATTTGGATGGGAAATGTCCAAGGAATACCAGGGGCTTGACAAAGAGGCAGGCAAAGGCAAACCACCTCTGATGTCTCTTGCCTTGAAAACCCTACAGGGGTCAGCATCAACATAAGTCAGCAGAAAAAACTTGACAGCAGAAAAAAAATTGTTTTCCTGCAGACCTATTCTGATAGTTGAGGAAGATACTTGCCCTTGAGGAAGATACTTTCCTGTTGCTGTGAGAGTCCTGAGCCTCTTGTAACAGGGGGAGGGGGGAGGGTCACCAAGTGGATCCACAAGATCTAACGCCTTGATTTCCATACCCATCCCTCAGCTTCTCTCTTTTTTCAGTGTACCTTGAATGGCAGTAGGATACTGCTGGACCATTCATAACTCAGCTGTAGCTCCAAGGAACTACTTGCACACCTCCTCGGTATCTGCTGTCTGGTTCTTCCTTTCTTTCCAACAGAATTCATTTTTCAGTTATCATACAATGCATAGTTAACCTATGGAATTCACTGTTGTGGTATATAGTGGTGCTGGTTAGCATAGATGACTTTGATATTTTTTTTTGTATTTGTATGTGTGTGTGTGAGTGAGTGAGTGTGTGCACCTGGAAGTCATGGCAACCTCTGAGGACTGACTGTGTGTGCACCTGGAAGTCATGGCGACCTCTGGTGACTCAACCCTACTGGGGGCCTGGAGGATATTCAGAGAGGTGGATGAGTAAAGCCTGCCCCCACCTCCTGCCTCTGGTATTTCAAGGAGGTCTCCCATCCAAGTACTTGCCAGAATCAAGCTCTGTTTAGGATTGTTCTGCTAGTTGCTTCCTGTTTAAATAATCTGTTTTTAACAGGGTTGTTTATGTTTGTTGCGCTCAGTTCTTTGGAAGGAAGGTGAAATATAAGTGTAATGGATATCATTAGCATTTGTGTGAGAGAAGTGTAGTTAGTTATGGCAGGAAACCAAGAGGGCGCCTGTGGGATTAACTTCAGTCATGATAGTTTGGTTCTAAAGTGTAGTGCTGAATAATCTGGCAGCTATTCTGGTCAGTGTTACAGTATAGAGCTGTAGGCTACTGCTGCCTATTTTGGTCTTCCTCATAGGCTAAAATAATTGGGTGTGTCCTTCCCTAAGGTTTGGATCTATAAAAGAGCTGCTAATTCCTCTTGGTATGATAGCAAAACCAATTAGTTAAGTGACAGCATAGTAATGTAAGTGAGGTCATTTATTGCAGATAATAATAAACTGTCCAAAAACTTTGGCAGGGAAGTCTAAAGGAGGGGCATTATGCACGTAATCATTCCCAAGATAAAGGCGTAATTAATAAAAATGACCTCATAGTGTGTCCTTGAAAGATATAAAGTATGGTTAATATCTTTCTTTTTATTCTCTGAAATATCATGATACCATTATTTCAGGTACCGGAAGGACACTTAGGTTTGAATTAAGAGTCTCTTGTGTTTTTTTCTTTTTCCATTCCACTAAGGACATCTTGTCTCAAGCTTTGTCTCTAATTTCTTGAAAGGGGGCTGGACTCATTGTTCATTATGGAAGTGCCTGAGTATCTTTTGTTTCTTTCAGTCACTTGTGTTTGCTGTCCTAAGAGCAGTCTCACTCAATGTACCTATTCAAAATTAAACAGCTCTGAATGAATAAGATTAAGCTTCCTTGAACTTCAGTGAAATGAGCAAACATTTGCTATGGCTGTATCCTCAAAACTAAGGAGTCCGGACTGGACACAACTGTCAGTTCTGATTTTATGAATTAGGGAGGGGAGAAATTATCAGTATTTCATGGAGCTCTGTGCAAAAAAGATATTCAATGAAAAATATGACATAGTGCCTGAAGTCTGCTCTTGATCTGATAGGTAAAAAGAAAGTGTTCTGGAAACAGGGTGAAAGAAAAGAGAGAGAGAGAGATAAAATGGTGCTTATTTTTAGAGCGATGGCAGAAATCTGTTGCAGGAACAGAGTACGGTGAGATCAACATTTGCGTTTGACCAGTTTGGTAAGAATACTAAAATTATAAGAACTGAGACATTGTTGTGTTCGTATCTGAGGACCCAAATGCCAGTCTGGAAGTTAGGTGTTGTGTTTGTGTTTTGGAGTATTGAAGCAGCAATAGCTTGATAGGGCTCTGGTATCCTAAAGCTCCATTTCTTATTGGCTGATGAATAAAGACTCCCATTGGTCCCGAACAAGGGCGTAGAGTTTTGGAAATTCCGGGGGGGGGGAGAGCGGGGGCTCCTTAGCGTGCGCGCTGGGATGATGTTCTCCCTCCCCTCCAGGAAACCGCCCCACCTCCCCGGGCCCTTCTGAGGCCCGCCAGCCGCTGCTGCCGGTGCCTCTCTCTCCCCCAGCTGCCACCCCTTCCTTCTCCCTCTCCAGGAACCGCCGCCGGGCCTCGGAAGGACCCGGGGAGGCGTGGTGGCAGGCACTCCGTTTTCCTGGGGGTGGCTGAGCCCCCCCCCGGGAAATTTCGGGGGTGGCTCAAGCCCTCGAGCCTTCCCATACTCTACGCCTATGGTCCTGAAGCCAATCTAGATACCCAATCACTGAGCCCTGCTTGGGTCCAATAGTATTGCTTGTATATAGTTACATTGTTGAAAGTTATGTGTTGGAACAGTATAAATTAAGGTGCCGCTCTCATAGAGCTGTCTTTGGAGCTGAGCAATTTCACTGAATAAAAGCCTGTTGTTTGAATTCATCGCCTCCCACTCAATACTTAAAATTAGGCTATAGCCAGAGTGGATTCAGTGTGTGCTCTGCCCCCACCAGATGCATGCTTTCAACTCACAACTTTTCCCCAAAACCTAGACTTATAAGTTCTGTTTCTCATGTGTCTGTTTGTTGAAGTATGTGATTGGTGCATGAGTACGCACACGCACCATCCACTCAGCCCCTTCAGTACTCTGTGATCTGGCAGAACTGACCTGTGTGAAGCAGTTCTTTTTGGCCATTAGCTTCTGAAGCCTTTGGATAATGAGGGACATGCATTCAGAAATAGGGTTGCCACGTCCCCTGTAAGGGGTGGGTGGGTAAAGTTGTGAGATCCAGGTTGGGAAAATGTTGGAGGTTTGGGGTGGAGCCTGGAGAGAACAGGAATAGCAGGATACAATGCCACAGAGTCCACCCTCCAAAGCACCCATTTTCTCCAGGGAAACTAATCTCTATAGTCTGGAGATGAGCTGTAATTCCAGGGGGTCCCCAGGTCCCACATGGAGGCTGGCATCCCTATTTGGAAAGCAAGGCATGTCACACACAGGTTGCCTTCTGGCCCATTTGTTTCAAGTGAAATGCACCGTACTTTAGAATGTCCACCTGCCTTCAATGAAAGTCAGTATTTGCAGATACTTGTATCATGATAGAAAGAAAAGCACAGTAGTAGTGACGGTGGTGATGATGTTAAGAGGGGGAGGCTGTATAAGCTGTGTGGCACATTTTATATCTTTTCAGGAATCCATTCATTGTATGTATGGGACATGTTAGTCAGTGCTCAGGAAAGTTGCTTTTTCTTGCTGTTTCTTTCTGTTAAAATAACCTATTTTCCATCTGCCAAACAAAAAATGCCACCCACTGTTCTGAATGAAAAGAGTTATTATTCCTGTATTGTGTGTTACATGGATTCAATCTGTTGTGGGTGATGTCATGGTCTGGCGTTATCAGCACCATTGTCTCCAATGGGGGAAAAATTCAATAGTGCAGACCTAGCAAATTGCTGCATGCATTAACAAAACACCGAAATGAGGTGTCGGTATTTGACTAAATTATTATAATAAAGCAATTGAGATTGCATATATTAATTCTTTTCACTATTCTTCATACCAAACTATGAATAAAAGGTGCAGTCAAATCTAGCCTGTTTATGTTTCCCCATCAGTTCAACCTTTATTGTTATTTAAAGGCAAAAGGAGCCAGGCTACCCATGAGTGGCACAGGAAAATTGGAGGGGAAGGCATTCTTTGGGAAACATGTGGCAAAGTGTCCTCAACAGTAATTGCCATGGGGCAAGGATGCTTGATCCCCCGCAGGACTGGCTCACATGGGGCTCATAAATTGCAATCACCAGACCTGGATGCTTGACACACTGTTTGTCTGTATCCAAACACCTCAAATGTATTCGAAAAAAGTAGTGCACATGGACAATAATATGTTGCTTTGCCACAGCTGCCTGTTTACCACCAGCCAACATTTCTGCCTACACCTCCAGTTCCAAAAGTTAAAACCCATCGTTAAATTCAAAACACACGTGCATTTTGAAAAAAAACTTAGGTAAAACCAAGTGAAACACAAAGATCTCTCATAAATTAACACCAGTAATGTGTGGGAAGTTCCAGGTTTTGCTGAGATATGTATTCTACATAGTGGAATAGAATCAAGTCCCAGTAATTTGCCAAGTCATGACCCTGTTGCTCAAGCAGCTATTGAGTAAGTGCAATGCTGTTTGGCATGGGCTCAAGCAAGGCTTCAAACAATAACTCTGAGGCAACCCTCATGGGCCTTCACTTCTGAGTAAACAAGGAGTTCAGTCATGAGAAGTCAGACTGGTATTTGTGTTTGCATCAAAATCCTCAGAAACCTTGGCTTTTTCCATAACTTACAACAGAGGTGTCAAACATATGGCCTATAGGCTGGATCAGGCCCATCCAAGGTTCTTATCTGGTCCACCGGCAACCTTCTTCCTCCTCCCCCCCTCCCTTCTGGGGCTCTGCTCCACAACCGATGAGCTCTTTCCCTTACCAACCTCAGCTCCTTTGCTTTCTTTTATTCTTCCCAGTCTGATCAGACCCCTCTCCCTCTTCCCTGTTGCTGGCTGGCTTCCTGGCTCAGGTTTCAACCTGAAGCACAGGCAGCCAATTGGGCAAAGGCTTGGAGGGGAAGGGCCAAGGACGGGGAGGCAAGGGAAAGCCTGGCTAATCCCCAAGCGGAAGGAGCTGGGATGCTGGATGAGGAGCGGCTGAGGCACGCATGGAGCACCTGAGACTGGCAGGGATCACTCTGGTGGTGGCAGCCCCCTGGCTGCTTGTGGCCAATCAGCAGCGGCTAGGTGGTAAGCTGGGACCTACCTCAATGGCGTGCCTGCTTTGAAGGAGAGCTTTGGGGGTCAATCTGGTGGGGTAGGTTGGTCAGGTGGTCGACCTTGAGGGCTACTGAAGGGCGTTTAGCTGCTGTTGCTAGGTTGGGGTTTCAGCAGCCTTGCTGTCCATTGCCTTCCCACCTCCCCACCCCTTCTTTTTGACTGAGTCTCTCCAAGTGGGCTTTTGTTGGCCTTTGTGTTCCTCCCCATTCGCGGGGTTGCTGGGGAGCATTCAGCTGCTGCTGCTGGCCTGGGGGTTCAGGCAGCCTCCACGGCCTTGCTGGCTTTTGGCTTCTCAACGCTCTATCCCCTTTGGCTCCTTCTGAGTGGGCTTCTGGCAGCCTTTGCACTCCCACCCCCTCCACTCACAGGGCTGCACTCCCACCCCCTCCACTCACATTCAGCTGCTGCTGCCAGCCTGGGGTTTGCCAGCCATTGCCTTTTCACTTCTCCACCACCCCTTCTATGGCACTGTACCATGCTCAGGTCCCTCCCCTCCCCAAACCCCACCCTCTTCCAGATCCACCCCCAAAGTCTCCAGGTATTTTCCAACCCAGACCTGGCAACTCTATTGTGTTGTGTGGTGCCAGCCACTGGGTCAGGCCTACTTGCATGATAGGGAACTCTCAAGGACTTGTGAGATGGCACCTCACGTTCCCCTGTTTCTCCTTCCCCACGCTATTTCCTCTTTCCATCTTCTTCACATGTTCTCTCCTTGCCTCATTCTCTCCCTCTCAGCCATTCACCAGCCTACCTTTTATCTGCCTCTAATCTTCAGCTATATTATTTGTTTACTTCATTTATATCCTATGTTTCTTCACAGTGAGGACCAAAGTAGCTTACATTATTCTCCATTCCTCCTTTTTATCTGCACAGCACCCCTGTAAGGTAGGTTAGGCTGAGTGGTCTAATTGACCTACTGAGCTTTCAGAGCAATATGGGATTTTGAACCTGGCTCTCCCAGACCGTACTCTGAAGCTCTAACTGCTGTTCCATGCTGGCTTTCATGGGGTGGCTGCTGTTGAACATAGACATAGAGATTTGTCCCCCTGGAGAACATGACTGTTTTGGAGAGCAGTAAAATATCTGACTGAGGCCTCTCTCCTCCTCAAACCCTGCCCTCATCAGCCTTCAACACAAAATCTCCAGGAATTTCCCAGCTTGAAGCTGGCAATAGGGCTGCCATGTCCCCCCGGGGGGGCGGGGATTCCCCCACTAAAGGGGTCCCCAATCCGCTGATCCCGATCCAGCCAGTGGGGGGGGAACCCCACCCCCAAAGTGGCCCGATCCGGCCGACTGCCCAGCGTGATGACGTCACCCAGAAGTGACGTCATCATGCTGGGCACGTTGCTGGGGCGACACTCTAGCAATCGCCCTGAAAACTCTATGGTATCAGGACTCCCGAGGATGGACCAGGACTAGGGTTGCCAAGTGTATTTGACTTACCGGCGGCGGGGGGAAGCTCCACTGGCCGGGAGCTTCCCCAGTGCCTGTGCGAAGTGCACACGCCAGGCGGCATCACCGGAAGTGACGTCAGCACGTTGGGGGCGTTGCCAGGGTGACGCTCTGGCAATGCCCCCAACGTGATGGCGTCACTTCTGGGTGACGTCATTTCGTTAGGGAGGTCGTCCAGGCTGGACGACCTTGGGGGTGGGGTTTCCCCCGCCAGCCAAATGCTGGCCGGCGGATCGGGAACCCCTGTAGCAGGGGATCCCCCGCCCCCCAGGCTGACTTGGCAGCCCTAACCAGGACTCTCCCGCTTTCTCTCAGGTGAGACTTGGCAACCCTAGCTGGCAAAGATAGCCAGGTCTGGTTCTGATTAATCCTCCCTCAAAGGCCAAGATAGGCCTGGAAAAGGCCCTTCCCCTGCCTTTTTCCTCAAATAAACCCACCCTGGAATACTGTGGTCGCTTTGCAACAGCCACTCCTTTTCTCTCTCTCTCTCTTTTTTTTTGCTTTTTAACCCTCCCCCCATGTATTTTTTTGTAGATTTTGTAGAAAGATCTGTTTTGCCCATCCACAGCTCAGTCACTGGATTTAAGTATCCAAAGATTGCCTGACTTCACTATTAGAATATAAGATTATATATATACTAGTAGCAATGCCTGTTGTAAAAGGAATACAACAGGCACTAGCAAGATCTTGGCTTGGCCCTCCTCCCTGACTGCTTTTTTGTCCATGGCACCGGTCCTCACCTGTTCACAGCCCACCCTGTGACCTGCACCCGTTCACAGGCAGTGGCGACCAGCACCGTGGCAGCCTGGTCGGCCTTGGTCTCCTTACCATGTGGCTGCCAGATCGTTGGGCCTGACCATCACCTCGCAGCCCACTGAGGGCGAGAGACGGCCACCACCTGCATGGGCTCGCAGCCTGGCTGGCTCCCTGAACCCTGTCATGGCCAACAGCAACCGGCACGATGCCACCGTGTTCGGGCTCGGCCTTAGGGTTGCCAGCCTGCAGGTGGGGCCTGGGGATCTCCCGCTTTTACAACTGAGAAGAGAAGAAGAAGAGAAGAGACTGGATTTATACCCCGCCCTTCACTTGTAGTCTCAGAGCGGCTTACAAACTCCTTTCCCTTCCCCTCCCCACAACAGACACCCTGTGAGGTAGGTGGGGCTGAGAGAGCTCTTTCCCAAACTGTCCTTGAAGGACAGCTGGTACAGAGCTATGGCTTGCCCAAGGTCATCCAGCCAGGTGCAAGTGGAGGAGTGGGGAATCAAACCTGGTTCTCCCAGATTAGAGTCCACGCACTTAACCACTACACCAAACTGATCTCCAGCTGACAGACAGCAGCTCCCCTGGAGAAGATGGCTGCTCTGAAGGGTGAACTCTATAGCACTGTACCATGCAGAGGCCCTTCCCCTCCCCAAACCCCACCTTCTCCTGGCTCCACCCCCAAAGTCCCAGGTATTTTCCACCTGGACTTGGCAACCCTACTCGGCCTCCTAAGCCTCCACCCGGCAGAGGATCCATCCCCTTTGCCGGCTTTCTCCAGACTGAGGCCGAGACACTGGCTGCCGGCTCTGTGGGCAGGACTGAGGCAACGCAGTGAGGTAATGCAGCCAGAAGATTGGCAGACCTTCCAAGTGGCAGATCAGGCAACCTAAAGGTAAAGGTAAAGATTTCCTTTGCTCGAAAGCCAGTTGAATTTGACTCTAGGGGGTGGTGCTCATCTATGTTTTCAAGCCAAAGGGCCAGCACTGTCTGAAGGCTTTTTCCATGGTCATATGGCCGGCATGACTAAACGCCAAGGTGCACAGAATGCTGTTACCTTCCCAGCAAAGCGGTACCTATTTATCTACTTGCAATTTCTTGCTTTCGAACTGCTAGGTTGGCAGGAGCTGGGGCCCGAGACGGGAGCTTAGTCCATCCCGCAGCACTCGGGTCTCGAACTGCTGAACTACAGACCTTCCGGTCTGCAGCTCAGCATCTTAACCTCTGAGCCACTGCGGCCCTATAAAAACACTAGTCATTCTAAAGTTGCAATGCTAAGGAATGCTTTTCTGGAAGTAAGCATTGTTGAATAAAACTGGACTTGCATCTGAATAGACCTATTTAGTACTGTTCTCTAAAAACAGCTTATCTTCCGACCAGTTCCATTTTGCAGCCTCACCTAAAAGCCACATTGCACCCCTAAGATCCTTTGCCTGGGTCAAGGTACACAGGTGAAGGCCACACGCATAGAGTCCCTGGGGTGTAACAACTTCCAGTGGCTGGGAATTCCACAAGTGGGGGGCAGTAGCTGAAAGGCCTTTGAGGGATCTTATCTTACATCAAATAACGCAAGTTCCCACAAGAAGGCATAGGCATAGAGTACAGGGGGGCTCGAGGGCTTGAGCCACCCCTGAAATTTCGGGGGGGGGGGGGGGCTCAGCAACCCCTGGCAAATTGGAGCGCCTGCCGCTGCGCCTCCCCGGGTCCTTCCGAGGCCCGGCCACCGCTGCTGGAGAGGGAGAGGGAAGGTGGGGGGAGAGAGGCACTGGCAGCAGCGGCTGGCGGGCCTCGGAAGGGCCTGGGGAGGTGCGGCGGTTTCGGGGGGGGAGAACATTGTCCCAGTGAGCGTGCGTGCAAAGCGCACGCACTAAGGAGCCCCCACCACCCCCGGAATTTCCAAAAGTCTACGCCCCTGCAAGAAGGCACCAATTAGGAAAGGGTTCAGATTTAAAATAGAAATGCATCCAGAGCAGATACCCCAAAGGTATAGAACTCCCTTCCTCTGCAGGCCCGCAGAAAAGTCTGGGTCTAGATATCTTCTAAAACAGGGATCCCCAACTTTTTTGAGCCTGCAGGCACCTTTGCAATTCAAGCATATCATGGTGGGTGCATCCACATAATGGATGCCATAAAATGGCTGCAGCAGGAGGCGAAGCAAGCTACAAAACAGCTGCCACACCTTCCTTCAGTCACACTCCAAACCCAGCCAACCAACGAAACCACATTTTACCTAGGAAAAGCAGACTGGTATAGTTGTCGGCTGTCACATCCTGGCATAGCTCCTTCTGAGAAGCCAACAGCATTCCCCTTTCTTCTTGGGAGAAGTAGACAGTGACATCAAAGGTTATGGCAACCTGGAAGAAGAAATGTCACAGCTCCGGGTCATTTCTATTGTCGTAGGAAGTTATTTGATGTGGCAGCGGGCTACAGAGAAACCCTGTTTGCTGGCACAGCGTAGAACATATTTGAGACCTGTAATCTCTCCCGTTCCTGTAGGCCAGGGGTCCCCAATTTTGCTGAGCCTGGGGCACCTCTGGAGTTGTGACATGGCACAATGGATGCAGGCACAAAATGACTGCTGCAGGAGGTGGAGTCAGCCACAGAACAGCTGCCACAGCCTGCTTTTGGTCATACAGTGAAGATACTGTGCTGAGGGGACAGTTGCTGCCAAGGCAGCAGTTTAAACAATCTGCATCAAATCTCCAGAACCCCACCTGGCCCTGCAGACTTTCTAAAAGCACTTGGCAGAAAGGTGTGGGATGCCTTGGTGCCCCTGGGCACCATGCTGGGGACCCCTGCTGTAGGCTTTTCCTTCCTGTTTCTTGCCCACTTGGCCACTGCCATCTCTGACACTGAAGCACCATGGAAACACTGCACTGAAAGCTGGGCACAGTCCTGTTGGTTCACCTTGGAGAAAAACTGGGCTTAGTCAGGGCTACAGGTGTGTAATTTCTGGACACTCTGAAGCGGTGGGGAGAAAACATACTTTGGTAAAAAGAAAAAGAAAAATGCAACATTTTAAGGAAGAGGAAAGGAAGCAGCAGTTAAGGACCTCAGCAGAGCCCTGGGGGATCAGACCGGGGGGGCTTCCTCTCATCCAGTTCCCCCCGTCTCACACACAGAGCAGCCAAAGCAGTTGCCTTGGAGGGCCGAGGGCAAGACACCCAGGGGCCAAGGCTGCCTCCTGGCCCTGGGGCTCAGCGGTCGATTGCCCCTGAACCTGGAGGTACTCCTCCTGCGGGACTCTGTCCTCCTCCATCCCCTTCCCAAGCCACTCTCTGAGCACCTGCGACCATGCCTGCTGCAGCTCTTCTCTTAGTTCAGCCCACCCACCTGAGGGCAGGCTCCGGAGCGGCCAGGAAGGGGAGCGGGGGTGGCAGGGCTGGAACCAGGGTGGGTGGAGGGAGCCCAGCAACAAACCTGGAAGGAAGGCGGTGGCAGGCAGCGGCTTCCCAGCTCTCAGGCCTCTGCGGTCAGTCCTCTTGTTCCCTGCCATGGCCCGTCATGCAGTAGAGTAGGGCTTACCTGTGGCAACCCTTCCTTGGCCCCATGGCAGCCAGAGGCCCCCATGGGCTGTCTGGGAGGAGTTTTTAGGCATGTGCCACCTCTGCTGAGCATCCCCCTCCGCTGCCTCTTCCCTCATCCTCTGTGCGACAGCTAAACCGGTCCACACCGCTTGCTCAAGACTTCCCCCACACCTCCACCTGCAAAGTGTCCATCCCCTTCACCGGCTCTGTCCAGACTGAGGGTGAGACGCTGACCACTGCCTCTGTGGGCGGGACTGAGTCAACAGCAAGCCAATGCCTAGGGAGACCAATGATGGTCATTTCAGGCAGCCAACTGATTTTGGTGCACATAGAACGTTGCCACTCAAAACAGAATTATTATATAAGGAGAGATCCTGTCAGTATTATTCCTGCTCTGATTGGCAATTGTTCTACAAGGTCTTAGGTACAGGAAGATCCTTCCTGTTATCTCAATGCACTTAGATATCACAATAAACAGAAGTTTAAACAAACTGCCATTCACTGTGATTTCTGAATGCCACCATAGAAGAGGAAGTGAACATTTCAACTATAGGGGTATATAAAACTAAACACATATATATTTAGATCATCAGCAGAGGCCCCATATGAAAACATGAGGCTGTGAGACTGAGTCAAGATCACAGTGAAGACTGTAGCCTTTCAAGATCAATATCTGACTAGTGGTAGCTCTTCAGTTTCAAGTATGGATCTTATACATTATATATCTGATCCTTTCAGCCCACCAGCATCTATATTACATGAGAGAGAGTTTTTTTGCATTGGGCATGTTGTCTTTGAAACTCTCTGCTCAGGAGATTTATCTGGCACCCACTTTACTTTCCAGTCACACTGTTTGCTATTGTACAGTGCTTTTTACCTCAGTTGCAATTAACTGAACTTTGCCTTCTGGTTCTATTATATATTCTTTCTGCTTGATATTTTAGTGTTTATACAATTTATTTTAGCTTGTGTTAGAATGGAAAGATGAGCTGAAATATCTTGATGAAAGTAAACAAACTACTTAATTAGGAGCACTGTAGAAATACTCTGATGTAGACTTATCTGTGGAAAGCGGTGACATCTTCACAACTTCCTTCCCACGAGTTTAAAACTACAAATACTGAACTGGAAGTATCATACTGTGTGAAGTATCATACTGAAAACAGTATCTGTACTTTGGCCCCCATTTTCTTTCCTTGTTTTAATCACACCCGTACAAGGGTGAAATGAGAAGTGTTGTGTACTAGGACCACGATCGCATGGTCTCCCGTAATGGTGACCACCACGTGGTCAGCGCACATGGTCAGAATCTACCTGAGCTTCAGCCAGGTAGAACAATAGCCAGTTGGATCCTGAGTGACCACCAATTACGGGGGAACTATGAACTACAACCACGGACTTAAGGTCCTATCAGGACCTGGGGACAAGGTTGGGGCATTGTCTCCGGCTGGCATAAAAGAGGGCTCTGAGCCAGGGGTTCCCCATGTTCCATCTGACCCTCAATAAAGAGCTTTACCATGAAATCACTACCACTCGCCTTCTGACTCCAATACTTTCCAAGAAGAGAGAAACTACACTGAATTATAAATTCATGGAGCCTAAATTGCTGTCCATAAGAGCATTAGTAAGAGAAAGATAATACATCCTTCTTCACTGTGTGGGCACTGTATTCCCCATATCCCCATTAACCTGCTGTGAAGACCAACCTCTAGGCCTGTATACTGAAGACCTGGAAAGCTGTTTAAATATTTTTAGCTTTGTTCCTCATACTCAGGGCCGGTGCTACCATTAGGCCAACCTAGGCGGCTGCCTGGGGCAGAGACCTCAGCGTGGTGCAGAACTGACAGTCTGCATTACTGTGCAGGAGACCTGCTGCCAGGCCCAGCACCAGCAATTTCAAATTTTGTGCTTTTCAGTCTTTCTAAAATGCATTTATGTTTGAAAATTGGTGGGCACATTGGGGGGGGGGGGGCAGAAGGTAGCCTCGCCTAGTGTGCTAAAAAACCTGGCACCGGCCCTGCTCATACTCCTCTGCTAATTGCATGAATCTAAAAGCAGTGTCTCCAGTGTGGTCAAAAAGCCTTTTTTCCTGCCAAAGGAAATGAATTCCTTCTCTGAAGTTTGCTTTTTTTTGTACTGATCAGTTATACTGTTGACAGAGGTATAAGGTCTTCATTACATAGCTGGGAGCCAATGAGATGTTTCCGAGTCTAGATTATAATTAGGATTTTCACTCTTAGCTTTAAAGAGTAGTTCCAAACCTAATTTTCATGTTTAATTTATTTCCTTTAAACACTGTCAAATGAAGTATTTCTGTAACTTCCCTGTTTTGATTAATAATGCCCCAAACCCATTATTGAGACTTTTGAAAGACTGTGCTAGACACCTTCCAGAATGAAGAAGAACCAATTATGATTGAGCTTATACCATTTTGTGTCATGAAGACATGAAGAAGGGAGATTAGAACTGAATCTCAAGAGAACATTTGCAAAAAATGTTTATTTAGAACCCAGACAAAATTAAGCATATTTAAAATTAAACACATTCATTCATTAAATAAGGCTGCGATCAGATGAGCTGTTTGATCCAATGTCATTGTGGTTGGCTGATGTATTTAAAATGCAGGTTCAGACAGCAACAACTGTCTTCCATTCCTCAGTCGTCAGCACCCCATTCTTACCCACCTTTGAGTCAGAATTATTTGACACTGGGGAAAGTCTGGTCTTTACAAATGTCATCGGTTTCACCCCACATTTCCAAATGTCTGATCAATCCATCGCACGCTCAAGCTGTTTGGGAAGTCTGATTGCACACTTCCATCTTTGCACCATCTTTAAAATTCAGTTAGTGATGTGTGCATAAGCAGATCTTTGCCCCAGGGTTGGGAATCACCACTTGCACATTTCTGCACCCAAAAATTCTATCAGGATCTGGAGCCCCCATGGGAGTTGTTTTTGAATAACAACCCCCCCCCCCCCTCCTGTTTCTTGGGGTTGGAAAGCCATGGAAAGAGTCCTGAGTTAATCTCCCATATTGGCAGGGAACCTGGGGAGGCTAGCATCCCTAATTCAGGGAGACTTGGGTAAAAATTTAAAAAAATTAAAAATCCAAACAGCCTTGCTTTTGAGCAAACTTGGGCTGACTATCTGCCCTAAAAGTGTGTGCTAGGCTTTCTGGGCATGGACCTTAATTAAAGTGTGGTGTAGATGTTAACCAGACTACAGAGATGTTTCTATGGAAAAAATGAATGCTTTAGAAGGTCAACTGTATGGCATTGTACCCCACTGAGGTTCCTGTCCTCCCCAGGCTCCATCCCCAAATCTCCAGGAGATTCCCTGCTTGAAGTTGGCAAACCTACTCCCCATCCCACTTCCCCCCACGCAAACTTTCCCCCATGCAAGAACCCCCTTTCTCTGCTTCAGAGTTGCTGTTTGAGATCATCCCATGATTGGCACAAGAATAAATGTACTGAAGTCAATGGGGCTACTCTCATGTACATCTGCATGTAAAGATGTTCGCACTTTCCCCATGCATTCCAAGGAAGAGAGGCAAAGCGGAGGAGGCTGAGAGGGGCTACAGTACTTCGCAGAGGGATCATGGAGCTGTCAAAATGGAGTGGTGCTTCAAATAAGCAGGTCTGCGCATGTGTAAAATAAAATTTTTAAAAGGATGCCACCTGACCAACCGCTCCATGATTCCAGCACAGCAGTAATCTGAATGGTTAACCATGGAGTGAGCATGCAGTGAGGTGAGTTAAGGGTGGCATGTTTGGATAGACCTCTCTGGAACACATAACAGGATAAAACAGGATAAAACACTGAACCAAGCCTGTTATCTGACCACAGCATGAAAGTGTTCAACACATGCTTACTCATGCTCTCTGTTTGATATCAATGGGTCTTGAAAGTGGATAACATTGGCATGCCTTTGGACTTTTTTGTAATGAATGAATGAAAGTTTGAATGAAAGCCAGGACACTCCATATAAATACGGAGTAAGTGTGGTATGCTTACAAGTGATAATTGGCATGCTTGACAAAATTTTCCCCTATCAGCTGTGCTTAAAAGCTGATACACACAAACTTATTTTATTAGAATTGTAACCTTTAATTATTGATTACTGAAGTACTCCTCCAGTTCACACTAGGAGCAGACCAGATAATTGGTTCTAGCACTTTCCTTTCATGAACTGAGGGCCATACTAGACATGATTTGGGTCATAGGTAAAGTGACTAATAGTGTAAAAGCTTCACAAGTTTCTATTTAATAGCACTCATCATGTGTGCTGACTCATTTACATGTAGTATTAGCATATCAGTGATCTGAATTCCATGTTAACATGCTATTTACATGTTAAATTTTACATAAAATGCACTAACATATGTGGTGAACACAATGAATTGTGATGGAGCTCACATGGAGCACTTACACAGGCAACTGCTTTATTCAGTGCCCTGAATTACATCTGTTTTCACACTGGTGGACTATTCTAGAACAGCAGTTAACCTTTCCATATTCAAGCTGTACTGTGACAAACACAGCATAGTCTGTCCCCTTTTCCAGTATCTGCCAGTCTCCTTTGTACCCTGGTGGTCTGGAAAGCTAGAAGTGACCAATCAGGGCCCTTAGAACACTTGGAAGGAGGGGTAGAAGCAGAGGGAAAAAGAGTTACTCAACATGGGGTTTAGACAGATAGGATTTAGAGGTTCCTTAAGCAGGGTGGGGATCTTGCTCTGTCTCTAGGCTAGTAACTGGTATGCCCTCTTGCACAGGAGTGTTTGGTGCTTTGATGGAGAAGTGTGGTGTGGGCAGATAGTCTTCAGTCCCAAAATCAATATGTGATACTGGAGCTAGGCCAGTGGCACTGGGCTGTGTATGGGTTTTCCCATGAAAAATATTTTAGTGACTGCTCCTGCCACTCCAAACCATCACATCTATTTTCAACCCCATGCAGCAGCATGGGACCCCTGAGCTGCAAGCATGGGGCAAGATGCAGCATAATACCACACACAGCTGTGAACCATGAAATGCTGGCAACCATGAAATGCTGGCAACCATGAAGGCTTTGTATCGTGTGAATTGCATACTCGAGTAACTATGCATAAGACTGCAACCTCTAGATAGTTTTTAAAATAAAATTTCATTTTATTTATTTATTCATTTATTGTTTCTATGTCTCACTTTCCCCATGAACGGGCTCAGGGAGGCTTACAGCAATAAATATAATACAATTTTAAAATAATGCAATCAATAAATACAATAAAACCAATTTTAAAACATTTAAAGTGGGCAGTGCAATATATTCAATTCCAGTTCCTACAGCCGGAAAATAAATAAATCGGCCAACACTGAGCCATAATGATCACACGCAGCAGTAATAGGGAGGCCAGCTGCCTCAACCAAAGGCCTGGTGGAACAGCTCCATTTTACAGGCCCTATGGAACTGTAACAGGTCTCACAGGGCCCTGATCTCAATCAGGAGCATGTTTCATTGGGTTGGGGCCAAGACCGAAAAAGCCCTGGCCCTGGTTGAGGCTAGATGGGCATCTTTCAGGCCAGGGACAACCACTTTCCAATTAAGTTCCACTTTTATGGTACTTGCTAGACCAAGCCTGCCATTTTAGATTTCAGCAGGAGTATTCAACCGCAACTTGTTATGCCACTTTTTTTTTGTCATCATGTCCTACCTACTCTGTTTCTGGTGTTCAGTTTCACTCTTAAATCTATAGTTTCTTCCAGTTTTATTCCTATTATCTTTTCTTCCAAGGACAACCTCTTTCTCTGTTCTTCTTGTTCTTGTTCATTTGATCACCTTATGGCTTTATGCAATCTTCCACACTTCCTCCTCCTCAGATGATTCATTTTTATTTTCTCTTAGAATTACTTCATTTTCTTGTTGGAACCATTGCCCTCTAGATTGGATTTTGCACAATTTTTGATATCATCATGTTTAATTTGTTAAAATTTACAGTCTCATATTGCACATAATAGAGTTGCAGTTTGTATTTTTCTTTTTCTATGATCACACTGGCATGAAAGCTACTAGCATTTCTGCTGGTGAAAAGAAAGGAGAGACCCCTTTGGACCACCAAAAAAGGAATGAGGGCTCACTTTTGACCACTATTCTGGTGTTAATTGGACACATGTAGAAAAGCCACATGAAACAAGAGCTTCAGTAAGAAAGGAAATGGAGTGAGACTGAATGAAAAAGCTGGCTGGATCCAACCCTATGTGAGGCTATGTTTCAGTCAAATTAATGCTCCTATCTAATTGACTAAGTAAAATCATCCCATTTGAAGAAACACAAACGGCAGTGACTCATTTGGCCAGCCACCGTGCTGAGGAGGTGTGAGTGGGGAGGTATAGTGAGTTGGTAGCCCTGGAAAAGTCCCATTGGGAATGAGTGAAGTAGTTTCCTGGCTTGGTTGGGGACCCAGATCAGGTGGTTGGCAGGTGCTGCTATCCCTTTGCCAATGCTACAGAATTGCTTTGGCTGAAGGAAAGACAAAATGAACAGCATACTTGACCTTATTAAACAGATAGACAGCAGTGTTATTTTAAAGCATTTGTGAGTTCACTTTAACTTGCATGTTTTCAACCAGGCATAAGAGTTCCGTGCCCTGCAAGACTTGTTATAGTTTTGCAGGGATTATAAAACAGAGCTATTCTGCCAGGCCTATGGCTGAGGTTCCTGGCCAAGAGCTATAAGGACCTTGCCAGATTAGGGCTGCCAAGTCTGCCCGAGAGGGCGGGGGATCCCCCACTACAGGGGTCCTGAATCTGCTGGCCTGGATTTGGCCGGCAGGGGGAACCCCACCCCTGAAGTCGTCCGGTCAGGATGACTGCCCCAGCGTGATGACATCACCCGGAGACAACATCATCACGTTGGGGACTTTGCCAGGGCAACACTCTAGCAATCGCCCCAAAAACTCTATGGTACAAAAACTCATATGGTTCCGGGAACTCCCAGGATGAAGAGCACTCCCCCTCGCCAGTAGAAGGTAAGTACTTGGCAACCCTATGTCGGATAGATTCCTTCTCCCTTCCCCCCATTTTCCCACCTCCTCTAGATTGATTTTACCTCTGCAGAAGGGGAAAGGTTGAGTTGCACATCATCTGAACTGTGGTGTACTGTTTGTGTTTTAAATAATTTGTAATAATTTTTATGATTGTTATCTGTATGACCTACGATCAGGTTCCCAGAACTGCCTGGTCTTCCCAGGGCCTAAGGAGGCCCGACTGGTGGCAACGAGGGCCAGGGCCTTTTTAGTGGCGGCCCCGCACTGGGGGATTGAGTTCCCAGATAACATCAGGGCCCAGCGGGACCTTCTACAGTTTCGCAGGGATTGTAAAATGGAGCTCTTCAAGTAGGGGCTGCCTCGACTCTATAGCCCTGGCCTGCCCACTGAAGGCCACCAATGGACCATCAGCACCAGGTCCAGAAGAAGTCTGCTGACACTGCTCGGGCAAAGATGCTGAAGTTTTTGCCATCCTGTATTGTATTTTAAAGGCTGTATGGCATGTTTTATACTATGGTTGTTTTATACAATTTTATAGACATTGTGTTGTTAGCCAGCCCTGAACCTGCTGGAAGGCATGGAGGGTGGGATAGAAATTTAAGAAATAAAACAAATAAATAAATAAATTATGTTTTGACCCACCCTGAGCCTTGTGACAGCAGGGGAGGGCAGGCTAAAAGTCGAAGATAATAAAATAAATAAAATACATTTCATGTGGAGAAGCTGCACACGAGTGCACACATTCATGCATATACACACAAATGTCTATCTGTCTGCCTATCTATCCTCATGCATTTGCAAGCATTGCATACAATGACTGACATGCTGTTTTTATGTAGTTTCTTTGATGGAAATGAGTTTCATTTACAAAAAGCATAATGGATTGGATCCTGAGTAATCTCCCACAATGGAAAGGGGTTTCCCCTATTCCCTAATGCTGGTCCAGCAAGTCTTTTGACCCCATCCCATCCCTACCCCACCCCGAAAAGGAAAGCACAGAAGATTCTTTTGGTGAGCACTGTGTGCAATCCTCTAGATCCAATCCAGTGTTTGAAGCAGGCCACAGATTTCTAGAAATGGTTTATATCATTTTCTAACACATTATCCTATCATTAACATCTCTTGACTTCTATCTTTCAGCCCAGATCACTTCCTGCTTATCATTACATAAGGTTTTGAAAGGTATCCTGCTGTTTAAAACTCAAGAAATCAGGGAAATCTCCAAAATGGGGCAATAAATCTCTGTCAGATATCATTTGTAGATGAAATCTCTGTTTTCTTTGGAATTAAATGACAAAATGATACAGCCCAGGCCATTTGTAAGGCACTGCGTATGACGACAGCAATTGCACACTAATAAGAAACATCCCTTTCACAGATGAACGAGCTGCTTAGTTTCTCCATACGACTATGTCGTTGCATGAGAAATTGCATTGGCAAACCTTAATGTGAACAGTGTAGTCCTTAGTGGCCAGCCATGTATTCTATAATCTCAGCAGCATTTTCCCAGCCACCTGTTAAGTGTATCCATGCATGACAATATTTACTGTGAGGCTTCTCCATATGATTTTGTACAGAAGAGAGATTGCATGAAGTTTGCAAGTGAACTGGCTCCAAAACTTATTCTTTCCTGTAAGTTGCATATTGTGTTTAATTAGTTACAGTGATGAGGATGGATCATCCAACTAGGAGAAGCATAACCTATGCACTGAAAATTGCTTTCATGTTTGAGAAGACTGTAGCTACTCACTGTGATGCATGCTGTGATCGCCTGTAATGCAATGTATGATATGGAATTGTATGATTTGAACTGGCAATGAATAACTGGTCTGAGATTTCCCCATAGCATTGAAGTCCTCCCCCCACCCCCCCAAGCAGTTATCTCTCCTTTTCTAATTCAACCAGGTCCTCATTTTAGTACTTGGAGGAATATATTTTAGCCATCTCAATTATCATTGTATGTGTCAGCTTTTAAGTCATTCTCATTGGAGTTTCAGGACTAATACATTTTGTTTATTCTCTGGGACCATATTGAGATAAGTTGCTAAGGATTTGCTTTTAGGGCTAAAATAGAAAATGTTTCTTGCCTGGATCCAAGGATAAGTGAGACACAGATAAGAGCTATAAAAAATATTAGATATCTCTAAGATCTGGAGCAAGATGCCCACTTTCATTAAAACAAGATTAACAGTGCCATCCTAGGCAAAATTCCTCCTTTCTAAGCCCATAGACATCAGCAGATTTAGAAGGGATTAACTCTGCTAAGGATGGCAAAGTAATTTATAAGAGAATCATTGTTAATAACAAGTTGTTCAATTTTCTTTAATTGGCAATAATGAAAAGCAAATTTGTCACCTTAAGAACATAATAACATAAGAACATAAGAGAAGCCAATGCTGGATCAGGCCAGTGGCCCATCCAGTCCAACACTCTGTCATACAGTGGCCAAAAACACCAGGTGCCCTCAGAAGGTCCAGCAGTAGGGGCAGGACACTAGAAGCACTCCCACTGTTGCCCCCCCCCCCCCCCCCCCCCCCGTCAAGCAACCAAGAATACAGAGCATCACTTGCCCCAGACTGAGAGTTCCTATTTATACTTTGTGGCTAATAGTCACTGATGGACCTCTGCTCCATATGTTTATCTAATTCCCTCTTGAAGCTGTCCATGCTTATAGCCACCACCACCTCCTGTGGCAGTGAATTCCACGTGTTAATCACTCTTTGGGTGAAGAAGTACTTCCTTTTATCTGCTCTAACCCGATTGCTCAGCAATTTCATTGAGTGCCCATGAGTTCTTGTATTGTGAGAAAGGGAGAAAAGGACTTCTTTCTCTACCTGCTCTATCCCATGCATAATCTTATAAACTCTGATCATGTCACCCCCTCAGCCATCGTTTCTCCAAGCTAAAGAGCCCCAAGCGCTTCAGCCTTTCTTCATAGGGAAAGTGTTCCAACCCTTTTATCATTCTAGTTGCCCTTTTCTGCACTTTTTCCAATGCTATAATATCTTTTTCAAGGTGTGGCGACCAGAACTGTACACAGTACTCCAAATGAGGTTACACCATCGATTTATACAGGGGCATTATGATACTGGCTAATTTGTTTTCAATTCCCTTTCTAATAACCCCCAGCATAGCATTGGCCTTTTTCATTGCAGTCGCATACTGTCTCTACATTTTCATTGAGTTATCTACTATGACTCCAAGATTTCTCTCTTGGTCAGTCTCTGCCAGTTCGGACCCCATCAACATGTATTTATAGTTAGGATTTTTGGCTCCAATGTGCATCACTATGCACTTGGCCACATTGAACCCCATTTGCCACGTTGGTGCCCACTCGCCCATCCTCGACAGATCCCTTTGGAGTGCCCCACAATCCTCCCTGGTTCTCACCACCCTGAACAACTTCGTGTCATCTGCAAATTTAGCCACTTCACTGCTTACTCCCAACTCCAAATCATTAATAAACAAGTCAAAAAGCATTGGACAGAGTACTGATACCTGCGGTACCCCACTGCTTACCTCCCTCTACTGAGAAATTTGCCCATTTATACTCACTCTCTGTTTCCTTTTAATTAGCCAGTTTCCGATCCACAAAAGGACTTGTCCTTATGTCCCATGACTACTGAGCTTACTTAGGAGCCTTTGATGAGGACCTTTATCAAAAGCTTTCTGGAATTCAAGGTAAACAACATCTACTGGGTCCCTGTTGTCCATATGTTTGTTTACGCCCTCAAAGAACACTAACAGGTTAGTGAGACAAGATCTTCCCTTATAGAACCCATGCTGAGTCTTCCTCAATAGATTTTGTTCATCAATGTGCCTACTAATTTTTTTCCTTAATAACAGTTTCCACCAACTTACCCGGTACCTTATCGCCCACCTCATGTTTACCCTACGTGGCTGCTTGTTGTGGGGTCACTGTAGGCAGGAGAGGAGAAAAAGTATTTATTCTTGTAGCAGGAAGCTGAGCATCAAGGAAGAGAGCCACCTCTGAAGGCCATTACTTTGCGTCTGGATATGCATTGGTATACAAATGCATATCGGAATGCACATCTTGATATGGATCATCTTCTGATCTGTTCAGGCAATTTCTGATCTGACAACAAATCAAGTCAAGCCTCTCTCCACATGCGGATTTGCTGGGTTTGAGGAACAGATGAGGATTTGCTGGGTTTGAGGAACAGATTATGGTTCAGACATGCATGAGGGAAGATCTGCGCATGTAGACAGAGCTTATTTTCTTTTTCTGAAGAACAGTTCCATCCACTATGTTACATGAAGCTACCAGATTGTTCAAAGTAGCCTGTACAGTGGGGGTAGGGGACAGCTCATACCAAGGAAGTAGTTTCCCTTGTACTGAATCCACCTCTTGCATGTGCATAAAGGCATTTGGTAGAGCATGGTCTGAGCTAAATTTTAGTTTAATTTCCATAGACTTTCCAGGGATGAAAATTCAGAAGGCACTTTTGGACAAAATGAGAGTTGCCCATGCCAAATGCATAAACATTTTGCCAAGTCTTTTGAAGAAGCTTGAAAAGTTTGAGTAAGCAATTAGTAGCCTATTGAGGAGGTATTTGTGTAATTCTCTAAACTGTTGTAATTAATTTTAATGAAGCACTTACATATGGCAAAGTTTATACATTTCCAATTAAATTGAATAAACCCAATTAGCCAGCAATAAGGAACATGAATCTTTTAAAAAATTACAATAACAAAAAGGAAAATTGCTAATTTGGATTTTTTTAGATTTTTCATAATTTTGGAAGAAAAACTCACTTCTCCCCCAAAATACTTTTGCAATACCCTTAATTATAAATATTAATGTTGGGAGCTTTATTTCTTATTTTGTGCATGAGAATAAAATATAGAAAAATGTTATAACAGACTTGCAGTTTCAAATAAATAATTCATATCTTCAATGAAATAATTTAACTGTTACAGCAATATAAATGGATCATCAGAGCTGTGACATGCTATACATTACATTGAGAGTCATGCTACCTTTTCACACAATCCTGACCCAAAACTTTATGGTCTGGAAATCTACGATCAAGTCTAGTTGAGCCATGAGTTTTTGAACAGTGACAAAATTTAGCTGAGTATGCCAATATTCACCAATTTTGGGACTTTCACATACAGCTATTATAGTAGTGAGAGTTAATAGCTACATTTTTTTAAACATTATGATTTGAGTAAATGTGGCTATATCGCTTGAATAAATGAAGCTGTACACAATGGTCCATTTAGTTCAGTACTGTCTACTCTGATTGGTCGTGGTTTTCTGGGATCTCAGGTAGAAAATGGTTTTTCTCAACACTTGCTAGCTGAACCCTTTTAACTGTAGATGCCAGGGGCTGAATGTGGGACCTTCTGAGCTATGGCCTCTTCCTTTCAACCATGCCATGCATTCTGTACCTGTCTCCAAATCTGTGCCACCCCTTGTGTATGCTACTTATGTTTTCTCCTTCTGTAAAATATAATCCAAAGTGTCAAGCTGTCAAGAGCAGACAAGGTAAAGCATATTTCAAATGGGAATAAAATTAACAAAGCTGGAATGAAATTAACATGCTGCTTAACAAACTGAAGTCCTAATAAGCTATGTTCTGCATTCTAAGAATAATTTATATAGTGAAGTACATAGTATTTAGAGTAACTTGAGTGTCTGTTGGAAATATAGACTTTGACAGGGTAAATGGACCTGCATCGTGTTGCAGTAAGATCATTCAGCATGCCTGCCCATGGGGGAAGGGGTGCTATATTTCTCTAGATGTGTGTTGTCTTCTTAATGCACAAGATGCGTCTCTTGATCTTAACCTGGGAGCTTCTCTCTGTGCCCTTTTGTCTTCTCTCCCATCATGGCTCTGCAAGAATGATGTATCTGCAAGTCTCTCCTGTAGAAGCCATGCCATCTTACTTGCACACACATGATGCCATGTGTAATAGGGAATAGTATTCTTAAGATTAGGCTTCATTCTCTCCTTTTGACTGCACCATGGATGTGAACTGAATCTACTTCAACAAATGTAAGTTTTACCTTTGCAATGTATTTCTTTGGTATTTGTTTACTAGCTGGGCTCATTTCGTAGCAGGAGCTCCTTTGCATATTAGGCCACACACCCCTAATGTAGCTAATCCTCCAAGAGCGTACAGAGCTCTTCTTACAAGGGGCTACTGTAAACTTTTGGAGGATTGGCTACATCAGGGGTGTGTGGCCTAATATGCAGAGGAGCTCCTGCTACAAAATGAGCCCTGTTTACTACATGCAATTCCACTGTTAAATGACTGTGTAGCTCTGCTATATTAACTAATACATACCCCCATTACATAGAAGGCACAGCTCAGTGCACATGATCTAGGGGTGTGCAATTCCCTGCCCAAGGTATTTTTCAGTTTTGGTCTATTGGACCTGAAAAATTTTGGGTTTCCCAAAAAATCCTGGATCTCAGTAAGGGTTCAGTATTTGGATCTGGGATTTTTCAGAAATCCCAATTTTTTCCGGGTCCAATATACCCGAGAAGAAACAAACCTGGGGTGTGTGTGTGTGGATGGGATTGCACACCCAAAGCTGGAACAGTGGGGAGCACAGTGAGGAGTCAGCACCAGCACAGGGCTGCACAAGAAGCCAGCCTGAAGCTGTGCTGGCAGGGAGCAGTCTTGGGAGCAGTCCTTGGGCTGGCTTCTGCAACCCCTTTAAACTTTCAGTTCTACCCAGTAGTTCCTGAATATATCTGAGATTTGGGGGTGGATTTTTTCCTCAGTTGTCCCAAAAAATCATGGATATCTTTGGGATGTTGAAATATACCAGAAAACTATCTGTAGAAGGTATTTTTGGGGTGTATTTTCAGCTCAGATAGATCCGAATGCACACCCCTAACATGATCACTAAAAGTACACTGTAAAAAAGTGAGCATTTAACTGAAAGACAATGCTCTCACCAAATAAGCTGAAGTGCGGTGACTTTGGTCTTCATCATATACACAGACCTGATTTATTCTCTGCCACACCATTAACTCTTGTTAGTGCATTGAAATCTGTACATACCGTTAAACATTTTGTTTAGGCATGTATAAACAATCACAGGAGTGCTTTACCATGAGTCAGATTCAGCACAGGCATATTTACAATGTATTCTTAAGCATAATGGCACCCTTACAAGTCCAGTTAGTCAATACATTGTAAATATGCCTACTTTGAAGATTATGCAGAAGGAAACCCAGGTTTGCCACTGAGGACCAAACTAGATATGATTGTATCCGTAGGTCCTACCCATGGATTCCATCACCACTTTAAAGTAAGTAAAAAATACTACAAGGGTCCAATCCTGATTGAGCCCATAGCACAGCAGGCTGAGGTACTCTTGTCCAGGGTTCCCTCTAAGCTGAGTTAGTGTGAGCTAGCTCAATGTTTTTTAGTCTCTGGCTCACACATTTTTGCCTTATCTCAGGAAGGATGGCTCCAGAGCAAACTAATTTACGCAGTAGCCAAATCGCTCACTCACGACTTTAATGCCAGTAGCTCACTAAGTAGAATTTTTGCTCACAGAACTCCACAGCTTAGAGGGAGCATTGTTCTTGTCCCCCCTCCTTTTCAAGTGCCAAAACAGCCATGGGTAGGGCTGCCAAGTCCCCCGCTTGGGCGGGGGAAACACCGATTTTTAGAGCTTACCTCCCGCTTTTCCAAAGATGGCCACCGGGGGGACAAAATGGCTGCCTTAAAAGGGAAATGTCTGCAGAGAGCCTGCCCTGCAGTAAAAAGCCTCGCCAGACATTTCCCCTTTAAGAAATCAGCAAGAGAGCTTCTTCCACAGCAAGAGAGCCCCGCCCAGAGATTAAGGAGGGACTGAAGGAGCTGCTTTTGCATGTGGCTGGCAAGGTGAGTTTCTCTTCCAGCTCTTTTCATTCTCTCTCCCTTTCTTTTTTCTGTCTGTCTGTCTGTCTCTCTCTCTCTCTGTCCCCATCCAGCAGAGGTCTATCAGTGGCTATTGTAGCCACAAGGTCTAAATGGAACCCTTTGTCTGGGGCAGTGAGGCTCTGCATTCTTGGTGCTTGGGGGGTAACAGTGGGAGGGCTTCTGGAGTTCTGGCCCCGCTGCTGGACCTCCTGAGGGCACCTGGTATTTTTGGCCACTGTTGTGACACAGAGTGTTGTACTGGATGGGCTGTACTGGATGGGCCGATCCACTGTGGCTTCTCTCCTGTTCTTATGATATGAAAATCATATTCAGCACTTGTGTAGCACTTAGTGCTTCATATTCTGCTGAGATGAGGAAGGATTCAGTAGGGCCGTTGCTCAGTGATAAGAGCATCTGCTTGACATGCAGGAGGTATCAGCCTCTTCAGCTAAAAAAGGATCAGGTAATAGGTGACATTAAAGATCTCAGCCTGAGACCCTGGAGAGCCACTACCAGTCTGAGTAGTCAATACTGACCTTGATGGACCAATGGCCTGATTCAGTATTAGGAAACTTCATGAGTTCATGTGTCAGCATGTGGAAGCAACATCACAGGATGTGACATCACAAAATGATGTCACTTCCTTTCTCCTGGCTCCACCCCCAAAGTCTCCTGGCTCCACCCCCAAAGACCCCAGATATTTCCCAAGTTGGACTTGGCAGCCCTAGCCATGGGGGTGTGTGGGGGACAATTTTAAATTGTTTTAAAGTTGCACCATTGTTCATGTGTTGAACCAATGAACACTGTCACATCTAGCTTGACCCTGAGTGTGTATATTCAACAGACACCTGCAGTCAATCACTGGCGTCTAACAAATATCCATGCCCTGTGGGATTTAATGCAGTTCCTCAGGACTTGTAAGTTGGAGATGTTCTACCAGGTGTTTGGTTAAGGACAGTGACAGTTTCCATATGCCTGGCAGTCCTGTCTCCCTACCCCCACCCCCACAAGACAGTGGCACATTCTAGTGGTTTCAGTGTCATCTTTTTGGCTTAAATACTGTATTTTATTGCTTTTAAGTCTGAATCTCAAATATGTATGTTCGCTATTGATGTACACCGCCCTGAGTCTTGTTTCACAGGGGAGGGTGATCTAATATCTAATAATATTAAATAATTAATTTAATAAATAAATATATAGCTGGGCAATGCACATCTTTGAAAATCCATGTTCATCCATGACATTGAGTGTATACCTTAAAATGAAATAACTCTTCATAACTTTAAAATAAAAGTTCCATCTTTTAGATACTCAAAGTTCATTTGTAATTTATAGTGTGGGCCAGAACAGCTTGTAGAAAGCTTTGAATGTGAACCCTGGAGTGCTATATAGCAAAACAAATTGACAGAAACCTGACTTGCATGACAACATATTTCCTTTTAAGGCTTTCTTGTTTTCTTGCATAAATTATTGAATTTCCTTAAGAAACTGCTCAAAATACCTCCTGGGTGCTATCAAATGCACATGGCATGCCATGGTGAGAATTCATTCACACTTTGCAGCATAGTTCAATAGGTGGGAGCAGTGGGGAAAGTGCAGTTTCTAAGGCTACATTTAGTTCTCATGCTTGTTGGGGAACAGCATGAGGACTTTTGTATCACAGGTGCAAAGGGAGTTTTGTGCCTCCCAGGTGCACCCTGGCTTCCTGCTGTTTGTAAACTCCCCCCACCCCGGTTTTTGCATCCTCAAAATGCCCAGTGAAGCCCCTATTGGCTTCCTTGGGAAAATTGCAAATAGCTATGTGCAAGTTTCTCAGTGGAGCTAAGAGCAACCCCCTGCCACAGTTTGAGGATACCAAAAAAGTCCCCGGGTGGGGGGACACACAGCCACTTCTTAAACAAAAAAAGCAATTTGGGGGGAGGTACAAAACTCCTATTGTTTGTATGGTACAATAGCCTCATGTTTTTCACCAGAAAACATGAGGATTTTGTAATGTACGTGGAGCCTAAGAGCTGCTCCAAACAGATGGCACAGTGGGTTTGTAACTGGACCTGTAGCCATGGTGGGACATTAATTAAAAGTCATGCCCCACAAGGATATTTTTGAGTGCCCTATTTTTGAGTCCAACCAACTCAGGTCTCTCTTTGTGACCTGTAGGCAGCCCTGGATGTTCTCCAAGGGCTGGCAGTGGGCACAACCTCCAGCCACACCTTCAAGACCAGCCCATCACCATGTACAGGTTGTGGCCCACTGGTGCCAGCACTGCCAGGCCCAGGTCAGCCAGCAACTCATCCACTGCCAAACCAGTGGCAGCTCCTTGGGAATGGCATAGTGCACCAAGGCCACCACCACCTGCCCACCCAGCATGAGTGCCAGCCACAGCAGCCGGTCAGTTGTGTTGCTCATCTCCCCACTGCCTTGTTTGCCAGACAGAGTTGCTGGCATCCCATGACAAGTTGTCTGTCAGCTGCCCAGCTGCACCTCCCAGCAGCCTTGGAGGGGGGGCAGCTTGGCACTCAGTTATGGCTCTCTGCCAGGCACACAGACTGGCCCCACCAACCCACCATGCCGTCTGTCTGTCACTCGCCCTCCACTCAGCGCCATCCCACTTGGTGCACTGGCCTCTGCCAGCATCCCTGGGTCAACAACTGCATGCAGAGTCCTGCCTGATAACTGCAGCAAGCCACCTTTCCCTTGTTCACAGCACCCATCCCCAGTGGCCCAGCAGAGCACCAAAGTGTCTGGACATAGGGTTGCTATCCTCCAGGTGGGGCCTGGGGATCTCCTGCTTTTACAACTGATCCCCAGGTGACAGAGATCAGCTCCCCTGGAGAAAATGGCTACTTTGAAGGGTGGACTCTATGGCACTGTACCATGTGGAGGCCCCTCCCCTCCCCAAACCCCACCCTCTCCTGTCTCCACCCCCAAAGTCTGCAGGTATTTTCCCACCCAGACTTGGCAACCCTACCTGGACAGGGTCAGGGGCCTGGTGAAAAAGGATGCAAAGGTATGAAGCACATTGTGATCAGCCAGAGAAAAAATTAATTTAATTTCATTAACTGCTCCCTAAAGAATTTAAATGCCCCAATGGAGAAAATCTTAGCTATGGGCCTGTTTGTAGCAGAGAAATTGTGTACACTGCATAAATGTTCTCATGTGTGATGACTGCATTATCTACTTATCTCTGTGTTACTGTACTGTGGGGAAAGGGAAGAGCTCCTTGGAGAAAGGCAGTATAAAATAAAATGTGGCACACGTCCTTGGATTCTATCCCAACCCCAGCCACCATGCCTTCAGTGTCAAAGGAGGATGTCCCTTTACCACTGAAAATGAGAAAAAAAGAATTAAGAATAGATTGTATGGGAAAAGAAGGAAGCTAGATAAAGCAATAGAGAGCCTCTGTTCCTTTCCCCACCACATGATTCGGCACCCTCCTCTCCTGCAGGTGATCTCATTTACTTTTTCCAGTGGTAAAGCCACGAGGTTGACATTCACTCATAATTTTTGTTCCTATTATGTTTATAATTCTACTTTCACATATTTTCTAGGACATAGCTAATCCTCAGAACATACTTTTCACCAAATCCCAAGCTTTGCCTGTACCCACAAATCACAGTTGTCTTTTTACAGCTAAACAGTGAATAGAAAATCACATGCATATAGCGTATAGAAAGATATTTTGAAGCTTCTTGTTTGCCTTGAGATAGGTGTCTAAAAGGTTATTTGGGAATCTGCCACTGAAGATGCACTTCGCAATGCTTCATAGAATGAATCATATCAACTTATTTATTTCACCTGGATTTTTTAAAAGTGACTTTTGGTGAACAGGAACAGATCGACACAACTAGACAATGAGGAGTTCAACGTTTACATTATACAAAGTTCCATGTTGTTCACAGAAAAGCATGTCAGCCTCTTCAAATAACTTAATCCTGCATGAACCATCTGCAAAGGCAAAGGAGCAGCTTGTTTTCTCTGCCAATCATTCTTTTGATTCCTTTGTGAAGCTTCTAGAAAAAGGGCCAATTTTTGTCATTCGCAAAACCTGGATTGTCCTACCAGCTCATTTCACAATGAAATGAAGCTGTTGAATACCCAACAGATGGGTCCACCCTTCAGCTTGCTTCAGATTCACATTTGTGTCTAAGAAGTGAAAGGTTTTTTTTAAGTGAATTATTTCATTCAACAGTATAATATTACTCCTCTTTAATTTTTCCCTGGAAAAGGTACTTCTCCTGTGAGAATAACATGCCAATTTTAAAGGAAAGAGATGCAACTGAAAAAACTTTGCCTGTCATGTAGGTTTAAGGAGTGGGCAAGTATGTATGCATACAGGCAATGCCAATGTGCATCTGGAAGTGAATGGTGTCATTTTTGCAACAATTATCAAATCCATCAGAAGATCTTTTTTCAGGATGATAGGCAATCAGAATTATGACTTAAAAAAAAAATGAAGCGGTAAATATTGAGTTTGACCCAACCAGCTTTTCCATTGTTGAAAAAGATAGTCTCCTTTGACTATCCAAAAGCTCTAGTATCACTCATAGAAACTACATGGACAAAAGCCCTGTGGGACAGGGGATATAGGAAGGAGGAAAGTAGGATGAGATTGAGTGAGAATGCTGGCTGGATTCAACCTATTGTCACTGACAACATTTCACATTTATCTTTGTGCAGGAATGCTAGCATGTATGAACATCCAAGCCATGGCTTGAGAGTTTATCTTCTATTTGTAGATTATTCCAAGCGTGATTTCTCATTTCCTTTACCCACTTTTCACACCAAAGGTTAAAGTTCAGTGACAGTGGATATAGGAAATGTTAAGATGCAAAATAAAGTCTAAGAACTGTATGATGACCTTGCCTACTTTCCTCCCTTAGAGGCAGAATTTTCCGTGTTTCTCCCTTTCTGACTAAGTAGCCCTTTTAATCTAGTTTCTTCTTCTCAGAAGATCTATGGCTGCCCCGCCCTGTCACAGTATGATATTTTGTTGCTGGCTCAGCCCAGAAACCTGAGGGAATGGACAAGATCCCACCTTCAATTTAAATTACTGAAAGGGCACATGAAAGACTTTAAAGTTCAAAAATAACAAAATATTTTTTTCAACATAGAGGGGGTAAGGTACAGTGAAATCAGGAGTAAAATGTCTGAGGTAAATTAATAATGAACTCTGAGGTAAATCAGTATAGGCACACACTACAGTTCATAAGTTTCAAGGAACTGAAAGTTTTTTTAAGCTTTTCACACATGTTCATGTAAAGGAAGACTAGATTTACAGGTGACCCACAAACCCAACCATACTTGCTCACATTTTTATTTTACCTCTCCCTAGGTGACTAATCCTGTTCTCCAGTTTGTCTGGAGCTGTTTAAGTGAAGCTTTTGTAGAGAAGTCCCACTTGGTTTATTGTTAGTGTTGTGTATCAAGACCAGGGACTCTCAAGATGGTGACTGCCACGTGGTCATCGCACATGGCCAGAATTTACCTGAGCTTCATCCAGGTAGAACAATAGCCAGTTGGATCCGAAACAACCACCAGTCACGAGCCTAGGGCTCCCGCAGGGGGACCTATGAACTGCAACCACTGATTTAAGGTCCTATCAGGACATTTGGGCGAGGTTGGGGGATTATCTCTGACCAGCATAAAAAAGGGCTCTGGGCCCGGGGTTTCTCATGTTCCATCTTGACTCTCAATAAACTACCATGCTGATTTCACTGTTACCGGCCTCCCGACTCCAGTACTTTCCAGTTAGTGAAACTAAAATCAGAAAAATTGTGGAATGTATTAGAGCTGTTTGCAACAAAGGAAGTCTTCTTAGAATAATACTGCCATTAGCTAAGCAAACTAGTTGTGTACAAGAAGAATTAACTTTACAGAAAGTAGATGCAAGCAAACTTCAATTCCTAAGCATACTAGTACTACTAATATTTTTGTAGTTGTTGTGTTCAAAATTAAAAACTGACTTACAGCTCTTCTGTAGAGTTTTGCCAGCAAAGCAAATATTTCTTTTAACCATCTCATTAAGTATTTGAGCTTCAGGACATAACCCTCCCTCCAACTTAAACTAAAACAAAAAACAACCCTATTAAAATGATGTCACTGGAAGAGAAATATAGCAGAAAAAAATGCTGACACAAACTGATTTACTGATACAAGGTAGAGGATTTTATAATTATGGTTACATACATTTAGTAGATTATTCATTATACCTTTTACACATTTTCAGCAGCTCCAGTCTTAACTGAGTAACTTATTTAAATAGAGATAGTAAAATAGAATGCCAGCATGTGTTTAGTGTAGTCATAAAGGATGTCTGGAAACCTTAATTCCCTGATTAGATGTGACAACATGGACCAAGCATTGGGAAATGTTCTTCCAAAGGGAGCTGGCAAAATTAACATTTTGAACACAATAGCTTGGGCTCATCTTTGTTTCTGGAAGATTTCCCCGACATACGCATTCCTCCTGCCAATTCACTACCCTTTGATCTAAAGTTATATTCAAAGGTTTACTATCCGTATTTCATCTCTAGGCTCGCCATGGAAGCTAAAATATAGTTTTACTTGTGATACCAGTTTTTTGCTGACATGAAAAACGGCATTAATTTTCTTGTTACTGCAGGCACAGCTGGATCACATTTGACTATCTTCCAGCATACTGATAAGAACCTAACTTAAAACTCTGTTTTATAGTGACTTCAAAACTGGAATTCTCATAACAGGAAAATATTGTGATGCGTTGTTTAGATATTGGTCACTTTTTTTTGTCCAAATACAAACAAAGTGGTTTATTGTTATCTTAATTCATTGGGTTAATTCTTCCAGATAAAAGGATATGATCAGATAAGTTGATGCTGGGTAATTCAGATATTGCCTAGAGGGTGTTATATTGTAATGAGACATAAATATAACACCAAAGAGAGTTAAAAATCAGTATTGTCTAGTAAAATATTAGAATCACATTATATCATTTAAAAAACCACCACAAACATATGGGTTTTTTTAAAAAAATTGTCCATATATGGCTAAATAGAAACAGCTTTTCATTTCTATAAGCATGAAAAGTTCTAGGGATGGCATGTATAATATCCCAAATAGTCTTAACTGCATTATCATCTAAAAGGTGGGAACAGCAATTGAAACAAGGGTAGTAGGATCATATTTGTGGTTGGAAGGAAGAGTGTAGGAAAGTAAAGTGGGGATTACGTTGTCGGATGGGCACAGGGATGCTGGGTTGTCTAGGCAACTAGCCTCCCAAGAATGACTTTTTTAATACCAGGCTTGAGACATTCATAATGCAGTGCTTATGGGGTTCCTCTATTTTTATGGAACAAGGTCACTCAGGTGAGTGAAACGGATAGCATCATTTATTTAAGATGAAGTCTTGCTTGTTTATCATAATCCCAGGGAACAGACTTTTATTTGAACAGCTGAATTAAATAGTTGGTGATTCAACTGGGGCACATTTTCTTGGCCAGGGCCAAAATACCTTAGAAGTGCTACACTGAGGAACAACATATCTGGGGAAGCAAGAAGGGTACGTCTTATACTGTATTGATTTTAGGGAAAGCAAATGGTAAAGTTTATCTGTGTTTGAAATAGTAGTCTTTAAATTACATTTTGTCCATTAAGGCTAGAATAATAAGGGACATAATACTGCATTAATTGAAAGAACTTGGTATCTTTTAGTTGCAGGGCCCTCATATGCTCACTAACAGTGATAGAAATTACTTATCTTTTCTTCATCATCACAGTTCAAAGTGTAGGCAGTGCTTCTGACTTGATATTTTCTATTTGAGCAAGATAACAACCCCCTCATGGAGCTGTGAATATTGTTTCTGTGCTGTTCCGATGCCCTGTGATTAAGTGCAAGAGCAGCTGACTAATATTTTTTCAGAGAATCTTGACAGATCCTTGCAGAGGGAGCTATAACCCATAAATATTGTACACATCCGATAAAACAGCTCTCTTGGTTCCTTGAGGAACCTGTCAGTCTTCTTATCCATTGTTTGTTGGCCAGAGCCTATTTCCTGAATCCATGTTCACAACACAAGCACAGGTTGCTGGTGGGGTTGCTTTTCCTTCTAGGTAACAATTTGGCTAAAGGCACTAGTGTAGCTCTGGTAGTTGCTTTCAATCATCACCTTAAACTGAGCTTCCAACAGTGCCATCCTAAGAAGAGTTGGACCATTCTAAGCTTTTTGGATTTCAGTTCTCTTAGAAGAGTGTTAACTCTGCTTAGAATGGCAAGTCAACCAGTTTCTCTACCACTGTGATTAGTGATGGCCTGCAAACAAATATACATGATTATATGAAATCCATCTTGTGAAGAAGTATAATGTGCATTGAGTTGCATGTCCCATCACATGCTTGGCAATTTTTGAGTATTAAAGAAAATGTAAGCCACAGTGCCACACATCCAATGCTTAGCTCTTAGGACACCTGAATCTACAGGCAATAGTGTAGAAGTGGCAGTCTAACATTATCTCTAGTATTCTGCATAATATTGAATTGCATAACAAACTCAGTAAATAGCTCAGTGGTTATTGCTTTGGCTCAGCAATCAACAGGGAATATCTATGTATACACCAGGCATATGATAAGAGAAGCTAGTCCAATAATATCTATGCAAAATACATTTAAAAGAACTGTTTTTAATTGTCCTGCAAATGACATTAACACATTATCCTAGACACTGTGCCAGTAAGAGAATGAGTCATTTCTCAGCACACAATATCATAATCTTCTTAAGAACATTTATCTTCCTCTCTTGCAAGGAGACACTGTGGTTAATTAGCAGCATATGACCCAGCAAAGAAACAAGGAGAAAGTGCATGCAGAGATAGCCAATCTCCCTTTTCAATTATGGCAGGACAATGAAATCTCAGTAACGGTGACCCTGGGATTGAACAATGTTGGCAACTTATATGTATTTACATCACCCAGATCTTATATCACTACATGGTTTTCTCCGTAATTCTTAGTTGCATTTCCACAGAATTAACAGTAAAGAAAAGGGGGAAAGCAATATGTGAGAAAACAATGCAACACACAGATGTTACAGATCAGTGGATTGCTCTAGTTTGATATCTATATATGTAGTGTTCCCTCTAAGCTGAGTTAGTGTGAGCTAGCTCACAGTTTTTTAGCCTCTGGCTCACACATTTTTGTCTTAGCTCATGAAGGGTGCATCCAGAGCAAAATAATTTATGCAGCAGCCAAATCACTTGCTCACAACTTTAATGCCAGTAGCTTACAAAGTAGAATTTTTGCTCACAAGACTCCACAGCTTAGAGGGAGCATAGCTCTGTATTTCTATTTTGACATTTTTCAATAGCTCCATCTACATGTTTGTATCATTATATATATATATATATATATATTTCAAAAGCAGGAATATTCATTCAAACTCATTCGGGGGAAATCAATTGTGTTCTTCCTTTTTGATGTACTCTTAAGAATTCTGAAGGCTGAATCATATTCTCTTTACTGTTGTGGAAAACTTGGAATCCTATAAGAAGCAAAGGTGTTGTTGAGAAGTAATCCCTATAATTAGAATTAAAATGGAGTAGCATGAAGACTGTTAGCAGAATTTGTCCTTTAAAATGGTGTGAATATAAATATTAGCTCACCATTTATTTTAAAATATTGTTAACAGTGAGGGGAAGAAGAAGAGAAGGCCGCCTTGGTGAGCTAATATTTCATCTGTTGTGGGGAGGGGAAAGGAAAGATTGGATTTATACCTCTCCCTTCACTTGGAGTCTCAGAGCGGTTTACAAACTCCTTTCCTTTCCCCTCCCCACAACAGACACCCTGTGAGGTAGTTGGGGCTGAGAGAGCTCTGACAGAAACTGCTCTTTTTCAAGAACAGCTGTGCCAGAACTATGGCTTGCCCAAGGTCATCCAGCAGCTGCGAGTAGAGGAGTGGGGAATCAAACCCAGTTCTCCCAGATTAGAGTCCATGCACTTAACCACTACACCAGACTGGCTCTGGATTACTGGAACCTCAGACAAACTGCATAGTGAAGCAAAAACACTCAATTTACCACATTTCTGATGTTTAATCCAATAGTATGGATTTGAAGCTTTTTCTGAAGGTTGCCCTCAGCTTTGTGGTTGTTCTTTTCTTTCCTCTTCCATTCCTTGGGTTGAGTCTATCAGAATAGTTCATGAAAGGAGTCAACAGAGCAGGTGTTTGTTTGCCTCATACACCCCAAAACTCCTTTCTGAGGATGAGGAGAGCATCACATGTGGAATGTGCCACAGGATAAGGAATGGAAGAATCACCTCTTTTTCTATGCTTTTTGCAGATTATTTTAACAGAAGAGGAAGAAAGGGGATTTTGCCTAATCCCCCCGCAATTGCTGCAGCACTCTGCTTGCGAAGCTCTCTCAACCCTCGGAGAGGCATTTCAGGCTGCTTTGGGTGGGGAAAGGTAGGCATAGATTCACTCCAGAATTCTTCTGGATCCAACTCTTTAATATTGCAAAGGTCTCCCCATGACACCTATCATGTCACCTGTTCATAATCATATTTCTCTCCTTTAAAATCCACAGAAGCTGTCAAATTCTTTAGTCCACATGAGCATCATTATGAATATGTGTAGTTCTGTTTCTTCTTTTTCCAGAAAAGGCCATTCCTCGTTGTTGTTTTGTCTGCATTAGGAGCATAGCTCAGTTACTAATCTTAATTGACTTAAAAAAAAAGCCTGAATAAATTTTATTAATATTTCTATAGACCAATTTCTACCAGATAAAATGGTCTAGGATCACAATGACAGTTCCCAGAGTAGGGTGATGGCCCCTGTGACTGGAATAGGTGCTCTGGGTACTGTCATTCCAGTGTCAGGAGGGGAGTCCTCACCAACCCCTCCTGACACTTCTGCGCCCCACCAAGGTCGAGGGACACCCAGGTCTCCCCAAGCTTGGGGAGGCAGCAGCTGGCATAGGGGTCAAAGTGGGCAGCCATGGGGGATGGGCCCAGGTCACACACCAGGAGAGGAACCAAAGGGGGTTCCCCTGTTTTGGAGACAACCTGAAGGGAAACTCATCCAAGGATTCCCGAGTGGCCCAGGTCTTTTCTTTGCAGACCCACCTGAGGAACCCCAATGGCCAAGGGCGGTCATGGGGGAGGAAATAGGCATCACCCTCAGCAGTGCTGGCCAGATCATGAGAAATCCAGCTAGGAACATACCGATGGAAATGGAGAATGGGCTCCTCTGAAGGGAAGAGGGTGGGACTGGGCAGGGGGAAGAATTCAAAAGGAGAGAAGCAAATGCCAATGAGGGAGGATGACACCTGGCTCTTATGAGGAATGAGGAGTGGAGCAGGATGGGGCTGGAGAGGGGGGGGATAAGCTCAAATTCCAGTGACTCAGAAATAAGCATCAGTTTGGGGCAGAGGCGGAAAGACAGTTAGCCTCTCACCCTGCTATCGTTGAGCAGGTTGAGTTGAGCAGCTTCTGCATTTGATATCCTCAACCCTGGAACCAGCCTGGCCTCCTCCTTCACCCCGAACCACCGGCGGACCTGACATCCAGTTCCAGAGCCGTTTATATGGTCCCAGTTTATATGGTTCCATTCTGAGGACTGTCTTTCCAGTTCCTGAGCATAAATTCTAATCCCAGGGGCTGTCATTCCATTCTGGGCACTGTCATTCCAGTTCCAGAGCTGTATATCTGGGTCCAGGGACCATTATTGCATTCTGAGAGCTGTTATTCCAGGCCCAAGTCAGGTTTCTCCAAATTTCATAGCGAATATTTTGTGCTCACAATTTCATAGCAAATATTTTGTGCTGTAATGTATTCCAATGGAGCCCATGCAAGTCAGCTGGCATTCCTGGCTCCCATTATAACCCAATGGCCCTTCAGGAAGCAGACCTCTCCCATTGTCTCTAGCAGGCATTCTTGTCATTCCTTTTAGTACATCTCTAGTTTCACAGAACTCCCGTTCATCCCTTCCCATCTCTCTGACATTATTTCCTATGGTGGACTTTCAGGGAAGCTTGAGTGGCTGTTTTACAACCAAATAACACCAAAATAGGTGGGCATTCCTGTCTTTTAAAAAACCTCCAAGTTTCAAGCATCTTGGACAAAGAGTTTTACTTCTATGGCCCCCTGAACAAACTGCTCCTGCTCTCTTTCTCCCACCCATAGTGTTTGCAAAGAACAAAAGGACTTCTCCTCCTCCACAAAGGAGTGAGGGAGGGAGAACAGTAGCTCTCTGCAGCTTGTCTCCAAAGGTGATAGGGTGGGAGTTCTCTGATCTCCTGCCTTGTAAAGATCTGGCTGGAAGGGAGACATGCTATTGCCCAGAAAATCAGTGGAATCAAAGAAAAAGTTAAGCATGTGCTGCTTTGCTCTTAAGCATCCAGATTTAAAAACAAACAACAAACTAAGCTGTGCAGTCTTGTGAGCAAAAATTCCACTTTGTGAGCTACTGGCATTAAAGTTGTGAGCAAGTGATTTGGCTACTGCATAAATTAATTTGCTCTGGAGCCATCCTTCTTGAGCTAAGACAAAATTCTGTGAGCCAGAGGCTAAAAAATTGTGAACTAGCTCACACTAACTCAGCATAGAGGGAACACTGGTTAGGACTGTCCTTTTAATAGTGCACAGCTAAGTTAGTCAGTTGAATCCTAAGTAGCGCCACAGAGTGAAGTTTCCTCCCTCTCCCACAGTAGCTCTTCGAGCATTTGGGGGTGGTCAAGTGACTTTCAGGATAAGTGAGGTGACAACTCGGAGATGCACAGTAGGAGGGGAGAACTGATGTAACTCATCCTTCCTTCCACCACCAATGGAGCTTAATGTCACTCCACCAGCATAACTGCCATTTCAAAGGCAAAATGGCAAGTTAGGATCCACCTCACTGGTTTTCACCTTTTTTCCTCTGGAGTGCAATATACTTTTTGCCTTAAAGCCTGACTATTTCAAGTGCCTTTGGCATGGCCACAATATTGATTATCCTATGGGATTAATTTTCTGCTGTGTCCCCTCCCACATACACAAAGTGATACTCAATTACTCAACAGTACATATGATAGAATCCCTGCAGAAATTTGTGAGCAGGCTGGGCTATCTGACTTTGTAATATGCTGAGATTTAAATCCCTTTGATCATTTGTGCATTGTGTCAGAGCTTGAATTTTTTAAATGTTGGTCTCATAAGACTGAATTATTTGAAAAGTTGAGCTTTTCAGTGAACTGAGAGGGTACTGCTGGTCTTATTTTTCTGAGCTCTTTCAGCTTCTCTGATGATTTTCTTTCATTGGTTCTGGAGGTTTTTCCTCTTGCCTAGAAAGCTGTATAAATTAACATGGCATGCTTTAGTTCCACAATGCTGTGCAGTTAATCCTTTTAAAACTTTAATATTAATAGAAACATAATCCCCTGGTTATCCATTTTAGAGCAGATGACCTCTTTAAACTTATTCCACAACTGTGTGCTCAGTCATTATGGGATATAGTCTCTAACTCCATCTAAATCTATATTTTGTCCTATTCCCTACATTCTGATGTTTTAAGAGCCTGGTGATAGTTGAAGTTGACCAGGGTTTGGATCATGCATCCATATGGTTGGATCCATCTCACACAAAAGACACTTCTGTCAATGGAAGAAAATATTCCACCATCAGGTCATTCCACCAGCGCGCAATTAGCCCGTAGGGATGGTCTCCAGAACATTCCCAAATGGCCTCCATTTTAAAAAACTCTTAGCGATGCGTACATAACCGTGATGTCCGTAGATGGTGAGACATATATGCACATATGCAGACAAGCATATAAGCACATATGCAGATAAGCATATAAGCACATATGCACATATGTGCATATGCACATGCACAAACAGGATTTTTTTAAAAAAAGCTGATTGCATGGCTCCTTAAGGTGGATGCCATCTAGACAATCCACCGCAGAGTCACGCGCAGAAAAGCGATTCACAGGGGAGCTGTCTAGTCATGCAATGCTGGATTAAAAAGGTCTAAATCAAATTACGGCTGAGCCAATGTCCCACCCTGCTGGGAAAACTCCGCGCCTCCCCGGGCCCTTCCGAGGCCTGCCAGCCGCTGCTGCTGGGGCCTCCCTCTCCTCCCCCACTCCCTTCGCCGGGAAAAGAGGGAGGGAGAGGGAAGGATGGAAGAGTGCCTAGGTCGGGGAGGAGAGGCACTGGCAGCAGTCGCTGCCGGCCTCAGAAGGGCCCCGGGAGGCGCGGCAGCAGGTACTACATATTCCCGGAAAAGCTCAGTCCGCCCGGGAAATTTTGGGGGAGCCTCAAGCCCCCCCATAGTCTACACCTATGGCTGGATGCACTTTCACATAGGTGTTGCCATCAGCAAGTGCACCACATTCTGCACTAGTTGCAGTTTCTGGGTCAGGTTTAAGGGCAGCCCCATGTAAATCGAGTTACAATAATCCAGCCTGGAAGTGACCATTGTGTGTATCACTGTAACCAAGTCGCAGGAGGTGAGATATGGAGCCAGTTGCCTGACACGCTGAAGATGATAAAAGGCAAACCTGGCAGTAGCAGTGATCTGGGCCTCCACTGAAAGGGGGGCATCCAAGATCATTCCCTCCATTGAAAAGGAGGCACCCAGGATCCACATGGAGGTGGGCATTTACACAAATGGGACCCTTACAATTCCATTAGCATTTCCAGAAAACATCCAATACCTTTTTTTAAAAAAACATTAATGGTTTTGCCTTTTTTGATGTGACAATCTAAAATGTAACAATACAAAATAGAACAAGATGTAGTTTTAAAGATGTGGGTCTTTTCCCATGCGCAGATATTGGGGCTGCTGTTTTAATGGGGGGGACGCACATGTGTGTGTGTGTGTGACAGGGGTAGGAGCATTTAACCCCATATTCTCATTATGATATTCTGCAAAAGAAGATGCCCAAGGCACTTTTAAGATGGGCAGATGGACAGTTCATCCCTCTGTTGCCCCACCTCTAACAGAGCCAGATTATTTTGTTACAGAGAATCCTGACTAGACTCACCCCTTTTAGCACTCTTTAAAGTGATTTAACTGGCTGTGGAGTGACCAGGCAGCACCAAGCACAGAGTCAGCCCTTCAGCCATTTTTTTAGAACTTTGTCCTAAGAGCATGCCCACAAGCAGGAATTAGCCTGCTGGGATATGTAGTTCATGGGGCTGTCAGCCATTACTTTAAAAAGTTTTCCCTCTGAGTATGTGCACAAGCACTTGCTGAGAATACTGGGATACAGAGTTCACTGCTGTCCTCCCTGTAATCTTTTCAATTTACCCCTTCCCTAAATGATATTAAAAAGCTGCAGAACAGGGGTGTCTTTCTTTGAGAGTTTTTCAAAAGAAAACAAGGTTTTGAGTAGCCCCCCTGGGGGGTGGAGAGGTGCACATATACAATCACGCGATCCTCGCTAACTGTGGGGGATGGCAGCTGGAAAACAAGAGAACAGTGAGACCTGCCTGATGCCTTGGGTGCACAACAGAGTGACCAGACAACAGGAAATCCATTTTGGAAGCAGCTCAGACCAGCAGGACTGGACTTTCTCAGGTATCAAAGAAACACGGGGCAAGGGGAGGGGGGGAATGGAACTCAGACAACTGGGGCATGACAGACAGATGCTGCTGTCTGATTGTGCACTTTAAATCCATAAGAGAACAGCAAAGTCAACTGATCAAATTGCCCGTGTGAACACGACCATAGTCTCCCAGGGGTAAAATATTCCCAGTGGAGATAAAAACAGTTTGAGAGGGAGTGGTAGGAATATGTTATAGCGGGGAAATGTTTGGAATAGCTCTCTTCTTCCTCAATACTTCCCCCCTCGAAACAGCAGTCCCAGCAGGTGCACTTGGGGAAGAAAAGTAGGCACAGAATTATATGTAACATGTAGTTCTACCCTAAGGTAATAGCTGTGGTAGGAAAAGGCTCCACACAGAAGGAACTCTCTCAAGTGAGATACTGGACCGCCAGATATAATTTTGATAAGTATATTCATGTTTCCCTTGTCATTCTAGAATTAGTACTGGGTATTGCAGAAGTTCATCTGCATTTTAGCCTTATGTTCATTTTTCAGGATGAATAAAAGTAGAATGTCAACAGACAATACATCTTGTGTGTTTACTTTGTTGAGTGGTAGCTCTTAATCCCACTCCAACTGTTTTGGAGTTGGTTATTTCAGTGAAGTGGAAATATTTTGTCGGCACAAAGTCACAGATTGTTTATCTATTACACTTTTCCTGTAGTTGTTGCTAGGATCCTTTTTCAGTGATGTTAATATTGATTGATGAATTTCAAGAAGGTGGCACTGACACCACTAATTAGCCTGCTGAGAATTCTTCCCATTCTATTTGTCTCACTAGCATCTGCCCCCCACAAAAAAATTGTTTTATGCAAACAGAAGACAACTAGTTAAACACCAGAATTCTTGCAGATTCTGGATCACATCTTGACCCTTCCATCCCCGCTGTGGAATGTGAATTCTTCATCACAAGACAATATGCAGCTGTATACACTGGTTTTTGAACTTTGTTATTTCTATGTTATTTTTGTCACTTTCCTTGTCACTTTCCTTACACTGTAGCCTTAAAATCCATGAGTTTTCTTACCCAACACCAGTACATTTATTTCTTTATCTCCCACTTTTCTCCCCAAAGGGGACTTACAAAAGTATTATCATTCCCTCCATTTTCTTCCACTGAGGTAGGTTAGGCTGAGAGAGTGTGACCTGCTCAAGGTCACCCAGTGACATTCTATGGGAGCTTGAGGATTTCAACCTGAATCTCTCAGATCCTAAACCTCTATAACACTCCGGGTTTGAAAACTGCAAGAAAGCATTATTCAGGGTAAAATGACTAAAAATACTTTAAAAAACCCCCCAGATCTTGCTAAGGAAGAATGATTATGGTTTCTGCCAAGGGAAGACATGACTGACGATTCATTTATAATTAATTGTTTGAAAGTCAGTAGGCATGTAGATAGGGCTCCAGTAGACAATATGTATTAATCTGACTATTATTATTACATTATGTTTATTTCATTTATACCCCATCTTTCTCCCCAGTGTGGACCCAAAGCAGCTTGTATTATTTTCCTCACCTCCAGTTTATACTCACAACAACAGCAACCTTGTGAGGTAAGTTAGGCTGAGAGTGTGTGACTGGCTCAAGGTCAGTCAGCAAGTTTCCTTGGCAAAGTGGGGTTCACACCTGGGTCTCCCAGTTCCTAATCCAACACTCTAACCTCTACACCATGCTGGCTGGTGCTACATCTAGGTTTACATCATCTGGAACCTCTTGCAGTGGACTAAGACTCCATGCTTGACTTTTCTTTCTGGTTCTTTCAAGTTCATCTGCAGTGCTTATCCAACAACAAACTGCCTGTGTTGGTATCCTGTAAACAGTGTAGAACTTTTATTACTAGTATAAAAAGGAGTTAATTCTTTTCCACCAAGGTCAAATCAACAAGGCCAATTGCTATGACAGAAGGCCTTGTCTAGCTGGCCAAAGGTCTGCTCACCGTAGAACCCCTGAGAACAGGAATTCACACACCAATCCAAAAAGACAGAGAAGGATTAGCATATTCTTTGTGTTTTGCCAGTTAGGATCACCATTTAAGAACAAATGTAGACATTCTTATGTTAGGTTGGTGATGTCCAATTGGCAACATTTTGATTTTCAACCAAGGATATAGATACTTCAGTGGAAAATAAAAATAACTGCTGACAGAAAACATTTTGTGCGCTCCCTAGAAATGTGACACGTGTATTTTACATAAATGTGCAGTATATATTTTATATCATCTACAATTTTTCACTGGTGCTTGAACAACTTTTTAAAAGGAGAGTTGGATAGTTTTGTGTTGCTTTTCTCTTTAATCTTTGCCCTTATTCTTTGACTAAATTTTCATTTAGTAATGAAAACTAATCAGATATTTTTCATTCCTTCCCATTTCCTGTTTTTTGTGGTTGGGGTTTTTGTATTTGCTTTCTTTTCTCTGCAATATGAGGCAGACCAACTTATCTTTTAAGGCCTCCCCCCCTATTGTGGAATCTCTACAATAAGACAGTCCTAGTTTTATTTCCTAGACTGGTAAAGTTTTTATTATGTCTCTTTTCTGTGACTCTTGCAAATCCTCTTGAACTGAATTACTTTTCAGTCTTCAGAATTAATCCTCCTGTGATCTAGTTTGGAGAACTCTAGGTTCTTACATTAGCAAGCTAAGCATGTTGCATTTACAATTTTTCTTAAATGTTTTTCAGCTATGCAGACCTGTGTATCAATTTCTTTGCTGTTTAAAAGAAAAGAATTCTTTCTTTGTTCCTGTTGCCCTTACCCACTGAGCAGAAGAATATTTTTTTTGAAACTTTCCGTATCCTTAGGCTGAAATCTAAGGGTTCTTACTGTGATTTCTGAAGATTCCTTCTGCTATGCTATTGAGCATATGGGTTTCATCTTCCCTTCTCATGTTTGATCTTCTGTTTCTGTGGCTACATAATACCTTTATACTCAAGACACCTTTACATTAGTCAGCTTATACTGAGTAATTTCATAAGGCCCAGTCAGACAAATTATTTCAGTTTTCAATATTTAGTGCTATCTTTAGATAGAGAAACCCCAAAGTAATAACTTAAGTTATCATACATGTTTCGTATGTCTTACAGGGTCTTGCAGAATCACAGGGGCACTAGTATGTGTTATGACTGTGCCAGTTATCAGTTTCATTCTCCACTGTGGCAGCTGGCCATGCAGAAAACTTCTTGTTCAGAACCAGGTTAATTAACTATAACTTTAAGTATGCTATAGCTGAACTGGATGGTTCATGTTTAGTATCTATCAGGGAACTTTCTGCTGCTGGGAACAACTGTTATCCTTTTTGCATAAATTCTTACTGTTTTTAACTTGATAATTACTGCCCCATTTACAGAGCAATCCTGTGGGTGGGGGCTGAATGGGAACTGGGAGCTGACTGACCCCTACACCAGGGTAACTTGGAGATACAGTGGTGTAAGGGGCATTTACACCAGCAGAAGGCACAATCAGTGCAGTGCAACTGTGTAATGGCATAAACCCCTGTGTCAGCAGAAATGTGGGCATGTTTGGTTTAAACCAGGTGGCAAGAAAGGGCAGCCCAGCCACTGTGTGAAAAAAACTGCACACCCCTAGTCATTTTTTCCCAGCAGTCTGAGGTGGCGGTCACACGTGCGAGATAAAGCAAGGGGAAGCAAGGCTATTTCCTCCAGCGTAAGTTGACCCACAGTTGCGCGATCACACTGACTTTTGTAGATGCGGGCGCAGCCTGCCACTGCATGATCAGACACAACTGCAAGTGAGTTGGGATTTTTTTTTACTGTTTGTTCCCGATGCACTTACACGAGGAATCCATGAATTGCACCTCTGCACTGAGGTCTCCCTATGGAATGGGGGGGGGGGGGGGGCTGATGCGCATACTGTGATGGGGGAAACAACGGCATGGAGTCGGGATAGTCTGATCAGACTATCCCAATGCCATGGGAGCGCACTGGGGTGATCAGATGCAGGAAAGTCTGTCTGTGGTCCATAGCTGTGGCCCATAGCTACAGGACTTTCCGAGATGTTTTTTACTCTGCTTGTGCGGCAGAGCAAAACGAGTTGCTGACAGCTGCAGGGCACTTCCCAGATGTTGGTGTCTAATCACACTCCTTTAATCTGCCCGGCATTCGCACCTATGTCAGGGCGAATTGTGCATGTGATTGCAAACTGAGACTAGCAATGGTCTCATATGGCTAGACTCAGGTCACTTGTAAAAACCACTCTCAGAAAACCTGGGGAAACAGCAACCGGAAAGTGAACTGAGTGCTGAAGGGAGGGATCTATGCAGAATGAAAAAGAAAACTTGGTGGAGATGCACAGCAAAAGCAAGGGAAAACACCTGTGCAAAATGTGAAAAAAGGGAAAAAATTCTCAAAATCACAACACACACAGCCCTTAAACAAATAGATTCCCTTTGGGGAGTATCTGAAGTGATGCCTTTAAAAAAAACCCTGGCTGGTATGTTACCCACATTATGAGTAAAATACTAGGCTTAATATCTGGTCACATTTTAGGAGAAAATGCCAAGTGAAAGATAACATTATAGTTCAGGGAATAATATATAATGATAGAAAGCAGTTACGTGAAGCCACTTTATTTCTTGTTTCTCTTTTTATTATAATATTCCCCATGGCTGAATAATGTTTGCTCTCCTGTGCAACCAAAATGTCTTTGCAACAAAATAAAAATAGCAGGCTGGAATGATTAAAAAGAGCAACGAGCTACCTCTGTGCTTTTTCCACATTAGTCTGTTGCTTGGCATTTTTGTACAGAGCCAGTTCCAAAAATATCAACATCTAATTGCTCCAGCATGAAAAGCTCCAGTATCAGAGGTCAATTTTATGAAACCTCAATGAGTGGATTCTTTTGGGCAAGCCAAGTAAGGCTTCTACTATTTATCTCTCTCCATTTTTCAAATGACAGAAAAAATGCCAATATAAGGATTGTAAAATGCATCATTCCTCAAAATACATGCACATTTTCTTGCCTGGTTATAGATAACAATAAATTAAGTGATCTTTGAAAACAGGAATGTAACTTCCATGTATAACAGCTTGCAGGTAAAAATGTTGCTGTACTTTGATGAGAGTTGTTCATACAAATATGTGGGTCTTTGGGAGCAAAACTGGCATGGGAAGAAAGCTTGCTGGATAAATGCCTAGGAATATAGTGCAACTTGGTTGTACTTAAAAAAAAAGAAGGAAAAAAGCTGGATTTCCAAAATTCTTCAGAGGATTGGAAGGAGACTCATATTTTACTGAGAAATGAATGGCTTTATCTCCAAAAAGAGCAATTTTTAAAAATCCTGAATTGTGATGCCAGCAGTCACCAGAGAATCTCTGAACACTCTTCCAAGGAATTCAATAGACATTAATAAAAAACAAAGAGTTGACAAGGATGTGCTTGACTTTTGCCAAAGCATTAGAAACATTTCTGCTCATGAGCCTTTCAAATTAAAGAACACCCAGGGAACTATAGAATGGTTTGATGGAGGTAGAAGCTCATGTCAGAAATCACAAGTCCTGAAAAAAAAGAAGGCATCAAAGAATCCTCCAGAAATCCTTCCCTGTACTGACAGACAAAGAGATCATTTTAATCAGAATAATATTTATAATTTGTGGAGCACTGCGGAACATTATAGCTAAGCTCAGGGTATAAACTAATTGGTCACTGTTATGGAAAGGGAGGCATAAAAAGGTTACCTCTTGTCTTACTTTTCTCCCACCTTATCTGTGGGAATAAAATATGTGCCCATTTTGTATTTGTTTTGTTTTCTCAATATGAATTTTTCTTAGATTATTAAAGTGCCCTTTGTTTGAATTTTCTGAGGTGGAAAATGATAAAAGTAGGGAAGGGGTGTAGCTCAATGGTAAAGCCTGTGCTTTACATGCAGAAGGTCCCAGGTTCAATCCTCAGCATCTCAAAAGGGTCAAATAGTAGGTGGTGTAAAAGACCTTGAACTAAGACCCTGGAGAGTTGCTGCCAGTCTGAGTAGACAATGCTCACCTTGAGGGATCAAGGATCTGATTCAGTATAAGGCAGCTTCATGTGAAATGTGTATAATATCAAACAACCACCATCATAATTTCTATTTTTTTAAAAAAATCTAATTTTAGTGGTATACAGCCCAGACTACTTTTTAAACAAAAATACATAGTGGAGCAAATGGAATTTCACTCCCATTGCCCCATCTCAATGGCCTTTTACAGACCCAGTCAGCATTAGTAATGGAAACTGCAAACATTTATTGCCCTCTACAGCCTAAAAAGAAACATCCACATGGTACTTGTTTTCAAAATGACTCCAGGCCTCCATTGATTGTGTCTATCTAGGCAGCTTCAAATCAAATCAAATTAGCCTCTTTTTTGAATTATTAAATTAGATTCAACAAACAGAGCTCAGGAACAGAGTGTGTAAGCATACATTGTGAACAAATATACACAGCTAGGTTCCCTCTTACTCAAACCCCAAAATTGCAGTCATGTGATTTTATGTGACGACCCCTCTTTCAAAATAGGAGCAAATTACAAGTTTCTAGCAAGGTTTACACTTTGATGTTCAAGACAGACATTCAGTTTATGTCTTCTTAACTATATGGCTCAAGACCCATATACCTAACTTGTGAATATGACTTAGGTAGTGAACATCCCACCCTATTTAGGACAAGCCTTCTATGGCACAAAAGTTGTTCACAACTCATCCATAGCTGGATGACGTCTCGAGCAATGGGAAAAAGCAGTATGGCAAAAATTCAGTAATATACTAAAAGCTCCCATTGAAAATAATGAGATATACTTGTGCTTGATTTTGCCCAGGTCATATTGTCTTTTGAAAACAAAAAATGACAGATGTGGACACAAGCTGATAAAAAATGAGCATGTTTCAGTCCCTTGATGTCAATGAAAGAAGTGAGCATGTGCACCAGATCAGTGGGATTTAAACTGTGCTGAATTTTGTACATGGAATCTAGAGAGATATGCTTAACACAGGGGAAATATTTTTTAACTGTCTGATCTTTATTAGATGATTGATACCTATTATTCAAATTTACTTTTCCTCCAGTACTATATGACAATGATATTACCCATGGGGACTTCTAAAACTATAATTTAAACAACCCCAAAGTGCTTCAGTCTTCTGAAGCTACAGCAGGCTTCTGCTGACAGGGCTGTTGAGACCACCATGGTTCCCCACCACCAGCAGCAAAGATTCCTTCTTGAATCTCTACATTTGAACTACCCTCACATTTAGAAGAACACACAGAAGATGCTGATTAGAACAGCTAGTGTGGATGCAGTCTCTCAGTTGCATGTTGCCTGGCTATTAGGACCCCAGAATAATCTGCCACCCCCCAGATTTTGTACTTCCCTCTCTTGGCAGCCCAATCTGCTGAGTCTTCAACATGTGAAAGATGGTGGAAAGTGCTGTCAAGTCACAGCCGATTTATGGCAATCTCATAAAGTTTTCAAGGCAAGAGGCAAACAGAGGTGGCTTGCCATTCCCTGCCTCTGTGTAACAGCACTGAACATTCCTTACAGTCTCCCATTTAAGTACTAACCAGGGCTGACCCTGATTAGCGTCTGATATCTGTTGAGATCGGGTTAGCTTGGGCCATCCAGGTCAGAGGAAAAGGTGAGAACCAATACTAATATACCTCCTATTCCCTACTATAATGGTGTGTGGAATGTGCAGCAAACAGTGATGTCAGTCCAATAGTGCCTGCATACACATAGTCCAGTGAAATCATCTGCAACTGCACCAAACAGCTGTTTAGTAGGAAGGGAAGAGCACAGGGGTGAAACTCAGCCATCCAATCTCTCTCTCAAATGATTGATTGGTACAATTCAAATATGTTTGACAGGGATACAGATTTGCAGCATAGGAACCATGACATGCAGCATCAGTTTGCACACCATAATTTCTGATGTAGCCAGGGATACCCATTAAGCTCCTAGCTGAATAGGAAAAAAATCTTTCTTTTTTATTTATTTCTTCCCATAGTTATTTACAGAACTAACAGCCCTACTTTGGGACAATACAGGACATGTATTTATTATTTTTTCATTTGTAGTATTTATACATTACCTCTCAAAAGGAAGAGAAGGTGTCATGGTACCCAATCTCCTCAGATCTTGAATGCTAAGCAGGGTTGGAACTTGGATGGGAGACCACCAAGGGAGACTCTACAGAGGAAGAAAATGGCAAACCACCTCTGCTTCTCACTTACCTTGAAAGCCCCTTGCTGGAGTCCTTGTAAGTCAGTTGTGACTTGACAGCACATACATACATATATCCCTCAACACACACACACTCACTGAGGCAGTATATTTCATCAATGAAAACTCCACAACAAAAACACACTAGGGGCGTTCTGGTGCTAACATTCAAATACATTTGAAATTGAAATTGAAATTACAACCATAATAAGATGAAGACAATGAGCAACAGCAACACAAGTTGACTTCAAAAGCGTGGTGGAAGAAGAACATACAGTTCTATCCTTAACTAAGTTACACCCTTCTAAGTTTAGGATTGCATCAAAAGAGGTTGCGTGGTAGGACTCTCGGGTAGAGGTGTGCCCCCCCCCCAAATCATTTCTATTATTTTTAAGTGGTTGCCACACTTGTTCATTCCTGTTGTTTTTGGTACTGTTGTACCAATGTTCCCCTGCTTTCCCATCATCTGCCACACTTCATGGTAACTATTCTTCTTGTGCTTTCCAGATTCATTGCAGCAATGCTGATGTCCAGCCAATCAACCAGCAAGAAAGGCAGGTGGGAAAGAAAATGGTTATCTCCCCTTTCTACCTCTCCAGTGTGGCACACTAGGGGGCTGCCACCTGCTCCTAGGTGGCAGGCCAGCCTAGTGGTCTCAGTTCACGTCAAGGTGGTGATTCCCCTTACCAAGGATGTGGAAAGTGTAGTACAGATTGAAAGGAACGTTTGGGGGAACTGCCTGAGGTGCAGCTCCCAAAAGACACTCACACCAAGAATAAAGAACGAATGCTATTTATTAACACACTGAAAAAAAAAACAACTATACATAGACCCAGGAGGAGATGCTGCCGGTATCCCTACACCAAGAGTGCCTAACTCCTTTCCTCCCACCCCACAAACACAGTCAACCCTTCATACATTCAAAGGCAACAAGACAAACAGCATGCTAAACACACAAGATAAAGACACGCACACAGAGAGATCTCTGGACTACTCTCAGCACAAGGAAACAAAAGGGTCTCCTTGTACTCAAGAGTGAGTACCGATCTGCTGTTAGCCCACCTGTCTTTATACCCAAACTTCCAAGAAGTTGTTAATTCTTTGACACATTTACAATTTACATTACCAAACTTCAATCAGTTGTTTGATGGACATAAAGACACACTGTGATCTTTTGATATTTGATTACATCCTTAGTTTACCAGAGATGTTCTATAAAACGATCTATTTCTGCATATCTGACATTGAGGGTGTGAAGTTCAAGGTTCCCATCGTTCTTATTAACATGATAACATAAGGCCTCCAGACATTCCTTTAAGGTGCTGACAAGGGTCAGGGTGAATTGCTGATTTTCCTTCTGATCTAGTGTGAAGAGGCTCTGTTTCCTGGGACCCTTTGAGATGTGCATTTTATGGGTCCCTCTAATTTGTTAATTTATTTCACACTTTGGGGACCTCCGAACCTCAATATACATAGCTGTTAGGCAATCCAGTGTTTCCTGTTGTTGTTTTTCCCAGGCTCTGAGAAAGCCTGGTTTTTACTGCAAGGTCTAATGGGTCTTTAATATCAAGAGAAATCAATAAAGGATGCTGGCATATGAGGTTTGCACATTAGTCAAGGCAAACTTATAAATTCTGCCCACAGCTAGATGCTTCAGATGCTGGTGTTTTACTGGTGTTCTAAAGCATTGCACCATATTGTGCTCTGTGGAATATAGTTATAAAAGAAGCCTGAACACCACATTTATTTACTGAAATGTTTATATCCCATTTCCTCCAGGCACTGAGGACAACTAGCAAAATGCCAATAGGCAACAAATACAACAATACATGGGTTGCAGCCACACGAGCAAGATACTCCAGAGGGGAATCGAGGCTTTTTTGCTCCAGAGCAATTTGCCCCGCAGTTGTGTGATGGACCTGCCGGTGCAACCACCACTGCATGATCAGACGCAACTGCGGGCGAGTGGGTTTTTTTGTGTGTGGTGGGTTTTCGAGGCGCTTAAACGGGTGATCGATGAATCGCTGCAAGGGGGGAAGGGGGAATCGATGCTTTGCTTCTCCCCCCCCCAAGGGCTTTTGATGATGCGCACATGGAGAAGGGGGGAAACAGCATCACGTCAGGATAGTGTGTAATCACACTATCCACAATGCCACACTTCCGCGCTGGCGCGATCACACAGGGAGACTCAGGCTGTGAGCCGCAGCAAACCATTTGATACTGGAGTTTCACTAGTAGTTTTTTACTACGATTCCCCACCAGATCAAAACAGTTTGCAACGGCTTGATGACGGTTGCAGGATGCTTCCCAGATGTGCTGGTGTGATCATGCCAGTTTGATCCACTGATGAATCGTCCCTCTAGCGTGGCAAATAGGTGGGTATGATCGTGCCCATGTACTAACACCTCAAGGGTGTATCAAGGCATAGTGCCTTTGACCTGAAATGCTAGAAGTAAACTATGGAATTGGATACAAGTTGCTTTTCAACTAGCGCTAAGACTCCTAGGACCTGCATGTACAGTAGCCATGTTGGATGGGGGGCTGGAGGCTAATTTGGTAAGACTGAGTGAAAATGCTCCCTGGAGCCAACCCATTCTCTCTTACACTCACCTACTAGGTTTCTTCCTAGATGGGGGCCACTACAGCAGCAAGCCTGGCCATTAGCTGCAACCAACATAGTAAGTGCTGGGGGGCAGGGTTAGGGGGGCAAATGTATTCCCTAATTAGAATGAAGTTAGAGAATTTATTTTGGCTAAATCAGGCAGGAAAGCTAAGCCCACTATCTCTGTTGTTAATTATATCAACTGTAAGATATTCATTAGCACTGATTTTCAAATGTCAGACAGTGTCTAGTGCTGAATATTAACTATTAATTTTGTTAAATATCAAATAAGAGTGTACAAAATGCCCTTTTTCATTTCTTTTTGCTTTCATATATAGTCATTGTGAGTCTTGTCCTTTTGTTGCTTGTGTTTCCAATTCTTCTCTTAATGACATTTTGTGCCATTTGTATTTATTCATTATGTGCCATTTATATACCAATTTTACACCACATACACAATTAAAGCAAAAAAATAATGTTAATAATTACATAAATTTAAAAGGAAAAAGTCAGTATGAGGTAATGGAAAATAGTGCCCAAATAAAGACTCACAAGGGGTGAAATCAAAATGAAACAAAGTTTCCAGGTTGAAATACTGGGGCTGCAAAATTCAGTAGATTCTGTAAATGAAATACCCCAATGGATATGAAGCATCACCATTGAGTAGAGGATATCAAACCTTTAATGATTAGTTAATCTCAGCATCTGCAGTGGGTGATTCTGAGGAGGATTTAGGGAGGCCAACTGATTTTGGTAATGGCTGAAGTTGTATCTTTTTGCTAGCAACAGAATGTGTGTAAGTGTAGGGAGAATAACAATAAGATACCATTCTTGTGTTTGTGAAAGAACAAAATACTTCGGAGCCCAAGTATATACAGAGGTAAGCATCTCACAACTTGCCAAGCAGCAATGGCACATTACAGCAGCTCGGCAACTCTAGGTTTGTGATTTTTTTTTTTTTAGATAGAAAGGGATGATGCTTATTTCAACTAGCAGTCATTCCCATTATTACCGGGTGTAGTTGTTTACTTTGAAAAATGTAGCCTACGTGTCCATTTACAGAGAATCAGCCATGTATTTCATTAATATTCTCCACAAACAGGAAGATTGTTTTCCACTGCTCTGTAAGCTGTTTAGTAAATTGCATGCAAGCATATATTTTAAATGTCAAACGTACATTTTGTGAAGGTGCCATATAATAATAACAGCATGCGAAACAGGTCTGACTTCTACTTTGTTCATCACTGTTGACTTTTATACTTCCGTTTGTGCTCCCTAAAGCTTGCTACTCTGTAATTTAATAACACTCTTGGTCATAATAACACCTTGTCACTCCGATGTCAAAAAGAGGCAACAAAAAATGAAGGTCTGGATCTAATTGACAAATTGAAAATTAACAAGCCACTGGGGTGGGATGGCACACATCTGAGCAGTTCTTAATGAACTCAGATATGGAAAAGCTGAACTTTTAACAAAATACTGCAAGTAGCCAATGGAGAGAGAATTATCGTGTAGGCAATTTAACAGTACTTTTTAAAGGGGGAGATTCAAGGGGATTTGGGAAATTTCAGACATAATGTTTGCCCAAGGTCTGTTATTAAAGTTGGAATTGCTTAACTCACAGTAGGATAAGCCTCACATAGTTTCTGCTAATGGGAAGCCTGCTTCACCAGTCATTTAAAATTCTTTGAGAGTGTCAACAGCTATATACCTGGGGTAATCTGGTAGACCTATTTGAACATCCAAAAGGTTCTTAAAAGTGATCACAAAAGGCTCCTGAGTATACCAAAAAGTCATGGGATAAGAGGACATGTCCTCATCAATCAGTAACTGTTCACAAAATAAAAATCAGAGTGTAGGATTAAATAGATGGCTTTCACAGTGGGAGGAAGATAACCAATGATACCTCCTAACATTCATATTGGCAATGGTACTCTTTAACATTATAAACAAAGCCCTTAATGACTTGGGACCCACATACCTGAAAGAAGGACCATCTCTCCAGGTATGAGCCTGTTTGGCAGTTGGGATCTGCACAGTAACATCTGTTGGTTGTTCTGACCCTAGCAAAGATTTGTTCTGCTGCTGCTTGATCACAGGTTTTTCTAGTGGCTGTCCCACCCCCTGTGGAACAGTCTCCCAGATAAGGTGAGAGAGACTTCATCTTTGCTATACTTCCACAAGGGTAGCAAGTCAGAACTCTTAAGAGTGCTTTTGGGGTTATTATAGGGTTGCCAGCCTCCAGGTGGGGCCTGGGGACCTCCCGCTTTTACAACTGATCTCCAGCTGACAGAGATCAGCTCCCCTGGAGAAAATGGCTGCTTTGAAGGGTAGACTCTATGACACTGTACTATGCTGAGGCCCCTCCAAATCCTATCCTCTCCTGGCTCCACCCCCAAAGTCTCCAGGTATTTCCCAAACCAGACTTGGCAACCCTAGGTTATTAAGTGTACAGTTGGTCAGAATTTGGAGGATGCAGAGTTCTTTTTAAAGAATATTATTTTGTGGACAGTTTTTAGTTACCAGATTTTTAACATTGTAAGTGGTTTTACAGTGAAATCCTAAACACTGGATTTAGAAAGGTGTAGTTCTTCATAGGATTGCACTGTAAAACCACCTAAAATGTTTAAAACCAGAAAACTAAAAATGGCTCCCAAAATAATATTTTTTGTATCTTTGTTTAGGATTGCTTTATTAGTTTGTTACCCACTTGGAGTCTTGTTTCTTTGGGAGAAAGGCAGGCGCATATATATGTTAAATAAATAACAAACTTGAAATTAGCACCAGAGGCTGAAGTGGTGAAGGGAAAGGGCTCCTTGCCACTTCTCCTAATCATATTTTAGCACCACCACTGGTGATTATAATATTCATGAATGTGCTTGTGGGCCCTTCTTGTATCTGAGAACTTGACTTCACAAATGCCAGATAATATCATAAATCCCTTGCAAAGACACAAACAGAAAGAAAAGTTTCAACCAGTCCAACAGTGCTGTCCTAAGTAGAGTTATACCCTTCTAAGTCCATTTAAGTTAATGGGCTTAGAAGGATGTAGCTATATTTAGGATTAGACTGTAAATCAGCTGATTTCATGAAAGTCTATCCTTAAAGTGTAAATGAAGAGTCATGTGACTTCCATCAGTTAGTTTCCAGGGAAACCAAATTAAAGTTGCCATATAATTTATTAATTGTTGAATGTTGTGTAAAATGGGAACCCCCCTCCCATTTATGGCTTAATGCCTTTTTTTCCCTTGGCATGAAATATAAACGGGCATTGAAGCTGATATATTCAAAGCTGCACACCAGGATTACATACCCAGTGAAGCAGAAACTGGAGCTACTCTATCTGCTCAGATCACGGGCGCAGTATAATTCCTTTCAAATGATGTCATTAACACACTTAATGCTTAAGCAGGAGGTTTGTTCTTGTTCTGCTTCTTAAATACCAGGGAATTGCTTCAGCATCGTTTAGGAGGAAATGATTGCCCCGCTCCCCCTCCAATAACTAATCTTTGCAAAGAACACATGAAAAAGCTGGGATGGCATTCAGACAACTGTTTGGCCTTTCAAATAAAATATTGTTCTAAGTGAAATAGGCATTTTGATCAGTGATGAAATGAGTGTTTATTAATTGTGCCAGCCATTAGGAAGGGGGAGAGTTATGTCTAAGCCTTTTTTTAAAAAAAAATTCCCTGGTCTTGATGACAAACACCTTGTAGTATGCTCTCATACACTGCACAACTGGGTTGTATCCAAATAGCATTTCTACCTCCAAAAATTCTATGCTGGGGATCATAAAATGTGTGTGGACAAAAGCCGTGTGGACAAAAGCCATGTGGAATGCGGACTGTAGTAAGAAAGGAAATTGAGCAAGACTGACTGAAAGAGCTGGCTGGATAGAATCCACTATATAGAGCTGCTTTGCACGGTACCTAAATCCTGTGCAGAAGGCAGTAGTAATTTACAGGATGCCTATAGGATGAACATGGAATGGGATGGCTTATCATGTGGGCTTCTTACTGCATGCACAGATGTTTAGAAACTGCACTCAACCTCAGTGAACCAGAATACTAAAAAAACTACATGTAGAATTATCATTTAGTATATATAATTCCCCAAAGTCCAAATCTGTGGATACTTAAATCTAAAGAATGGAGCTATGAATTCAGATCTTTTGACAAACCTGAGAAAAGCTGCAGGTTTTTAGGAAGTCTGAAATCTTTTTTTAAAAATTGGAAGTTTAACCACCCCTCAACCCAAATAGAAGCAGCCCCTGTAGCTTTAAGAAATAAATCATCTTTCGGTGGCCATTGTCGCCATTCCTAGACAACCACAACAGTATTGGCAGACTTTAAACCTTGGTTTCTGTTCGTAAAAGGCACAGGGAGAGGGCAAGGCTATTTCCGGGGCTATTTTGGCCTTTGATGGAGAACTCATTTGCAGGTCCAGCAGCAGCCACCAGGTGACTTGTTACCATACAACTTGCATGGCTCACCCACAACTAGATGCTTGCTATTGTTCAACAGCAGCCATTCATGATGCAGCAGTGGTTCAACAGCAGCCAGTGGGGTGCAGTGGTTAAGAGTTTCAGACAAGGATCTGGGAGACCCAGATTTGAATCCCCACTCTACTATGAATGCTTGCTCAGTGACCTTGGGTCACTCACACACACTCAGATTAACCTACCTCACAGAGCTGCAGAGAGAATAAAATGGAGAAGAGGAAAATATTGTAAGCTGCTTTGGGTCCACATTATGGCGAAAGGCAGGGTATACATGAAGTAAATAAACTATAAATATAGTTGAAGATGGGGGACGGATAAAAGGTAAATAGCTTGATGGGTGAGGAGGAGAAAAGAAAGCAAGGAAAGGTAAGGATATGGGGGATACAAGGATTAGAAGAGAAAATAATGGGGAAGGAGATAAAGGAAAAATGATATGACTCACAAATCCTTTTGTCCCCTCCCCCTCGCCCCCGCTTGTATATATAGGGATCCTAACCTCCAAGTAGGGCCTGGAGTTCTCCTAGAATTATGACTGCTTTCCAGACCACAGAGATCAATTCATCTGGAGAAAATGGCTGCTTCAGAAGGTAGACTCTAAAGTATCATATCCTTGCTTGAGTTGCCTGCCTGCCCAGGCTCCGCCTCCAACCCCAAAACTCCAGAAGTTTTCGTACCCAGAGTTGGCAACCCTATTACACTTTCCCACATGTCTAGAAGTTCTTCAAGGTGACTGATATTGATTAAATCAAAGTTTGCAAATGGCACAGTACAGGTATTGGGAGAATAAAGATGTCACAGGTACTAGCCACTAAGTACTTACATCACATATGTAAATATATTCTACGTTATAATCTCGATTGCAATGGCTGTAGGAGCAGGGAGAAAACTGCATTTCTTCAGTGAGAAACTGTTGCAGTTTAACTGCTGGGAAAATGAGACAAACCCAGAACCTTAAGAAAACATATCTACCAGAAATCAAAAAGGGTTCAGACAGCCTAAAGTATCAACAGATCCGCAATGAGAATGTATGATATTCAGCACACTGTACTTCCCGTGGAAATATGAACTGCTTAATACTGTGTCAGGCTACAGGTCTATCTGGCTCAGACTTGTCTACACAGGCTGGCATCGTCTCCCCAGTTTCTTTCTCTACACATGGTGCCTGAGAACCTTTTAACTGGAGGTGCCAGAGATTGAAACTGGGGCTGCGGTCACACAGCCCTTTAAAGCAGGAGTCAGTGCTGTTGACTCCTGGATTTAAAAGGACCGTTCAGACCGGCCACGGCCACTCCCGTACCAAAGCAAGCTCAAGCGCAGGTTCCTAGCACTTTTTCCGACCCCAGGAAAATCAACTATTTTCCTGGGAGTCACACTTTGAACCCACGATTCTGCTGATCTGGACTGCCCTCTCTTGCAATGATTGCGAGAGAGGGCCATCTGATCGTCCCTCCTGGGTTTTTTCCCCCCCTTTGCACTTGGGTGCTTGGGCACTCAAGCGCCCAAGTGCAAAGAAAGGGAAAAAATGCAGCCAGAAGCTCCCCCTCCATGCAGAGAGGCTCTTACCTGCTGGCTGGCTGGCTGGTTCACGCCACGCTCCGCTCTGGGCCGCAAGCCCCACTGGCTGCCACCACCTGGCAACCCCCCCCCCCCCCCGCATGCTTCTCCCAACTTCCTCAGGTGGTGGCCGGTGGGGCTTGGGGCCCGGAGAAGGGTGGAGGACAGGGTGAGCCAGCCAGCCAGCAGGTAAGTGGAAGAGTCTCTCTGTGGTGGTGGGGAGCTTCTGTCTGACTGCATTTGGGGGAGGCAGCCATGTGAGGACCACCCACACATTCACGCCTTGCCTCCCCCAGCCACTGCCACTGCCGCTGGGTTGGGATGTGCAATCATCCCGACCCAAAATAAAAAAAAAACAGTTTATTTAAATTCGGGAGGGCTTCCAGATTTAAAGCCTCGTGTGATCGCAGCCTGGGACTTCCTGCATGCAAAGGAGGTGCTTTGACACTGTGCCACAGTTCCTTCTCCCCAAAAGCATTAAATCATATGCAACTTGTTTTGGAGAAGGATTTCCAGCCCTTTTCAGACTCTTACCTGTGCTTATTTTCACTCGAGACTGTAAGATCTGGCTTGTTTAACTATTCATTGTTTTGATCTTGATAATTTATTATTTTAATGTTAAGCCACCTCCAGCAGGACTTTGATGAGGCAGCACAGAATTCTGATAAATAAATAAGATGTTGCAAAGAAGGCACTAAGGATATTCCCACATAATACAGGCCCAACTTTCAGATTACAAATGCCGTATTTTTCGCTCCATAAGACACACCTGACCATAAGATGCACCTAGCTCCGCTCGGTGCCATGGCTTGGGAAAGGTGAGGGGGGTTTAAGATGCACACACTTTCCCCCCCACTTTTTTTGGGAGAAAAAGCGAGTCTTATGGAGCAAAAAATACGGTAATATCCTTGAACAGATTTCTAATTTAGCTGCATTGCCTCTCCTTCTGTTGCTGTAAAATATTTAATAAGGAAAAAATAGAAGGCAAATTTATCCTAGTAACACTGAAGCCCAGTTTCAGATTTTTAAACATTTGTATATCAAATTTTTGTTTTCCCCTCTATTCTGTAAGTGAAATATCTGGTTACATCATTTTTTCACTTTAAGAAACTGATCTGCATCTTTTAATGCCATGGCTCAAGACACAGAGAAAGATACTCTATGGTTTAGTGACATTATTTCTTGAGACAGAGTGCATATTTTCTCCACAATTCTTGGCAAATCATATATGTAGGATGGGCAATAAACTTGATAGAGTTATTGGGGGGTGATAGTAGTGATTATCTTAAAATGAAAACAAAGAGAAAAGGTAAGCTTGAACTAGGATGGATATTGTGCTAAAGTGTCATCATAATTTGAATATAGTACAACTATGGGCAAAATAAATCTAGGTTCTGACATGTGTGACATTCCACTCAAATCTAAAAATATCATTCTCTTCACCACAAACAAACACAGTTATAGTAATGGTATGTTTCAAAAAGATAAATCTTTTATGTATTTGTCAAAAAGACTTCACTGGTGTAACGTCAGTACTAAGTCATGACAAGCTGTTGAAGAGGCCAATATGTTGGAAAGAGGACAAAGTACTTGAATCACAAATAAATCTCAGAGTTTCAGCTGAAGAGACCATCTATTTTAGTATCAGCATTGGCCTACTTAAAGAGTTGCTGATTTGCCCCACAAAAATTGGATGTATGTATCAGTTTAAGGAAACACACACACACACACATATATATACTAGGAATAAGGCCTGTTGTGGAAATAAATACAACAGGCTCTAGAAAGAGGCTCTGGGAGAGTGCCCCAGCCTTGGGCACTCAGCGTCAATTTGCTGTGGCAACCTCAGCAGGTGAAAATGACACAGAGTCCACCATTTTCTCCAGGGGAACTGATCTGTGCTACCTGAAGAGCAGTTGTAATTCTGAGTGATCTCCTGCCCTCACCTGGAGATTGGCAACAGTGGTTCCCTGAGAGGGAATGGCTGGTTTGGAGGGCAATCTATGGCATTGTACCTGTCTGAGGCCCCACCTCTCCTCAAACCTCTCCAGGCTCCACCCCTCAAATCTCCAGGAATTCCCCACCTGGAGTTGGCAACCCTATCTTGCTCCCACCCAAGCATCAACTTACCTTTATTTTCCCTCACTCTTCAGCTTTTCATCTCCCTCCCCCGCCACCTGCAGCCTCTACCGTGCTCTGAAGCCCTGACTGCTGAAGCCCTGACTGCCAATTTCAGCAGAGTATAAGGATACAGAGTACCATTTTCTCCAGGGGGACTGATCAATGCCATCTGGTGTGCAGTTGTAATTCTGAGTGATCTCCAGCCCTCACCTGGAGATTGGAAACAGTGGTTCTCCAAGAGGGAATAGCTGGTTTGGAGAGCAGAGTCCATGGCATTCTACCTGTCTGAGGCCCCACCCCTCCTCAAACCTCACCCTCTCCAGGCTCCATCCCTCAAATTACCAGGAATTCCCCACTTGGAGTTGGCAACAACCCTATCTCCTTCCCAGCCAAGCATCAACCTACCTTTATTTCCCCCTCACTGTTCAGCTTTCCATTTCCCCACCCCCTGCACTTTTTGGGCTTGGGGCAGCTGAGAACAGCAGATAAGAAAGCCCCATTCAGCCCAGTGAGTTATACTCCTGCAGGCCCCTCTCCGGAACTACAGGTCAATTGAACCTTATGGGGGAACATTTTAAACAAACCACAGACAGCAGCTGTCTTATAAACAGAGGTAACTGCCATTTCATTTCACCTACTAACAGCCACCGAGGAAACAGTTGAACTTTATGGGGGAACATTTTAAACAAACTGCAGACAGCAGCCATCTTATAAACACAGGTAACTGCCATTTCGTTTCACCTACCAACAGCCACTGAGGTAACAGTTAATCCCCCCCAGCAGTGAAGCAGGAGAAGTGTCTTCGTCAAGAGAGAAAGCCGTCTGCCAGAAATTCTGACAGGGCACAGAGGCTGAAGGAGGGGGCGGGGAAAAGGAGCAGACCCAGCACCTAGCCAATGGCATGCGAGTACTCACAGCCAGTGGATAGGGACAGCTTCTGATTGACCTGCCAGGGGACCAAAGGCTGGGGTGGCGTGTGGAATCTTCAGGAGAGTGCCACCACCAACAGAGAATTATTATATAGAGAAATATGCATTGTTCTTTGAAAAAGGAATAAAAAGCCATATTTTGATTCATGGGAAATATGTTGATCTGGTATAAGTTAGTGTCAACATGTCAAGAATAAAATTCACTAAACAGTTACATTAAAGTAATGTAACATACATTTCATTCTGAACTTCATCTCAGGCTGTGGGGGGGAAAACATATAGTGGGGCCATGTACAGAAAGGGGAGATATTTCCACAAACCAGGGGTATAACATAATGCAAGAGAAGTCTGTGCCAACATCTTGTTCTATCCTGTAGCTAAATTAGGGACCAGCATAGGCTTAGGTCAGGGCATGTGAATTGGGTGCTCCAAGTACATCTGTAAGCTCCCATCTAAAGGCTTGTGCTCTAGAACCTAACTGGAAGAACATAACATACAGATGCTGATTTGGATATACTTACAAATGTTTATTTGCTGTTGTGCAGTAAATGAAACTAGGTTGGATCCTAATGGAAAGAGGAGCCATTTTCATCTACTCTCTCGTCCCTCAGCAGACTTCCAACTACCCTCTCATGCTGTTCTTTGGGGTCCCCTGTCCCCCAGGAGCAGCATTTCAGAGAACTTTTTAGGTTGGAGTAGGAGGCGGAGGGGGAGGAAATCCTATTCCACTGGTGGAAATCCCTTTTGTCAGTAGTTTTACCATGGGATTCAATCTACTAAGTCTGTCTATGAAGCAAACTGATTCAAAATTCAGCTACAACTAACAGCAAGGTACTCAGGGCTTGGTATATTTCCTATGACATAGGTAAAGAAGTATCCTAGGGCATAGTCTGAAGGCACGTACTACAGAAATATTGCTGAAATGAAGCATGTCTATAGCTGGTTAGCGGGATTGATCCAACAATGTGTTAGCGGAAGAAAGATGTACTTAAGTGCCATTCCTGCAATGGCTGTAGGAAATACACAGTGTTTTAGTATAATTTTTACTAAATAACAGAACGAAAATGCCATTTCACAAGCACAATATTTCCTGACTTTGAACGGAACAGGCATTCTTTTCTCATGTTGAATGCCATGGAAGTACTGGCTACACTGACACAATCTTATATTGTATTGCACTCATAGCACTGAAGCCTCATCTTGTACCACACATACATCAGCCTGAGAACAGGAGAGGGAGGAGAGACAACACAAGTGTGGGGGAGGGAGGGAACAGAGTCGCAGGCAGACATCAGAACTGACAGAAGAAAACGTGATAGGAAAGTCTCCTATACATTCGATGCATCCAAATAAATTAAACATTGATCATAAAAATACAGCATAAACTATTTGGCAATATAATACTGTATTTGGGACTTCTTGTGGATGTGGAACAGAAGTGTATTTTGCTGAGTAGCAATGACTTTTAATATTTTATTTAATAGGTGATTATCTTGCATTGTATTGCAACAGCATATTCTCTTCTTTCTCTCACAATAGCTTAAAAACAATGATTAATGTCACTTGAGTGTGATTCACAGGCTGCTTGTAATTATGTTTGAAAATGAATATTATTTGTGGGTGGCATTCTTTTCCTTTTGACATTCATATATCTTGAATTACTTGCCATCTGATATAAACTTCCATTTAGCCAGCTGAGCCATTCCGTTCAGAGATAATTGGGCTGCCTTACAAAATAAATTTGCAACTGGGTTTAGGGAAATGTGTCTAATATCTGTTATTTGTATTTGTAGGCAGCAAGCTGGAGAACCATTCAGAACAGTTAGTAAAAATCACTAAGTAATTCTCAGTTTGCTAAATTGGATAAAATGGTAATGTCTAGCTTTGTTTGGGGTTTTTTTTTGTTTTTTTTTTGTTTTGTTTTGCTTTGCATTAGAGACATTAAGGAAGGTGAAATGCCAAACATTACTCATAGTTTTAAATAGACTGGCTTTTATTTTAATTTGGATCCAAGGTAGTTCCTGTCAGATGAAGGGGATAGCAATTGTCACTGATTTCCCCAATTTGCCCTTCATAATGTTTGTGAGGCTCCCCTGTGTCCCAGGAACAGCATTTCAGGAAACTTATTGGGCTGCAGCAGGACTAAGGAGGCAGGAAAGGAGGAGGAGGATTTATATCTCGGCTTTCACTAGGAGTCTCAGAGTGGCCTACAATCTCCTTCCCTTCCTCTCCCCACAACAGACACCCTGTGAGGTAGGTGGGGCTGAGAGAGCTCTGAGATAACTGCTCTTGAGAGAACAGCTCTGAGAGAACTGTGACTGAGCCAAGATCACCTAGCTGGCTGCATGTGGGGGAGTGGGGAATCAAACCTGGTTCTCCAAATTAGAGTCCATTGCTCTTAACCACTACACCAAACTGACTCTCAAAGTTTCCTGCTGCTGATAGAAGTGCCTTTTACCAACAGAATCATAGGATCGTAGAGTTGAAGGGATCTCCGGGGTAATCTAATCCATCCCCCTGCACAATGCAGGAAATTCACAAATACTTCCCCCTCCACATCTGCAGTGACTGCTGTTCCATGCCCAGAAGATTACAAAATGGAAACCAACCTTTGGATGCAATACAATGCATTTATGTATTAAGAAGTTTAAGATCCATTAGCCATAGGCATAGGCTGCCAAGGGTTAGGCACAGTCATTATTTTTAGTGCAAAAGCCATCCTTCTCACCAAAATTCCCTTTCAACCACAACAGTTACAAAGGAGGGAGAGAAATGCCCTGTGCTGGCTTGCTTCCATCTACTCCCTTTCTTTACCCTCCGTGTGAGAGCATACTATAAAAAGAAGAGCCCTAAATTACACTGAACCCATCTAAGAATAGCCAGACGATGGTTTGAGATATAGTTCGTTAAAAATCACAGTTTTAATGCCGTTTGCTCAAAATCCTCAAGTAAGAAGGATGTTTACTAGATTAGCATATGTAAGAAGCAAGGAGACCATTCAGTATTAGTTCAAGAGCTCTTCTTTCATACTGTAGACTCTTAATTTTAGAAGGGTCTTTCTTTGATAGGCACCTTGGTCTCAAATGTGCTTTGGGCTTATTCTCTTCGATAATATAGGATCCAAGCAAGTGCAGATGAGCAAGGCTGAACATTTTTCCCTTGGCTGCCTCTGGAATCTATCAAGACTACAAGGCTAAGTTAACACATATTATGACTGGAAACATTAATCAAATTACCATGATTTATCAGTTAATGGAAGGATTTGGAATGGTATAGTATAGCCTAATCTCATCAGATCTCAGAAGCTAAGCTGGATCAGTACATGGGTGGGAGACCAACAAGGTAGACTTTGCAGAAGAAGGCACTGGCAAACCACCTCCGTTTAATCACTTGCCTTGAAAGCCCCTTGCTGGAGTCACCATAAGTCAGCTGCAACTTGACAGCACTTCATACATACACACACACACACACACACACACACACATCAATTAATGAGGTTTCTAATTCAGTTCAAAACATATTTCTGTTAATGCTGGTACCTCATAGCTAAATTCTCCCCCGTCTATACCTAACGGACAATACTACCACCAGCTTTGAAGGGACTCTCTGAAGACACTGCTGGCTTCCTCCTCTATGAGGAACCAGATCATGGATGGTGCATAGGAGTGGAGGTTTGTCAGAAGTGAGACTCCACTAAAGCTAGAACAACTTCAGCCTCTGTTACTAACCCAAGGATTATGCACTCCTTACTACCAACTTCGTTAATTGAAAAAGGAACCACAACCAGCCTCAAAATGAATCTACCCCTTTTCCAGGTATAGCAACTTGTGGCCTGTGGCCCACCCTGCAAAGGAGAGAAAGAGCTGAAAGGATGTACATGGGCTGTCCATTCTTTGCACCAGACACACAGCACATTCTGTATATGTGACAAAAGCAGATGAAGAACAAAGAGGCAAGGGCTTACTTGATGTCTATGCTAATTATTGCACCTATGTTATGCTGTGCTTATGTGGGAAGACTTGTGCACAACATATGTAGCCCTTTCACATGCAGAGGTATAAGGGTTAAGTGTGCAAGTAGCATTTCATCCCCCCCCAATATTTCACTAATGAAAGTAGAATCATATTTTTAATATCTCTGTGTTCATACTGAAGATCACTGCCTAAGTTTAATGCCCCATCACATATTGTTGAAAGCTTTGTTTCACTTTATTTCATTATTCTGAATTAATATTGAATAGCCCACTGATCTAAAACCCAGAAGATTGTTCTTCTTTAATATATTAGAAAAAACAAAACTAGCAGTTACAGTAAACAAAATGGCACATTAGACTCTGCACAGTAACTTAGTGAATATGTATATGCATGTATATTCATGCGCACCAGTGCTACCAGAATGGCCCACATATGTATATACTCTTTAATGTATTGAGAGGTAGAAGACAATCATCAATAACAAGGCTTTTATTCAAGACATTACTCACTCTGAACAGGCTCCACTAAGAGCGGCACCCAAACTTATACTGTTCCATAACTGAACTATATGCAATGTAACTATTTACATGAAGTCTGATTGGACCTAAGTGGAGCTTCATGACAGGCTACTCTGTATGGCTTCAGGACCAATTATGGCTTTAGGGCCAATATTAGTCAGCCAACCACAACACAGGGAGCTAGGATTCCTTAGCTAGCTCTGAAGCTCAGCACAAACCAAACCAACAACTTAGAATTGCTCAGAACATAACATACTCTAACGAAAGAAGCACCCTCCTTTTAAAAGTGTCAGAGGCCTGTACACACCTGTGGTCAGGGCAAATAGTATTAGGATTCTATTGCTTATGTCTACCAAGGTCTAAGATTTGATCTAACGCCTCATAAGGGTTGTGCAGATTTTAGAATAAACAGACAGTGGTTTAAAATTAAGGATTTATTAAGAAGAAGAAGAACAGGAAAGGGAATTAGCAAATAGAATATAGAATTCGAAACATGTGCATGTGTACACACCCCAACTCTAAATATTCTACAAATCCTAACTTCTGCTAAATCTTAACCTAAACAAATAGTACTGATTTACAGAGTCTAAAGAGAAATGGGGGTGGGGAGAGAAAAAGGAAGAATGATATACTAACCTGTCCTGGTGGTGAGTGAAGTCTGTAGAGTTTGTCTAAGGAAAGAGAAAGCAGTGGGGGAGAGGGTGATGTGGAGGAGCTGAGCAGGATCTCCACAGATGCCTGCCCTGGGATAGCAGGGCCGATGCAGAGTCCTGCACATATTCCCCGCTATACATTCCCTTATGGGGGTTTCGAGGCCAGTTGCTGAAGTCAGGTGTAGAGATGGGAACTAAAAGCTGGAACACAGAGCAGGTGTTCTTGGGGCTAACTTTGTACGCCAAAAGTGTGAAGACAGAGGGGAAAATGAAATACTTCTCAAAGCAGATTGGGTTGGAGCCAAAGGTTTTAAACCTCATCAGTAAGATAAACCATTGCATGGGGAAGATATCTCTAAAGGATGGGGAACTTAAGGATACTGATTACTTCTTTGAGGAAGTTTATGGCCCAAATTGAATAACAAGCGTACATTATACTGTCACTATTTGTTTGGATTGAGGGGGGGGTGGCATAGTGAAGGAAATAAATATATCAAAATCAGAGACCAAAGGGTTGATGTGTCCTTCCTCACCCACAGATAGATCCTGTTAGTGTTTGTGAAACGCCAAATGTAATTAACTGAGACACTGTTATTACCTTTGGGGAGGGGAGCGAGCTCGATTGCATTTGTCTTTTCTCAAGCATGATAGTAATTGCATTACATCCTCTGAAGTGTTATGACTTGCTGTGCGGTGCTTCCCCTTCTGCCTCCAGATTAGAGAAATAAATTCCTATCCACTATTCCAAATTTTGGTACAGGCCAGATTAAGAAACAGTATTAAAAGGATGCATAGCTCTTCTGGAGGACCAGTGAAGGGATCCCAGCTATGTACTCATGTGCTGATCCCAGAACCTGCTAATGGGGTAATACCAGAGACAAGATAAAATCCTCTCCCCACTCCTCTTACAGATTTGAGGGAACTGATTTCTGAAGAAAGACAACTCTAACAAGTTGTAATAAAAATGTTTAACAAGATGAAAATAGGGCAAATAGGGATAGTTACAGCATATGATATTATTTTATTCAATTGCTCAGTAAGTAATAAATCTGTACATCTTCTAGTGCTCTGACTAATAAGTACAAATTATTGTCAAGCAGTTGCTACATGTTAATGTTTTATAAAAGGCACAAGTATTATTAGAAATTTAAAGTAAATAGCTTTAAATGTATTAGGTTTTGCTGTTTTGATCTGGTTTACAGCCCAGTTACTCTATCTTGCCATAGTGGATTACTAGGCCACACCAGGCTCACCCCATTTTTGGCATCAGGCCTCTTGAAGCAGTGTTACTGCCTTGAGTGTAACCTAACGTGTATTCCTTCAAACATGCAGAAAATTGATTTAGAGAAAATGTTCTTGTGGAATCATGTGGTATTATCATCTTCCTTGAGAAATATGTCAAGAGGTGACATTTCAGAATTCATCCCCACAATTATATTACGGAATTACATTTCTCAGTGGAAGCCAGAAACAGCATTCAGCTTCCATCATGTTCCTGTACTGCTGACTACCTTGCCCAATGAGAGGTAGGGAATAGTTTGGGAAAAAGCAATGGAGTAGGGTTGCCAGGTCTTACCTTGGCTGCAGTGGGGGACTTTGGGGGCCTTCTGGGGGTGCTGGGGACATCGCACGACAGCCTTGATGTAACGATGTCACCCAGAAGTGATGTCATCATGCCGAGGACGTTGCGTGGGGGACGCTCTGGTATTTGGGCAAACTATGGGTTTTTTGGCCTCAAAATCATAGTTTGTTCAAATACCAGATTGTCCCTGCACAATGCCACTAGCACAATAATGTCACTTTCAGGTGATGTCATCATATCAGGGATGTAGCATGGCAACATCTCTGTTTGGGGGTGGGGCTTTTCCCACCAGTGTGCCGGGCTGAAGTCCTGAAAATGGAGGTTTCCTTGGCACTGCTGAGTGAATGGCAGCCCTATGCCTGAGAGATTAATTTGGATATATTCATTTGTATAGCCTATTTTATTATATCTAGAAGCATATAGAGTAATCCCTGTGCCTCAAATTCTTTAAGCGTGGAATGATAATGAGGACAAAAAATTCATTAAAAGAAGCATACATCTCAGATGTGTATCTGTATGCTTAGTGTCCATACATGTAGAAAAATGCAGATATGTTCAGAAATACCCTTGCATTTATATAATTTTATAATGATTTGTTGTTTTAACTGTCTATTCTATTAATAATAGAAGAAGAGATTGGATTTATTCCCCGCCCTTCACTCAAAGTCACAGCGCAGCTTACAAACTCTTTTCCCTTCCCCTCCCCACAACAGACACTCTGTGAGGTAGGTGGGGCTGGGAGAGCTCTGACAGAAACTGCTCTTTTCCAGAACACCTCTGACAGAACTATGGCTTGCCCAAGGTCACCCAGCAGCTGCAAGTGGAGGAGTGGGGAACCAATCCCGGTTCTTCCAGATTAGAGTCTGCACACTTAACCACTACACCAAACTGGCTTTCCATTTGTTTGCTTCAGTCATATACCACAATTGCTCATCTGTAGAAATTTCTTAAGATGCGTCTGCTATCTTGTAGCCTGCCACAATCTGAAATGATCAGGTCTAGTTCCATTTTCACCTGTCTACACAGTGAGATTTACTAATTGTGTGATCAAATTTGCATGGAATTTAAACAACTTATGCTGTAAAACCACTGGTTTTGTAATGGATAAAATATACTGTTACTTTACATTTTTAATTTTTTTTCAGTTTGCTATGATGGAAATCATGTTAAATTAGAAACTATCTTTACAGTATACAAATCCATAAATCTTGTGTTTGATGCATTGCATATTTTTTTCGTCAGAATGTAATGTGTGCATCATGCAAGAAGGTATCTTCTCATTTTTTGTATAGCTCAAAATGAATTGCCACTCCGTTAGTTGGGTATAGTAATTGACTAGGAAACAATTATCTCTGGAAGGCTGTTAGTACCTATTATTTTGCTCTGATGGCTCATCTGTTGGGAATGTATGCATGTAGAGAATAGAAAACATGCTTTAGTTGTTTTGTGCTTTGGTTCCTCTGTCATGTAAAATTTAATATTAATAGACTGTCCATCTCATTAGCTTGTTGTGCACACTCCTTCCATCATGTGTCAAAAAGGCTATGAAGCAGGAGCTGCCGTGTAGGTATTCTGAAGGCAGTCAACACAAGCTGTGAAAGGGAGCAGAACTGAGTGGATTGATCTCTAGCAGATCTGAGACTCTGAGAACATGACAAAAAATAACATGCACAATTGTTTTCCATATCCCTATTTGCAAGAATATTTACTGCATCATTGTAAACCTGGGAATAAGTAGAAATATTGGCTATACTATATTACAGATACACTGAAGGGTTGAGGGTTATCACAGTGGAAGGAAATACATAAATACTGAACTCATCGTGAAGCTCATAAATGATGGAGTGCAGCTTTAACAATGACTTGACCATGGCTTTATTGCCTACCTCACTAGAGCATTTTCTCCCTTCTGCATTCTATGGCTTCTACAGAGCAGAGTTTAGTTTAAATTCAACAATATGGTAGCCATAAGCACAGGTCTTTTGAAGGTGCCAAATATGTTAACAACTGCCCATATATGACCCTTCGCTGCAGTGGTTCCCAGTTCCCACCCTGTTGAATGGGCTGCCTGAGAAGGTCAGAAAGGGTCCCAGGCTCCTGGCATTTTGCAAACTATGTAAAACAGAATGGTTCAGGTGGGTATTTTTATCAAGGAAATAAGGCTACATTGTAACAGATTGGTCCAGGAAAATACACCGTGTTTCTACTGATATAATACCATGTTCTGGATTGTCTAACATGTCATGTTTAATACTTATGCTTTGTTCAGATGACAGCTCTGTTTCAAAATTCTGCAATTCCTACTCCTATTAGATGTATCAACCTATTGATTGTGTTGATTTATATTGTGTAACCTGTCTTGAGTCTCAGGTAGACTATAAATAACATAAGATGGACTATAAACAAATAAATAATTCTCAAATATCTAATACATTGCATGATATTGGGCAGTACAAGACAGCAGAGAAAGGGGACCATGAGATGAAAACAGAGCTAATTTGTTACAGAACTACCCATGTCATGAAGAACCACTTTCTCTGGTCTAGTAAAACAATGTTTATTAACTGGCTTAGTACTCCATAAAGCAGTGCCATGGGGGACCTACAGTATGTGCCTATGTGCCATCAAGTTGCAACTGACTTATGGTGACCCCAGCAATGGGCTTTCAAGGCAACTGAGAATCAAAGGTGGTCTACCAGTGCCTTTCCATCCAAGTACCAACCCTGCTTAGCTTCCAAGATCCAATGAGCTTGGGCTATACCAGGGGTGGCCAAACTGTGGCTTGGGAGCCATATGTGGCTCTTTCACACATATTGTGCGGCTCCTGGCAGGGTGGCTGGGGAAGTGAAGGGGATGCATGCCTCCTCCATTGGTCTTCCTTTTCCCAGCCAGTGGTCCCCTCTCTGAGTAAGCTTGAGGTGGAGGGAGCAATGAAAGAAAGCAACTTTAAATGCGTTCTCAAAGCCAGCCTCGCCCCCCCTCCCCCCAGCCGGCTTGGAGAAGGCATTTGTCTCTTTAAATCCCTTCTCCAAGCCAAGCTGGCTGGTGGCGGGTGGGGATTGGAGAACACATTTAAAGTTACTTACTTTCCACCTCTTCTTTCCTCCTTCCCTCCCTCCCCCCCATTTATTTGCTTTCTTTCCACCTTACTCTCTTTCTCTCTCTTTTCTCCTTCCTCCCTTCCTCCCCACCTATTTTCTTTTGTTCCACCTCTTTCTTTCCACTTGTCTTTCTTCCTCCCTCCCTCCCTTCTTTCCGCTTTTCTTTGTTTTTCTTTTTCCCCTTTCTCCCCATCTATTTGCTTTTTTCCACCTTTCTTTCTCTTTTTCTCTCTTTCTCCCTTCCTTCCTTCCTTTCTCTCTCTCTCTCTTCCTTTCTTCCCCCTCCCTCCCCATCTATTTCCCTTCTTTGTTTCACTCTTTCTCTCTTTCTTTCCACCTCTTTCATTCATTCTTTCCACCTCACTCTCTCCTTCTCTCTCTCTTAGACAAATAAATATCATTGGACAAATAAATATCATTATCAAAATTTGGTTTTACCTCTTTTGTTGTTGTTTTTGGCAGTGTTTATTCAATGTGGTTTATTACATTAAGCAACATTATTCAATGTGGTTCTTACATTAAGCAAGTTTGGCCACACTAGGGCTATACCATGCCGCCTTCCATCCTGGGTGTACAGTAAAGATAGAGGTTTCCCTTGCTCGAAACCCAGTCAAATATGATTCTAGGGATGTGGTGCTAATCTCCATTTCCAAGCCGAAGAGCCAGCACTGTCCAAAGATGTTTCTGTGGTCATGTGGCCGGCATGACTAGATGCCAAGGCACATGGAACACTGTTACCTTCCCACCAAAGTGGTACCTATTTATCTACTTGCAATTTCTTGCTTTCAAACTGCTAGGTTGGCAGGAGCTGGAGCCAGAGACGGGAGCTCAGAGATGCAGCACTCAAGTCTAGAACTGCTGGACTACCAACCTTCTGGGCTGCAGTTCAGCGTCTTAACCACTTGAGCCTCTGCAGCCCCCAAATGTACAGTATTAACTAGTAAAGAAACCCTATTTACTAGGGTCATCATAGTCATCATATAACACAAGTCCTGAATTTTATTTCTACATTGGCCATTGGATACTAATCCTGCAAATGTCTTATATCTGTTGTGGTGCACCTTAATGTAAGGAATCTCAGAATCAGATCCCAACATCATAGTGCTTGCAAAGTTAAGCTTTATATAATACAATTTTATATCACATGTGCTCCCATCAAAGACAACTCTAGTTCTAGTACACTTATGTTAAAACTTTAAAAGTTACCTGTCAGGGCAGGACACTTTGTAAGGAGCCAAGATGACCCTCAGTTTCTAAATTGGTTGTATCCACCACAGTTTTCTTTAATTAGCTGAAAGAACAATGAACTATAAGAAGGTGTTAAGCATCATTTTGACAGGAAAAGCCGTTTGTGTCTTTCTCTCAGATATGCCTGAAGGTAAGACTTATCAAGAAGAAAAACTGACCCCAGTTTGGCTGTTGACTTGTCTGGATGAGTGAATCTGGAGAGACAGTAGGTTACTCTCTTGAGGGAATTGTACCATAACAGCAATATTGCCAACTGGGACTGCAAAAGCAGAAACAAGTGACTGTCAAGCCATTTTTTTCAAGCTGACATCCTGTGTAACATCTGACAGTGAAAAGAGAAGGGTTTTTGAATTGCATTTGAGACATAAAAATTATCTTGACAACTAAACTCTGAGTTGGAGTTGATCTTTTGTCTTTTTTCTTAATGCTACCCCTTCAAAGTATAATCTCAGGCTGATTGGTCTTGTTTGTCGATACAAATTTTAATTGTTTTTCTCTCTCTCCAACTTGGGACCTTCATTTTATTTTATCTCATTGTATCTGATAACAGTAACATCCTGACTGGAAAATGTTATCATCATCCTATTCAATTGCTATCCCAAGTAGAACCTGCCTATGTCTTGCTACAGCAACAGGAACTGGCATCAAATTTTAGATCCTTGCTAGATAGTTGAAACTCAATTTTCTTAATAATAGAAGGAGATCATGGAATGAATGCTCTTATAGAATCACAAAGCTCTTAGCTAATTATAAATAAAGAACCATTTTTTGATCAGTAATTAACTTAATCCAAGACTCTTGCTCTTTTATTAAAGGAGCTGTATTTTTTCTCCCAATCTCATTTGCTTTAAAATTTCAAATAATTAAAATGTGTACAGACTTTGTTCACAGTATCTGCCGTTTTAATAAGACAAACTCTTCGTCTTTTTGTGGCTTTGCATATTCTTTCTTTCCCCTAGACATGGACATTTTTAGAACACTGAATCAAGGCACAAAAAGTGCCATTAATGCGATTTTCAAGTAGTATTCTCAGAAAATTGCTATAAACTAGGTTATAATTCCCTGTGTCATTTTTCTTTGCTTATCTAATGACAGCTCCTTTTGCAGAGTAGACAAGTGAACCTTTTATGTCTCTCTGCAGTTGTACCATGTAGTTTCTTTGCTACTTGCACAATGTTTTTCAATGCTAACTTGATAGCAGACAAACTGCCAATGGAAATAAAAAGTATACTAGCAAAATTGTCATTCATGCTTTTGGAAGGCTTTAAGTACTGCTACTCTTTTTTTCCCCAAGGGACAATAATACTTCCCAGTGAATTGTTTCATACAGCCTTACTAGAGCTTATAATAAATTGTTTGAAACGGGGAATTCTTCTTACCAAAGAAGCCATTACTTATAAGAGCATAGACAACAGAACAGATGAGATACGGATAGCAAGTGAATGTGTTTTCTCCTTTTCTGGACAATATTGTTGGTGAAGTGCAAACAGTTTTTCCAATGTAGCCAGGTGAAACTAATGTATTGGGCATGTGCGTCTCAGACTCAGAATTCATCCCATCAATATTTGATCTTTTGTGTGCAATTCCTTGAGCTGGTTTCTTGGGCAGAAGTGCATTATTTGCACATAAGGTACTTTGGCTTGATGTGCAGTGTGAAAGACTTCAGCTCTGAATGTCTAGGGAGGTTCACTTTCCAGTGTGGCAGGGGGAGGCAGAAGGTCACTCAGAGGCAAAAGCCAGGGAAATTCCAAGCAATTAAAACTCTTCCAGAGCTGCAGAAATCACTTTCTAATCATTCCCTTTAGAGAGATGGCAGCAGCTTCTCTCCTCTTTCCCTTTAGTACAAAAGAGGAGGCACAAAGAGACCTTTGCTCTGGATGGGGAAACAACAGCACCCTTTCCCATCTGCCTCTACTCTTCCTCCTTCATGCCTTGTTCTTGATGCTATACTCTTTTCCCTTTCATAATTGTTACATGCCTCTTCCAAGGAAAACACAGAGACAGAAACTAATACCCTCTAGAGTCTGTTGTGAAGGAATAAGCTTATCTATCCAGATAATCAGTGCACAGGAGACTCTGACAGCTTCAACAATAGGCTTCTTTATTGCTTTCCACAGGGAAAACATTTACACACACAACCTACACATGCTGTACTAGAACTAAGTGAGCCCCCTCCCATACAGGCCTTGAGGGGGAGAAATGAAGCTCATTTAAGAAGGCTCTTAAAGGCATATGTGACAGATTGCACAGGAACCAGGTTTTAAAATGCAGCTAGTTCAGAGAGCCTAGGAGGTAAGGAGTTAATCTTCCATGGAGTGGAGACCTTGTTACATAGGCTGCTCTACACATTCTCTGATTGGCCAGCATCAGCTGAGAGAAATTATAACATCAGGTGTTCTGGAGGGGAAAGAGTTCAGTTGTCAGTCACTGAGACAACTTTAGTTTTCACCTATAATGGGAGTCAGTGTTCTGACAGGGTTGGTCAGAAAGATTTTTCTACAGAGAGAAGAGATTCCTTCACCTTAACAGCATTAGAACTACTCTGAGGGAAAATTGAGATTTTTGGTTCAGAAAGCTACAAACTGCTTTACACCAGTGTTTTTCAACCTTTTTCGAGCTAATGCACATTTCTTTCATTGAAAAAATCCTGCGGCACACCTGACAATATCTCACGGCACAGTGGTTGAAAAACACTGAAATACAAGATAAATGGGTCATTAGTTGCCTCAGCTCAAGTATTAACTATGACAGTATTACAAATACACGTAATAGCCACTCAACTTGAAATCGTAAGTTACAGATCCGAAGTGTAATGGCTCCTTCCCATAGCATTGACCTGAGTTTCAGAAGAAATATAATGTGGATGTATTTTAATACTGCAATTCTGCTAAAGTTTTTCAAATAGAGAGATTAAACTCTTACTCTTATGTGAACGGCATTCCGCTGACCATAAGTGATTTGAAGAGAAACACAGTACACCCATTCTTCGCTGAGGGACAGTTACTGATTTGAACCCCACCCTGACAGAAACAGCTAGTTGTTACCATCAAACATATTCATGTTTACTGGAATGTCTTGGTGCAAATCACCCCCCCACACACACACACACAACCCAGGAGCCAGGCACTGGAAGAAACCAGCTTACTCTGCTGGAGGAGTGAATGCTCTTGGTACCGAATGTTCCTGTCCTCTGTATTAACATCCACAGGTCTAGCATGACTCAGATTCAGCACACGAGTCCTCCTCATTCATTTAAAACCATCTGCCATGTGCGAGCCTGCCTCCGGCCCCCACGAACTGGATGCCGCTCGAGTCCGCCGCCTCGCCCTGCTCATTCTCCAACACGCAGGCGGGCATCACCCGACTGACGCCACCAACACATAGCTTGGAGGCGGCCAACATCAGTGCCAGGGCCAGAGACGGAAAAAGAGCAGCCGTGAAGCGGGACCCGCGGAGACCCACCTCCACCTTCCGGGCTGAGAGGCAACGCAGAAGAAGACAGCCCTCACCTGGAAAGGCTCAGCTGCCCCCTCCGAGGCTTGGGGGGGGCACAGATGAGCCAGGGCGTTGGCTTCATCGCAGCCAAGCGAAGGCTGCGATGGCGGGGCCCATGGGGGGTGCTGTGCATCTCCTGAGGAGGACCCCCCCTTCTCCTCCTCCTCTCCCCCCCCCCCCAGCCACTCACCGCTTTCATGGCCACGGCCATGTCGTCATATCTCTCCACCTGCTCAGCCAGGCGGGCTCGCTGCAGCAGCTGCTCCCGGTCGCTCATGGCTGCTGCCTCCGTCGTGGCGCTGGCAGGTCGGGTGGGCGAACAGACAGAGCCCCTCGGCACTCTCCCTCCCTCCCTCGAGTCCTCGCAAGGCCAAGGGGAGCTGCGCCTCAACAGCGGCTCCCTCCTACCTCAGGCCGACCACAGAGCGTGCAAGCGGAATCAGCGAGAGTGTGCCACTGTTCTTTCTTGCATGCGCAAACGCGTCCCGGAAGGTCAGCCCAGAAGGCACATTTCTTTCATTGAAAAAATCCCGCAGCACACCTGACAATATCTCACGGCACACCGGTGTGCCACGGCACAGTGGTTGAAAAACACTGCTTTACACAGACCAAAGTACTGGGAGACAGATTTGGCAAGGGTGACTGGGCAGTTAGACTGAAACTCCCATTCAAGCCAATTAGAAAAGGGTTATTGCTTCTTAGGGAAAAGAAGAATAATTTCTGCCAGGGAAAGGGATTGTGCTCTGAGGAGAACCCAGGGTTTGTAGTACAGGGAATAAGCTGTGGACTCCTGAGAAGTTAGTAGAAAGCTGTAATTTCTGATGGGAGAAACCACATGTCAAAGGGAGAAATCTAGAAACTCTAAGAAAAAGCTATTATCCAGGCAACTCTATTAGGAAGCTGTGTTTTTTCTATCATATACTAAGTCAAGTGACTCTCACTGAAAAGAACTAGAAAACTCTGAAATTAAGCTACATCCACATTCTCTTATATATTATAAGTTATCAAGTCCCACTGCTGGCCCTCCTGGTGGCACCTGGTGTTTTTGGCCATTGTGTGACAGAGTGTTGGACTGGATGGGCCTGATCCAACATTGGCTTCTCTTATGTTCTTTAGTATGTATATAATATTTCTAAATCTTCTAAATCTTGATATCTCATCTCTATATATAGAGGGAATACCTGAAAGTTCATGAATTAGGTTATTAAGACAAAGAAGGCATACACGCTACCTAAGGGCGACTCAGTCACTGAAGGGAGCTAAAATTTTGGCAGGAAAATCTGCCTGGGAGTAGGGAAGAGAATAGGGTTCATCATAGCATACATACATATGTACACCACAGAAACCATATCATTCCAGTCTTGTTCCGTCTATACTGGCTTCCGGGTTGCTTCTGGGTTCAACTCAAGGTGCTGGTATGGACCTTTAAAGCCCTATACCCCTTGGAACCAACATATCTTAAGGGACCACTTTCTAGAACATGAACGTATTCACTCACTCCAGTCATCTTTGGAAGCCCTACTGCAATGGCCCCTGCCATCTGAAGCTAAATGGGCAGCAACCTGAAAAATGGTTTTCTTGGTCATGGCACCAGAACTTTGGAACTCTCTCCCCAGGGAGATTAATCTGTATCCTTCTATCAGTGTCTTCTGCCAATGGGTGAAGATTTTTTTTTGTTTCATTTGGAATACCCCCAATAACGGATATTGGCCCTCCTCCCTGGTTCTGAAGTTGTTTGTTTATGTGTTTTTGTTGAATTATTTTATAATTGTAATGTCATTTTGAATTGTTCTAATGTTTTATGTGAGCCACTTTGGGGACCCAGATCATATGGAAAGGTGGCATAAGAATATTTTAAACAAACAAACAAATAAAGAAACTGTATATTTTCACTCTGCAAGGCACACATTGCAATTTAGGGCTGGGAGTGGTTTTAGTGGGGGTTTTTTGAAGTTTTTTTTATAAATATTTGCTTCAAAACATATGTGAGATCTTATTTGGGCATACTTTTATAAATTTTTCATATGGGTCAATGTATTATATAACATTTTGATCTTTTAAAATGTATGATTCACTTTCCTGACTAAATGCATTCTGAAACTGTACCTAAAAACTTCAAGCAAAACACACAGCAATTACAGATGCCATTCTAAGCAGGTCTACTTAGTAATTGTACTCAGGTATAGTCAATGGCTCTTCCTCCAAAGAAAGTATTCATAGGATTGCACTGTAAGAACACTTTCATTAATAAATATTCATATTTTAGAAACTCTTCTTAATTACTTGAAATATTTTACCATCTTTCCCAACATACATAACATTAAAACAGTAAAATCATAAAATCACACAAATCGTTATTAACTATGAAATAGCAACATCAAATTTTCAGGTTGGTGCTGTTTCCTTTTTCCCCTGATGCCCATGCTTCTCCCAAATCCGAACATTTATGTTAGGGATGTACTATGAATGTGAGATACTGAGCTGTATTTTGGCTGCTATTTTCTCTTCATGGAAATAAGGTCCTTCAATACAATAACAAGCTACTTAAGAAACAGCAGCCAAAATTTAGCTATTTTATTTTTTGCTTGAGTCAAAGACCAACTTAATCTAAATGTATTTAAAATGTTATCCAATAAAAGCTTTAACCACTGATTCTGAAATTCCAACAAACACACCCAGATTCTAGATGCATTTGCTTCAAATGGTGTTCTGAGTATGTATGGTTTGTATTATATCCTTAGTACCATTCACTGTAATTTTTTTTTAAAAAAACAACATTTGTGAAGTTAAAAAATATTTTCTCTCTCTTTAGACAACTAACTGTACTGTGTGCTTCTCATCTGTAGGATCTTGAGGAAAACAAAGCAATTAGTTTGAAACTTATTCTAGAAGATATCAAATGCCTTTGCCTTATAATGGATCCAGTCATCTAGAAATGATTATTTATGGACCACATATGTGCATCAGAGAAACATTGGCTATAGAGTGCAGAATATTCACTTAATGAAGAGATTTTTGTGCATATACTTTTGCTGCAGCAGCCATCCCCACCCCATCCCCCACCAATCAGGCTTTTTCTGTTTTTTGTTTTTGAATCAGCAGTTGAATATTGTTGTAGTAATATAACGGTATAACAATATATGTAATGAAATTCTTTGAATTCCCAGGTTTTATTTGTGTTTTTTAAAGGTAAGTCTTTAGCTCCTTTCTTACCTTTCCAATTCTAATTCCACAACAGAAGATGGTAGACCTACTTTTCTAAAATAAAAGCTGGAAATCATTATTGTTACAGTATAGTACTATAACAGTGTTCATTTGCTGATTTTTTTTAAAGGCCCTAGGTGACAGGGAAAGAAATGACTGCTGTGAGGAAAATCACTGTCATATGGCTGAGTGGAGGAAAATCTGAACTTTCCCACCCACACACTACAATCCAGTCTTTGCTGTAATCATTCCAAAATCACTGGAGCAAAGCAGACTTGGGGGAAAATGCAGGAAAGCCAGGGAATACCTGAAAATTCATGAATGCACCACAATGCTGTGCGGAAGCAGAGAATAAATGACAATAGCAAGAATACCAGGGAAATAACCTGTGTGGAAATGTCTTTAATGTTGACAAAGTGTAGATATGCAGTAAGGCAGATCACAAGCTGTATAAAGAATAAAGTTGGTTTATTAAGAACAAACTTTGTAAGAAAGAGGAGAGAGAGAGAAGTCTAACTGCTTAACTAGCTAGGAGAGCATCAGTAGACCAACAGTTCTCAACAGGAGCAAGGAGGCCTAACTAAGCCAATCACAAGACAGGAAGGAGACTATTTGAAACTAGTAGGAAGTCCCTCATCTCACTATGCTAACTAGTTGTTTCTTCTACTGCCCCCTGCAGGATGTTCTGGTCGTCTTCTCTATCTATGCACGATAGACCTTGATTATTCCAACATTTAATCCATTCCATTTTTATCTTGCTTTTTATCTTAGTTTCTTGGCAACAATAGTTGAAAAGAAAAACCAAATATCTAATTACAAGTAAACCCTCCCACCTGCTTAACCTGAAATGTTTGGTTAAGTGCGCAGACTCCAATCTGGGAGAACTTGGTTTGATTCCCCACTCCTCCACTTGCACCTGCTGGATGACCTTGGGCAAGCCATAGTTCTGGCACAGTTGTTCTTGAAAAAGAGCAGTTTCTGCCAGAGCTCTCTCAGCCCCACCTATTTCACAGGGTGCCTTGTTGTGGGGAGGGGAAGGGAAAGGAGATTGTAAACCGCTCTGAGATTCCTTTGGGTAGTGAAGGGTGGGGTATAAATCCAATCTCTTCTTCTTCTTCTTGAATGGCAACCCAAAGAGAAAAGGTTTTACAGTTCTTTGAGAACTTATTGAGGTCCAGATTTTAACAGATCTCAGTGGGAAGATATTCTATCAAAAACACTTCTATACGTGCTTTCCTTGCTGGTCAAACTAGGCTTGCAGATGGTATAATAAAAAAGATACTATCAGTTGATCTTACCAGTCGTAGAAATAGAAAAGAGAGAAGTTGATCGCTGGAGAAAGCACTCCCATGCTGTTAAATATTTGAAATCATACAATTTCCTTTCATATTATATTTTCATTAGTAGCCTCTTTCTTTTTGATCTATTATAAACACTTTACAAAACACAAGAATATTGTGATGTTGGGAATTTGGTAGAAATCCAGTAATTTCTCTATGGAATTACAGGATATTAACTAAAATATGTAGATTAGGGGAATGTGCTGTTAACTAATAGAAACACTTTGACAGGAACCAAGTAATTAAAAACATCCCCCTATATTTTTTGTTAACTGTGCTTTATTTCGCTTTCCCCCAAGAAACTTAACAAAGATCTTTGCGTAAGTTGGTAATACATTTAGCTTTTAACATGTTATATCGAAGTCATTATTTCTTTCTATTGGCCATGTTATGAAGTAGACATAGAGATAAGAAAAAAACTAAGAGAAAAATGAATTCTTACTACAATTACTGCCCAGCTCAAATCTTGTTTTTTGACATTGCAATTTAGAATATTTGTGCTGTATTTAAATGGTGAAAGAACAGCTAGTGCTGTTCTAATTTCTTTATTGATTCCTGCAAAGTTTATATGCCCGTCTTCAGTTCCATGTGTTCGTGTTAAGTGCCATCAAATCACTTCCAACATGGTGGCCCTATTAATTAATGACCTCCAGAACATCCTATAGTTAACAGCCTTGCTCGGGTCTGCAAATTGAGGGCTGTTTCTTCCTTGATTGAGTCAATCCATCTTAAGTTGGGGCTTCCTTTTTTCCTGCTGCCTTCAACTTTTCCTAGCATATATATCTTTTCCACTGAGTCTTGTCTTCTCACAATGTGACCAAATTACAATTCTACAGCAAACTAGAAACCCTAACAAGACTTCTTTATTTTCTTGAACTGCAATATTTCAATTACAATTGGTGAAAGAGTGCTCCCTTGGCAAAGGAAAAACCCCTTTGCTCCAACTTACAGGTGAAATGGCACATAGGCAGCAGCCAAAGCCTCCTTGTGAAAGCTCTGTGTGCAGCCAACCTGGAGGGGAGGCAGAGCTTAGTGCCAGCTTCCAAACTGCAGTACTGAGCTCCATTTTTATCTTCTCCTCTTCAGCTCTCTGAGAGGGCATAACAGCTTAGGGGTGGCTCAACTCAGCTGTGAGACACCTCTCAGCTGTTATGGCCAAAGAGAGATTGCCAAGCTGCACAATTCTCATCAGGTCAGTTTTTTTGCCCTGATGCAATGAGGGAAAAGGGGATGGGGATAGGTGAAGGCAGCAGGGAACAATGCAAGGATAGCAGCATTTGAATACTGTCTTGTGCCCACCTCTAACCTGCTTGCTACTGCTTCCACTGTATGGACTCGATTCAGATATTGCCACCACCATCCCATCTGCACGCCACATACTCCAAGTCTGAATGTAGGTACTTCTTCCATCCTGATTTCTACACAGACTAGGAAAGGTATATATTTGTTCCCCACCTTTATCTGTCTCCCTTTATCTTCCAACCCACACTGCATTATACAGAAAACTAGCATTTTACACCTTTCTGCTATTTAGGCCTCACATCTAGAAGACTGGGCATCTCTTGCTGTGGTCACATGGCCCTTTAAATCTGGGAGCCCTCCCGGATTTAAAGTGACCAGGTTTTTTTAGTGTGGGTTGGGATGTGTATACAGCAGCAGCAGCTGGCGGAGGAGGAGGTGGCGGCAGGTGAGTCAGGCAGTGGTGGAAACTTACCAGGTGGTGGAGGAGGAAGAGGTGGCAGAGGAGGCAGGCGGCGGCGGTGAGCGGTGGCAGAAGAGGCGTGTGGCGGCAGCGGAGGAGGATGGGTAAGTTTGGGTTCCCCTCCCTTTTGCACTTGGGCACCCAAGCGCCCAAGTGCAAAAAGGTGGGGGAAACTGGGGGGGGAAGCAATGATTGCGAGAGAGGGCTGTCCAGATAGGCTCAATTGCGGGTTCCTCATGCGACCACCAGGAAAACACTTGATTTTCCCGGGTTGGAAAACGCTGAAGGAACCCGCAATTGAGCCCGCTTCAGCGTGGGACTAGCCGTGGCCAGTATGATCAGTCCCTTTAAATGCGGGCTGAAACAGCACTTCCTCCTGCATTAAAGGGCTGTGTGGCCACAGCCTTAGTCTCCACTGAGACAGACTCCTCTTCTGTCCTTATCCCCTGCTTTCCCCACATTTACACCTCTGGCTTAACAGCTGTTTCAAACTGGGGTAGCTCTGGTTGTTTTTATCAGGTTAAATATAAAAATATGTGTATCATTTGCCTTGAGACACAGAAGCTTAACACAGTATCCCCAGTTAAGGGGAAAATGCTGTTCAAACAAATTATGAAGATGATCCGACTCCAATGGTAACAAGAAAAAGAAACATTACTTATAAAAATGGAAGCACATCTTACATGACATATTCATGAAGGTACATTTAACTTATTGTGAACAGATTAACTTCAAAAAGATTAGCTTGCTACAATTCTAAGCCCAGGTAAAACAAAGAAGCATTCTCTTGGAATTCCAACTGATAAGTACTGGAGTCGGGAGGCTGGTGGAGTTTCAGCATGATCAGGTTTATTGTAGGTCAGGAACAAGCATACCTGAGGTGACCCAGGGGTCAGCTTATATGCACAGAAAAGCCTCACCCCCATCCACACCCACACTGCAGGATAGGTTAATCTTCCCACCAGAGATTACATTGGTTCATCTGAATATGCTAAGCCCCTGATAGGTGGATCTTTAGGAGCCTGTGTGCTATTGTTCTTTTACCTCAAGCTTGTACCTTTTCCAGGCCATGCGGTCAGACTGCATGGCCGGCGCCATTACATGTTTGGTCACATCAAAGAATCATACAAGTGTACACACAGAGAATCACAGCCTGGTTGTCTGTGGAATTGTGTCCAGGACATAACACCCCTCCCCCCCCCATAGTTCAGGCACACCCCCTAGCGCACAAAGTCTTTGAGATAGGTCGGCCTTCTCTGCTCTCTGAGATGGGTCGGCCTTCTCTGCTCTCTTCTCTGTTCTCTGGTCCTGGTCTCTACCTTGGGAACCGGAGCAGCTGGAATCAGGATCTCAGGAGCGACTTCTGGCTGGCTTGTTTCTGGGGCCGAGTTCTGTGGGTATTCCTGGGGTATGGTGGTTGGGTCTGGATCAGCCTCCCATTAGTCCTCTTCGTCCATGCTGGGATCGTGGATGTCAGGTCCTGGTTGGTCTGCGGTTCCTGGATGGCTGGAGCTTGATCGGCATCGCAGCTGGTCTATGTGATGTCACCATACTAGACTGTCCTCTGTGGTGACCTCATAAGAGAGGGGTCCGTTGACTCTGGTGACTCTACCTGTTACCCAGAGGGGGCCTCGTGCATAGTTCCTAACATACATGGGGTCTTCTGGAAAGAATCCTCTCAGAGCTGTGTGTTGGGTTCCTTGGACTGGTGCGGGGCCCTGTCCAGGTGCAGATGGTCTAACTGAGACATAAGCTGATGTCCCATAAGCAGCTCCACCGGTCTGCAGCCGGTGGCTGTGTGGGGTGTTGCACGCTGACCAAAGAGGAAGGCTGTCAACTTGTACTGCCAGTCCCCTTGGTCCATTCTCCACAGTGCCTCCTTGGTTGTGCAAACCATTCTCTTGGCTTGCCCATTTGTAGCTGGATGGAAAGGAGCAGACCTTACATGTCGTATGCCATGTAGCTCCATGAATCGCAGGAACTCTGAGGAGGTAAATGCTGTACCATTGTCGGAGACCAATGTGTCTGGCAGGCCATGCATACTGAATATGTGCCACACTGCCTGGATGGCTGCCTCGGATGATGTAGACTTTACCAGAACAACCTCCAGCCACTTGCTGAAGCTGTCAATGAGAATGAAAAACAACTGGACAGGCCCCGCGAAGTCTATGTGGAGCCGGGACCATGGGCCTTGAGCCAACTCCCAAGTGCAGACTGGCACATGGGGAGGTTCAGGATGTGACTCTTGGCATTTTGCACAGGCCCAGACCCTGGCCTCAATGTCTTTATCCAGCCCGAGCCACCATACGTAGCTGCGGGCCAGGGCTTTCATCCGGACAACCCCAGGGTGGTGCTCATGAAGAGCACTGAGCACTGTGGCACAGAGGGGCTCTTCTATGGATCCCCATAGTAGGCACCCCTTGTGGCTTGACAGCTCACTGCGCCGGGCTATGAATGCAGTGAATTCTGGCCCGGGAGATGTGGGCCACCCCCTTCTCACCCAGTCAAGAACGTGGGAGAGCATGCGATCCCAGGCCATGCACCGGGAGACATCTGTTACCTGGACAGGATGGTCCAGAGCTTCTCCAGGAGTGCAATGAGGTGGATGGGAGGAGGGTCAGGGTTGCAGTTGGGCAGCAGAAGGGGGTTCAAAGCATCCACGTTCCCCATGGATTTGCCGGGGCGGTAGACCAGGGAGTACTGGTAGCTGGAGAGGAAAATGGACCACTGTAGAACACGAGGACACAGCATTTGAGGGGTTTGGCGGTCAGAGGCAAGGAGCCCCAGCATGGGTTTGTGATCGGTGGTGATCGTGAAGTCCAGCCATAGAGGTAATCATGGAACTTTTCCACCCCCGCCACGATAGTGAGAACCTCCTTGTCTATCTGTGCATAGTTCCTCTCTGCAGATGTCAAGGTCCTAGAGTAGTAAGCAATCGGGACCTCCCAGCTGTTGGGCAGGTGATGCCCCAAGACAGCCCCCACTCCATAAGGGGATGCATCACAGGCCAGCACCACAGGGAGGGACTCATCGAAGTGGGCGAGGACCACATTAGAGATCAGAAGAGATTTCACAGCTTTGAAGGTGGCCAACTTACAGGAATCTAAGCTAAGTTTTATAAAACTTTATTAAGACACATTGACGCTGAAAGAAATGTCCAAGACAAACAAACCTCTCACAGTTAAGAACTGAGTCTCTAAGAATATAAGTTTCAACTATACACTGTTGCCTGTTCAAAATATTCTAATTTATTTAAACAACAGTTACTTCAACTCAGCTTCTCATCCCCTGTCCTATTCCTAATCCAACTGTGCCTGTTCAATAAAATTAACTTTTCTGTTTGAACTTTACTCCGTGTCATGTGCTGTTTCCAAAGGGATATGTAAGAGGGCTCCTGCTTAGTTACAATAAATCTCTGGCCTGGGCAAAATATAAATAACTTCTCTATCACAGGTGGGACACACAGAAAATTATAATTCTGTTATTAAAATATGGTACTAAGATACTGCTCAGTCAGAGTGGTGAATAGAGTTTTGGAGGAAAAATCTGCCTTACAGTGAAGAAGAAACAGGGCTCCATCATACAAGGATCCAGGTATCTTATGAGCATCTAATTATTACAGTGCTTTTAAAAAAAAAATCCCAAGGATATATTGAAATAAAATGTAGTTCTGTGAGTGTAATGCTATGTATATATGAATGTGATGCCACAGTTCTCATTCTGGTCATTCAGCTGCCACAGCTGGTCATTTAGCATTTGTTACAATGTTTTTTATACAACTAGCTTTATATTAAATGTTTGCATTGTTTTCCATGCAATAAGCTTGTTTTAATTTTGTAATAAGTATCATACTAATGCTGTTCTGTGATTATTTAATACTTTGCAGAGCTAAAGACCTTACCATTCTCTACCATCATAAGACTATCTGCAACTCTAAAGTTTGGGTAGGGAACCTACTTTGTAGTACTTGGAACTGATTTTTTCTTTTACATCGCTAGGCATATCTAGCACTGTGCGGGGGGGGGGGGGGGGTGGAGGAAGCAGCATACCTACTGGCTTGGTAAATTCTGCAATGGATAAACAGTTATTAATGAAAACATGCTTTATGATGCATGACTTTAAAGGTTTCAAAACTGCATTTGAACACACATGAAGCTGCCTTGTACTGAAACATACCACTGGGCCATCAAAGTTGGCACTGTCTACTCAGACTGGCAGTGGCACTCCAGCTTCTCAGGCAGAGATCACCTATGATGTCACCTGATCCTTACTAACAATGCCAGGGACTGAACCAGAGACCTTCTACATGCCAAGCAGATGCTCCACCCCTGAGCCATGACCTCTTTTCTAATTTGTCATAAGCTGGCTCCTTGCAAACATCTTTTTCTTCATCAGAATGTATTTCAGATATCAATGAGGCAAGTGCTGTCTGTATGTTTTAGATTTATACTTAAAAACAGCAACTGTCATCTAGAAGTCTTCCAAACATTACCATATGGGTATTTGCTAGAACACTTCTATTAATCACTTTCATTTTTCTACTTTTAAATGTAGATGAAGGGAAAAAATAGCGATCTCTTCATGTAAACAGCTGCATTATTCATAGTTCTACATCTTGTTCACAGGTAAATAAGCAGAATCTATCTTCATGCTCTGAGATGATGACTGTTAGTGCTTCTGCTAAGAATTAGTCAGAAAATTATATCACCGTATCCCTGATACACATTTTGAGCTGTTCATTACCTCAGTGTCTCATATGTCTTAAAATACAGAGATTTGCTCTTGTTCAAGGCCCACGGATGACAATATTGAGTGACAGGGGGGCTATGAAATGACCCGCCCCTGGGCCTTCTCAGATGTGATGGAAACAGAAATCGTATGTCCTTCAGGTTATATCCATTGTGACCCAAAAGTACAATATTTAATTTATTTTAAACATTTTATTTATTTATTTAAAACATTTATTAGCCATGTTTCTTCCTTACAGGAATTCAAAGCTGCTTACAATACAAACACAATACATAAAAAAAACATAAAACCCACAAATTAAAATCCGTGGGCCTTGGTGGCCCTTAGGAGGTCAAAGAGGCATTTTGTAAAATTTGAAAAAAAATCCTCCTCAGAGGATAATTTACAAATAGTAAATATATATTTTATTAATGGTGTATTTGATTAATCACATTGATTAACTAATCAAAGATGGAAGCCCTAATTATTAAGTTCCTCCTATTGCCTTGTCTCCCAGCAAGCCAGTGGAGCAGAGCCATTCTAATTGTGATTTTACAGTGCGAAGCTGAGACAGAGTGATAACAACTTTCTCTGAGCTATCCAGTGAACCCAGAGCTGAGCAGAGACATAAAACCAGGTCAGTCTCCATCACTCTCTCCTCTGGCGTTAGAGGGCATAAAAAAGAGCAAAGACAAACATCATCCCATCATGCCTGTTCTGCAGCAGCAACCTGGTTACTATGGTAACCCAGCTTATCTGGACCTTTGTATTTTGGACATGCCTTTTATTACTCCTTTGCTGAACATGTGTGTGGTCCCTGGCTCACTTTCATTCTTCTATGTCAAACAAATTAATGTTCTCTCTCTCCCCCCCCCCACCCCAATCTGGATGTGTAGGGACGGGAGCATTATTTGATTGTGATACTGTTTTAACATATTCCTTATGTTGTTCACAAATAACACAAGAACATTTCTTAAGGGTACCGTATTATGGGGAAATGCACTGAGCAAAATTGGCTAGACCCAGGTCACACAATTAAAGAATCAGGAAAAAAATATCTAGAAAATCTCCATGTGAAGCCCTTTTGATATAGATAACGAGATTTTAACATAGTTTCAGGTGGGTAGCCGTGTTGGTCTGAAGCAGCAGAAAAAAGTTTGAGTCCAGTGGCACCTTTAAGACCAACAAAGTTTTATTCAAGGTATAAGCTTCCCTGTGCACCTAGTAGGTGTGCGTACAAAAACTTATACCCAGAATAAAACTTTGTTGGTCTTAAAGGTGCCACTGGACTCAAACTTAGTTCTTCAAGATTTTAACAGGTAATTTCCCTTGCTTGGGAATTTCCCTATATTAGATAGATATCAATGGATTTATTGCAATCTCTTTCTGCCTCACCTTGTTTACTAATCCTAGGTGGCTTCCAACAGCTGCAGAAACAATAAAACATCATATAGTGACTACATGTCAAAATACATGATGCATGCTTCAGGGCAACAATAAAAGAGTGGAAGATCTGATGCTCCCATGGCCCAGGGTGCCTTGCCACACACACACACACACACACACACACACACACACACACACACACACACAAACAGAGTGAAGCCCATGACGGGGGCACTCCAAGATCCTTTTGCCTTCATACACTGGAGGAATAGAGAAAATCAATTCACTTTGATATTAAAGTAGGGTTTCTCCAAAGGTGCTCCAAAGGGAGCAGCATCACTGCTTGAGCACTCTGGGAGAACCTTAATCAAAGGTCCTTTGTTTGACTCTCCAGAGCTCCTCACACTTATGGCCATAATCAGTGACCCCAGTTTGTTGGACAAATACCCAAGGCTCTCAGGATTCCTTTCACAATGCACTCATTCTTGGTAAATTCTCTTGGCCATTGTTAAACAGACCTTAACCTGTCTGCCTCTCAAGTAATTCAGTCACCCCACTCAGATGATTCAGGTGTCCCCTATTGACTCACTTGGTACCTATCTTCCTCTTCTTTCTTTTGACCATATTTGGATTTCTGCTCCCCATGGGTAACCATCATCCTCCACTTACCAAAAATTCAAATCCCCCAATAGGAAGCAGGATCTAGCACTTTCGGTCCACTGCCACTGCAGATCTTAACTCTGCACTAATTCTGGCCAGTAGCTCATCAGAGCCCACCTAAACCTAGGTGCATAAAAAGAGAATCTCATGCTTTCAACTTTTGTAATTTAGTTCTGCTCCCAGACCTTTTTCCAATGGTGAAATCATAGGATCTTCTTCCACAACCACTAAATGCTGAAACTATTAGACCCTACTTGTCAATATAGGCAAATTATGTTTTTATTGCCACCATCCTATTTTGAATTTTCTTTCATATATTTCTGCCTATTCCCATTCCTTAGCTCCTCCATATTCCATTTTTGGCCAACAGGTCTTTCTGCATTGCATCCCCCTTCTGGTCAGGGACTTTTTCCTTCTTACTCAAAATTCCTTCCCCATTTATCTCACGTCACCTTTGAGTCCTATTCTGGGAAACCTTTTACCTATCTATTTCCTTTGGGGTTTTTTTTCCTGAACTAGCTATGTGGGAAGATCACAATATGGACTCTAAAAGTAACTTTAATTCGTTATTTAGCTTTAAGTAATACAACTGAGCATTAGTCCAAAGTGAATTAGTGCAAAGTGAATGTTGTTGTTTGGACCACAACATACAAATTGTTGTTGTACAGTTGCCCTAGAATGGTTCAACCTTACTCCCCCCCCCCTTTCTATTTGGTGCCTTGGTTAGGTCAATAAAGTTATTTTCTGAATAACTATCTGTGCCCCTTCCATCTTCTTCTCCCTGGAAGATTTGTGGTGCCAGATTAGGAAATGTGTAGGAACAGCCTTAAAAGATCCTTTTTAACTGTGAGACTTGTTTTCTAGTTCTTTACCTGTAGGGAATGCTCTTCATGTGACAAGTCTGACATGGAGACTGATTTGGGTAATAGATTGTCAAAGTCCCCAAACATTTTTCTCAAATAGAAAGAATCTATCATTTTCTCTTGTACTGAGTACAGAAGTACACTTCTTTTTCTGCAGTCCAAAGTCATAGGGTCACAGCCTTAAGGGCCCTATTCCATCCTATGAGTTGTATCCTGTGGTAAATTTCTGCTCATGGAAGTCTTCAACCATAGTTATTTTCCTTCATCCAGGGATCTATGACCATGACCCATGATTGTTCATAGAGGTATTACCAGAAATCCCAAGAATATACTTGTAAACTCTGTACTCACATGCACTCCTAGATGTCTGTGTCAAAAGATCTTTTGTCCATGCTTGAAACAAGTGCTAACTTGAGCAAAACCTCAGGGAGGGGCTAGAAATAGCCAAGGGAGAGGAAGTCAATACTTAAGGTTTAATCTTTATTGAACATGTAAAACTGACAGAAGAAAAAGAAGGGAAATGGAGGGAGACTGAAAGAGCAATATAAAATTCTAAATTTGGAGAATTACTGAAATGTAAATAAACTAGATGGCATACAACAATCACAGCAGCATATATGGAACTAGCGACAACAAGCAAATCAGTCAATTCCTAGTTGAAGCTGTCCCAGTTATGATCAATATTCCTTCCTCTGGGTAGTCCAGAAAGTTAGAAACCATCCTTAGTGTTGTTATGAGCATATATCATCCCCAGAGAGAGAGAGAAACAGTGTGTCTGGAGAGAAAAGGAAAAAGATGCAGGTTTTCTCTGAGCAAAACTTCAGTGAAGGATGAGTCTTGGGACTAAGGAGTAGAGGTGTTATGTCCTGGATGCAATTCTACAGACAACCAGGCTGCAATTCTCTATGTGTACACTTGTATGATTCTTTGATGTGACCAAACATGTAATGGCGCCGGCCATGCAGTCTGACTGCATGGCTTGGAAAAGGTACAAACTTGAGGTAAAAGAACAATAGCACCCAAGCTCATAAAGATCCATTTATCAGGGGCTTAGCATATTCAAATGAACCAATGTAATCTCTGGTGGGAAGATTAACCTTCCCACAGTGTGGGTGTGGACAGGGGCAAGGCTTTTCTGTGCATATAAGCTGACCCTTGGGCCACCTCAGGTATGTTTGTTCCTGACCTACAATAAACTTGATCATGCTGAAACTCACTCCACCAGCCTTCAGACTCTAGTACTTTTCAAGAGGCTTAGAAAAGCTGAACAGAAAGTTGAAATCACTGTGCCATACTTATCCAAAGGGCTGCAGACTAGGTTCGTTGATCTCTGTTGTACTTAGTCAAGGTCCCTTAGGGTTCCTCTTTGACTCCTACTCACAGCTCACCTTTTCCTGGTTTTTTTTCCTTTTTAGGTTCAGCCATTGCTCCCTGGTGGATCCTCTTTCACTGGTGTACCCAGTTGCTGTGTGTTGTCTTCAGAACAGGTAAGTGTGGCAGCTGCAGCCCTGCACCACTCTTCATTCTTCCCTGCTTCTCCACCACCACCCCATGGCCTCAGGGCTCCGGCTGTGTTCTCCACCATCTGGACAGCTCTCCTCAACCACCTGTTTCTCCCTGCTCCTTGTTTATCGTTTAGCTCTTTTATTTAGTTATTTTCGTTTTACTGCATTTTCTTATTGATGACAAGCCTCCCAGAAAACCATTCAGTTGTGAGTACAGGGTAAAAATGATTTAAATAACATAAAGAGGTGGTAATGCATAAACAAATGTTAAATTTAGCATGTCAATTGCACATGTTACTTTGGAGCCTACTCCAGAAAGAGTAACAGATAATGTAATAGGTTAATGAATGCAATATCTGTTTGTTCCTGGTTCAAACGTTTGTCATTTACTAGTTTCAGTTCTTTGGCTATAATTAGTATAACTATTTAAAATTGACTAAAAATAAATTATCCTTTTAATTTCCATGGATTTTGTCAACATCATACTATAAGGCACATTCAGTAGTGACAGCTAGGCAATTATTGTGATGCCACCATTTTAATTAGATTTCATACATTGGATGACTTATAAAGAGGAATAAATAATGAGAGTATTTCTAGTATATTTGTTTGATTTGAGGGGAATTCACCTGTCTCATCTAAAAAAATTACATACTGTAAATACTAAAAACCTCTTTTTTGCTCCATTACCCATTTTTGTACACCAGCAAATAGACAAAGAAAAAGATAATTAAAAGGATTTGTCATTTCTCTCTTAGATATTGAAGCTTTGAGCACCTTAAGAAGTATGTATTTGAATACTAAGGAGGTTTCTTAATAAGTTTCACAAATAGCATGAGAAAACCTTGTCAGAAATCATATGCACCTTTCTAGGCATTATGTAAGGTAGCATCTGGAGAAAATGGCATGACCTTTTCCCTGTTGTGTATCTGAACTGGCCAATCAACATACTGCTGCTTGGCACACACAATTTAATTTGAGAAAACAGCTGGTGAATTACAGATCCTTTAACAAACTAGGCAATGTCCTTATGCTCCCATTCCCATCAAGACAGTCTAACCATGCAATTCTAACAGCATTGTCCTGGGAGTAAGCCCCATGGAACAGGCCTGAGTAGGATTCTGAGTAGACATTCATAGGATTGTTCTCTAAATTCCTAAGGGTTGTGTTAAGCATTGCATGACCAGGGGCTCTAAGTACATCCCAAAATTCGCATGGTAAATTGGCGCAACAAAGAAACCAAGGCAGTCACATCCACCCTTCTAAAATTGTGTCTTTCTTTTTCTGAACTGAGAATCCAGTTTGAGGTCTTCTTTCCTCTGCCCCTTAGTATATGTTTTTTTCTTCTCCTTCAGCCCTCTTCTACCATTGTCCTTCTTAGCAATTCTCATTCACTGGCATACTATCCCAAAACACAGAGAGACTCCATTAAGACTAATTGCTCGATGACCCAAGCTAGTCCGATCTCATCAGATCTTGAAAGCATTTGGATGGGTGACTTCCAAGGAATGCCAGGGTCGTGACACAGAGACAGGCAATGGCAAACCACCTCTGAAACATCTCTTGCCATAAAAACAAGTCTAGTTCACCACCTAGTGGTGCATAATGCTAAAAGAGCTAGAACTTCTGGATGCCAGACAATCTTAGGATCTCCTGGCTATGCTACACACAATGCCATACAATAATCTATATATTAATATAAATTGCTTCCCAGACATACCTCAAATCACCTTCATACAAATGCTATCAGAAGAGATAATGGGTGGGTCAAGCTCTTCCCCTTCCTCAAGCAGGGAACAGAGATTTGGAGGACTTAGGCTAGAAGGGATCCAGAAATAATCTCCAGGAAGAAGCCCTAGGAAACACTTCTCTGACCTGGCCTGACCTGGTCAGGGGGTGGAGAAAAGAGGCGATTAAAAACTCCTTGCAGCAGGAAGGAGGTCTCTTTTTCTTGGGTGCTGCATCTATGAGAACACACAGGCCTCTCTGCTGGGAAGGCAGCCATATTGACCATGTGTTGGCCTAAAGAGATGAAGGAAACTTCAAGTTAATGAAACTGTAGAGATCTGTAACTTTCTAAGTTAAAGGAGCTTGTCTTATATTTTAACACCTGATAGGGCATGTATAGAGAGAGGGGCAGAGGATGAGCACTTTCTTTTTAATAAATGTTTTATAACTTTTGATGCTGGTAGTGGTTCTCTGTACCACACAGATCTCCACCATCCTGGACATGCTATTTTAAAAGGAGCACCAGGAGAAAGGAAGGCAGTTGGCAAGCAGCTATTTATCTAGGGGTGCACACAGCAGTAAACTGACCCTGTGGTGACCAGGCACTGGGCAGTAGGAGACATATAGACAAAGCCCAAAATTTAAAAGGGAAGCTAGGAGTCCTGACCCTCCTAGTGGGGAATTCCTGAAAAAGGTCAGGTGGTAATGGCGGGCTACCCAAGAGTGAAAGAAAAGCCCCCTCCAGGTAGTGAGAAAAACCTAGGAGGGCAGGGTGGAATTGGGCCTGCAGGCAAGAGCAGGCACATTCCACCACAGTCCACTTTAAATATTTAGGTGTTACATTTAGCCATAATTTGGCATGGAAAACTCATATTACCTCAGCTCAAAAAATTGCCAAAGTGGATATAAATGCCCTCACACACATTTTCTATCCTCTCTTAATATACCTCCGATGAATTGCTGGGGTACCATCCGGGGTCACAGGAACTGCATTAAGAATGTTCACTTAACTCTAAGTCCAGATCATTTATGAACAGTCCCAGTCCCAATATAGATCTATGGGGGACACTCCTGCTTATGTCTCACCACTACAAGAACAGACTACTTAATTCTCCTTATAGCTCAATTTCTTTGAAACAACCACCAATTCATGGCAGGAGCTACCTTCTTATCTCATGACTGATATGTTTCGTAAGGACTAGCTCATATTCACTTTTCTTCCTGTCTCCTTAAGCTGGACATTCATACAATAAGCCCTGGCTTTCCATATTCACCCTCCTCCAATCAGCCAGGTGATTATTTGATGCACTATCTTTTTCAAAAGCAGAAATAAATCATAGTCATACACTGCTCTAAGATGTGTTCTGAGTGATGTTGTGTTACTGACAGTTCTTTTATCACAACCATGCTATTAAAGGGTGTTTTCTTTCCCTAATTATCACATATTCACACTTTGAGCCATGGGGCTACAAGGTCACATGTACCTCAATGAAATGCAGTCTGTAATCAGACTATAAAAGCTGCCAGTGTCACCACCAGTCACTGTATCTCCATTCAGATTGTTCATTTGCTTCCATATTTAATCATTTCTTCATGTTCTCATTCATGCTATCTCCTATTCAAGGTATTAAAATAAAGCCAGTAATAACTGACTGACATTTCAGTGCTAAGCTTTATTATTCAGTTTCCAGATAGGTTTTTTTTCCCTCAAGAAGTTATATAAAGAGGAGCTATTGATTCACAGAGTTTACCATAGAATTTGCAAGACTACAAACTGTCTTGAGACTGCTTTTAATTCATTTTAGTGTTATCTAACAAAGATACAAGAAGTGATCCTTGGTATTGACTACTTATGCTCACTGTAATGGGGGGGGGGAGTGATGGATTTTTAAATGGCACTTCCTTTTGTTAAAGTGTTTTGTATTCATTTGACTATATCCTGGGATCTAAATTCCCCTCTGAAGTATTTCAATTTCAGAGATCTTTACATTTTGGAGACCTTCTGGTGTTGCTTTTATGAGGTTCCTTGGATGAGTGAGGTTCCTTGGATGAGTGAGGAGGAGTGAACTCTTTCCTGTTTGGAGTTAAATAGGTATTAATGGGATTATCACATGAGCTCATTGGGGCTTGCTGAATATTTCTTGTTGCTATATTTCTTTAAAAATTTCTACAAAGAGCCGTAACTCTTCAAAATACACTGCATTATCTAAACTAAATATGTGGCTTCTGGGGGCATCGACAAATGCATGTTTTGATATTTTTTTTAAATTTGAATTTGTGCCATCTGGAAGGCCAAACAAGAACAATTTTTTTAAAAACCCTATTGAGATTAAGATCAACTAAGAAAATCAACTAGCTAAGAAAATAATGCATGCTAATGTTTTTATTGTTTCTATTAGAATAAAACCTAGACTCCTAGATAGAAGAATCTTAAAATGCTCCTACCAGATGCTTGGGCTTTATGACATCCCAGGGAATGGTGTTCCAGACCTGTAAGGTAACCATCAAGAATTCAACACTATGTGTCTTGGATGTCCTGACTTGATGGTTCTGGCTTGAATTGTCTCTGTGGTGTGTCAATGATTGGAAGATCCTGAGGATGGAGAAACTGTTCTCATAGCTGACAATAGAAGAAAGAAGACTGAAAGACAAATAATAATATGTGGCTTCTTGTGTCTCAGCTCATTTTTAAATGATGTAACCTATGTACGGATACACTTAAAGATGCAGACATGGATTGGAAAGCTATTGGGCTGAAGCTCTAAGGAGCATTGGAGGAAACCCACTGCTGTCCAAAAATTCCCTCTTTTAAAAGTTCTCATTATTAAAATGAAAACTGTTATCATCCTCATTAAAAAAAACATGTTCATATACAGGGGTCCTTTCGTAAAAAAAGAGGTGCAGGAGCTCATTAGCATAACTCATTTGCATATGCCACACCCCCTGACGTCACCGGAAGTGTCAAAAGGCCACACATCCCTGACGTCATGGGCAGTGTGTCAGAAGGCAAGACGGGAGGGAGGGAGGGGGAAGGAAGGAAGGAAGAGGGGAGAGAGGGAGGAAGGGGGGAAGGAAGGAACAGGAAGGTAGGTAGGTAGTTGGGGGGGAGAGAGAGAAGAAAGGAAGGAAGGGAGGAAGGGGGGAGAGAGGGAGGAAGGGGGGAGGAAGGGGGGGAAGGAAGGAACAGGAAGGTAGGTAGGTAGTTGGGGGGAGAGAGAGAAGGAAGGAAGGAAGGAAGGAAGGAAAGAAGGAAGGAAGGAAGGAAGGAAGGAAGGGGGGAGAGAAAGAGGAAGGGGGGAAGGAAGGAACAGGAAGGTAGGTAGGTAGTTGGGGGGGAGAGAGAGAAGAAAGGAAGGAAGGAAGGAAGGAAGGAAGGAAGGAAGGAAGGAAGGAAGGAAGGAGAGAGGGAGGAAGGGGGGAAAGGAAGGAACAGGAAGGTAGGTAGGTAGTTGGGGGGAGAGAGAGAAGAAAGGAAGGAAGGAAGGAAGGGGAGAGGGAGGGAGGAAGGGAGAGGGGAAGGAAGGAACAGGTAGGTAGGTGGGGAGAGAGAGGGAAGGAAGGGAGGGGTGCTTCTCCCCCCCACTGGGGCTGGCATTTCCCCCCGCCTTGCTTGGGCCTGAGTGGCCTGAGTTAAGCCACTCAGGCCCGGCTTCTCCCTCCCTTGGGCCCGGGGAACTGTTGAGTGGGGGAGGGAGGGGGGGTTCTGGGGGTGACTGGGGGAGAGGGGAAGGAAGGAACAGGTAGGTAGGTGGGGAGAGAGAGGGAAGGAAGGGAGGGGTGCTTCTCCCCCCCACTGGGGCTGGCATTTCCCCCCGCCTTGCTTGGGCCTGAGGGGCCTGAGTTAAGCCACTCAGGCCCGGCTTCTCCCTCCCTTGGGCCCGGGGAACTGTTGAGTGGGGGAGGGAGGGGGGGGGGTTCTGGGGGTGACTGGGGGAGGGAGAGTTTTTTTCCCGGGGCCGGTGGCCAGCCGCGGCCCCTGGGAAGGCGACTGGGGGAGGGAGGGGTTTTTTTCCCGGGGCCGGTGGCCAGCCGCGGCCCCTGGGAAGGCGACTGGGGGAGGGAGGGGTTTTTTTCCCGGGGCCGGCGGCCAGCCACGGCCCCTGGGAAGGCGACTGGGGGCGGGACGGGGTTCCTCGGCGGGGCCGGCGGCGGCCAGCCGCAGCCCCGGAGAAGGCGACTGGGGGTAGGACAGGGCCCGCCCGGCCCCACCCCCGGCCCCTTCTCTCCCAGAGCAGCGCTCCGGCTCTCTCCGGCCCCAACGGAGCCCTGTTCATATATATTTAAAAAGTCTTAGTGGAATACACCACTATTCCTGGTGAAACAGTCCACCCATTGGCTACAACAAGGCAATGATAATGAACAACTGGTCTGTTACTGAACCAATGGAAAAATGAAGCCTTCTTTGCTGTGAAGGTTGTGAAAGGTATCATGATAAATTACACAGGATTAAAATAAAGAGTAATTTGGGCTGGTATATAACTGTTATTGTTCTGCTTTGTGGTATTGTCACTATTGCCACTGAAATTTTTAGCTTTTTTCCTTCCCATTCATGAAGGCCCACAATTAAAAAAATATATATATCTAAGATTTAAGATAGTATTAGTGAAATCACATAAATGTTATTATGAGAGGATGAGGAAGGGTCTTGTGTGTCTGTGTGTGATGAGCAGAAGAGAGAAAAATAAGAGTAGCAAGACCCCATACAGCTAGAAACCAGAAAGGAACAGCTGGTAAGAGCTCCTGAAGCAAAATGTTACCCTCACATTTATTATTAAGTTTACTAGCAGGCTTGGAGAACACAAAGGAAGTTTTAAAGGATAAATTCTAGTCACGTTTCAGATCCTTGCTTTTATACAGCAAGTGCTGTTGAAATGGCTGTATCATGAATGTTAAATATTTGATGCCTTAATTAAAAATTGAAAAACTTCAAGAGTATATTCTTCATTTACACTGAGATATAAATTGCTGTACCTGAACAGTGTAGTCCAAAAAGCAGAAAGTGAGGATATGTTTCTTGGCTGTATGCACCTTCTGCCTCAAATTTAGGAATCATTTGAAACTGTGTGTATAGACCATGTATTCCTTCCTATCATAAATGCAGTCCTCTAGAATTCATTTTCTCACATATTGCTCTTCCTGAACTGCTCAAATCTGCTTGCCTGTGGACCGCAAATCCTGACAGTAAGTGGCATTGCTAAGTCGTAACGTGGGAAGGATATCCATAAACTTTCCTGAAAAACACAGGGAATGCCAACAGAATTATCGGAAAGGATTTAACTTTCAGTGCTTGTGCTACTGAGTAGAATTTGGTGATATTGCTCTATATCCTAAGACTGATACAAGTGTAGTACCAGTGCAAGAGGCTGCTCTGCTGTGCTGAAAGGCTGATTGTGACAGGGTGAATACCAACAACAGTAAAATTGTTTCATAGGATACCATCCATAGGGTTGGATCCAACCTGTTTTACTGCTGCTGGAAAAGAAAGGAGAGGGTCACACTTGATCACCATAAAAACTATGCTGGGACCATGAGACTGCATGACCAACAGCCATGTGGAATGTGTGCTGTAGCAAGGTGGGCAATTAGATGAAGACTGAGCAGAAAGGCTGACTGGATCCAACCCATAGGTACATGTAGGTAACAGTCAGTATTCAAAAAGCAACAGTAATTAATACCTTTTACTAGGCCTAATTAAAATATTACCAAGTAGTGAGCAAGCTTTCAAGTGGAAAACACTTCTTCAGACTGGATGGTTTGGACAAAAATAAAATAACAAAAAAGGAAAGAAAATAACAAAAAAAGGGAAAGAAATATAAAAAAAGGAAAGCCATTTCAGGGCATGATAGAAAGAACATTGTGGAAAATGACAGCTTGTTTTCTTCTTTATGACAGAAACTTATCTTTTTCATTATAAATAAACAACATTGTATTAGCCATGCTGTTTGACTTGGATGATTTCAGAAAAGGTCTGGAGGTGAGGCAAAGGGCAAGAAAGGGAAAGGCATATCATGCTTTTGAAATGCAATCAAAGCTTCGTAGGAGGAAAGGGGGATCTCTCATTACAACATTATATGTAACATCTCTTTTTGAAGGAGAAGGAATGTCACAGAATTATTATTCACAATCTTTTCACGGTGTCATAAATAATTGGAGTGACTTAAGCAACAGCTGTATATTCTCTTCAAAAATCCTGGCTGGGTGTCATCTTAAACCTCTTTAGTGATGATCCTACCTTGACCTTTCTTTGGAGATACTGTTACTACTATCCAATTGCTCTTACAGTTAAGACATTTGCAGTGGTTTGAACTTTAAAAGGAAATATAGAATATTCAATAAACACAGAGTCATATTACCTGAATGTATTTCTAAAACAAAAAACTTTACTATCAGGGATAGAAAGATTGTTTGTTTGCTTCGAAAACCAGCATGCCTGCTTGACCCCTTTTAAGTGTGATGAGCTTTTGCCTAACAACCTACCTTCAGTGGTTAATTCAAGTCAAGACTCATCCATGATTAAAATTCTAGAATGTGTCTCAGGAGCCATAGCTTTGTCCAGGACCTGAAGCTTCAGATGTAATTCATTTTCATATTTTATGGGGATAGTAACATGTAGAACCTTTCTCCCAGTGCAGCTATTTGCAGCATGCTCATGCAAGCTAGCAAACCATAGAAAACAGTTTGTCAGTTCACAGAAGCAAGCCATACTGGGGGTTCTGTTCAAGGAAGAGGCTAAAAGGTGTCCATCAGTTTGGTTTCTCAGGCACCTTTAGACTGCAGGAAATGACCTTTTCTGTGCAATTTAATAATCATGAACCACTGCATGCATACTGTCTATGGAACTACACCAGGATGAATGGATCTACAAGGGAATGTTTCTGAGTATGGTTCTCTCATAGCATTCTGGAAGTTCAGGTGAAATTCTTCATAAAGCTGGCTGAACTTAATTTTTTTTTTTTTTTAAAGACCATTTATGTTGCCTGGCACAGCAGATATTGGCCTTGTTATAGCCCAATTATGCCATGCCAATGGACAGGAGACCAGCACAAGCTCAGGTCAAGGCATATGCATGAGTGCATTCATGCTCTCTTTAGAGAGATAGTGTGGTATAGTGGTTAAGAGCAGTGGACTCAAATCTGGAGAACCAGGTTTGATTCCCCACTCCTCCACATGAAGCCAGCTGGGTGACCATCAGAGAGACAGTTTGGTGTAGTGGTTAAGTGTGTGGACTCTGATATGGGAGAACCAGGTTTGATTCCCCATTCCTTCGCTTGCACCTGCTGGATGACCTTGGGCAAGCCATAGTTCTGGCACTGCTGTTCTTGAAAAAGAGCAGTTTCTGTCAGAGCTCTCTCAGCCCCACCTACCTCGCAGGGTGTCTGTTGTGGGGAGAGGAAGGGAAAGTGATTATAGGCCATTTTGAGATTCCTTAGAGAAAAGTAGGGTATAAAAAGCCCTGCTCTTCTTTAGACAAGCATGGCTAAATGCGGCTTTTCCACTTCTAAGGTTAGTCCTGCATGATTCCTGGGAATTCATAAATATCTCCTTCAGGTGATGTAGTCCTTGTGTGTTCATATAATGCATAGGTATTGTACCTCCTGTGGGAGAATGAATAAGCTTAAATCTTGATTGTCTGAATCTACTTTGTTTCCAAGTACATCTAACTGCTCAAACACACTACACACTATGGGGATTGCTAAAGTAAGGGTTTAAGGAATTGCAATGCAATCCTAAGCATGTATACTCAGGAATAAATCCCACTGAGTTCAGTGGGACTTACTCCCAAAAAAGTGTGTTTAGGACTACATCCTTGGAGATTTTTCTGCTCTCCATGATCTGTTTGTGTGGCTATTGCACTAGAAAATAAACCCCTGTTGACAGGAGTTTTTAATTCTTTTAATAAGATTTTGTATTATTAGAAGCATTATTGATTCTGTGGCTCATGAGGAATAACTGTAAGCAGCATAGAAATTTGACTTCTTAATTAGATAAGCCCTAAGAGATTTTGACTCACATACTGTATGTTTATCAATCTAATCAACCGAGATGATAAAAAACCAATTAAAGATGCTATCCCATTTCAAAAATAAAACCATAAGAGAATGATAATGACCTGCTTATTGGATTATTTGAATAAAGTAAAATGAAGATATTCACTGAATAAATCATTACTCAACCAAAAGAGAGAGAGCTTATTTACACAGAGCAAAAGCCAGAAGGACAGAATTGTAGAAACTTTGTGCTGCATCAGCTAATTCTGATCATCTCAAAAGTGCAGTCACAATTAATCTTTTTATCAATGTGTCTGGTGTTACTGAAAGTACCCTTTATTATTTAAAATGCTGCCCTTCCACCCAGTTCAGGGTTCTCAAGGTGGTGAACAGTCAAAATATTAAAGCAAGTTTTAGAGAGCATACATACAGAACAATAAAAACAATTCAATAAACACAAATACATAGACACTAAAATATAAAGGGGACAGAGGGTCAATAAAGATTACTGAATGAATGCCAAACAAAACAGAAAAGCCTTCACTAAGGTCATGGTCACATGGTCATTTTGATCAGATTTCATCACTGTTCCCTATCGCATTTAAAAGGGCTGATCAGACGGCCACATCTGTCTCCCATATCGAAGCAGACTCACCTCCGAAATCCTGCTGGTTTTCTAGTGCATTTTCTGACACCGGGAAAATTGAGTACTTTCCATATATTTGCATTGTGAATCTGCAATTTTGCTAATCTGAACAGCCATCTCTCACTATGAATGTGATTAGGTCATCTGGATGTCCTTCTTGCGGTGTTCCCCCCCTAACTTTCTCCATTGTGCACATGACCAATCCTGTGCTGAATAAATTAAGTGCATGAATGCTCAAGCACACATATATAGACCAGCACTTGGTTTCACATCGGTAGTTCATTTTGTTCGCTGTTCGGGGGGGGGGGGGGGATGCTGCCCAAACCAATTCTCTGTTGAAATTTTTCAAGTTAAATGTTGGTAAAATAGTCCCTAGGACACAGTACTCTGGAGGCATCCCCTGGAAAGGGGGTTCTGTAATTCTAGTGCCGCTACTGAGAAGGCCCATTCTTGCGTTGCCACCTGTCTAACCTCAGACAGTGGAGGCACTCAAAGCACCCCTTCTGATAATAACCATAGTGGTCAAGTTGAGTCATAAGGAAAATTTACGAAAAGATGTGTTTTATTATTTATTTATTTGTTTATCGCATTTTTATCCCACCTTTCCAGACAACTAGCTCAAGGCGGCCTACAGCAGTAAAATTCCATAAAATGGTGTACAGTTTAAAATAGAAATAAACATCTAACAAGATAAAACAACATATACAAAGCTTATACTGATGGTGATCTGAGTTCGGTAGTGAAACAGCAGCAAGAGATTCAGCCCACTGCACCAGGGTGATGTTCTCCTAATTCCCCTGGTGGCGGTCCCTAATTGAAAGCCTGGCGGAAGAGCTCTGTCTTGCAGGCCCTGCGAAACCACAATAAGTCCCTAAGGGCCCTGATGTTCTCCGGGAGCTCATTCCACCAGTGTGGGGCCACCACTGAGAATGCCCTGGATCTAGTGCTGGCCAGCCAAATGTCTTTTGGACCGGGGAGAGTCAAGCGATGTTGTGAGCTTGACCTCAGTGCTCTCTGGGGCACATATGGGGAAAGGCGGTCCCTCAAGTAGACATGCCTCTGACCATATAGGACTTTAAAGGTCAATACCAGCACCTTGAACCAGATCTGATATGCTATAGGCAGCCAGTGCAGTAGCCTCAGCACAGGCTGGATATGGTCCCACACAGAGAGACCCATCAACAGCCTGGCTGTGGCATTCTGCACCAGCTGCAGCTTCCAGATCTGGGACAAGGGCAGCCCCATGTAGAGAGCGTTACAATGGTCTAATCTCAAAGTGACCATGGCATGGATCACTGTAGCTAGGTCATTGCATTCGAGGAAGGGAACCAACTGCCTAATCAGCCGTAGATGGTAAAAGGCTGCATTGGCAGTGGCTGCCACCTGGGCCTCCATTGTTAGGGAAGCATCCAGGAGCACTCCCAAGCTCCTGACCCTCGGCGCTGGCACCAATGGTGCCCCACCGAAGGACAGAAGTGGGATCTCTAACCCTGATCCGCTCCGATTCAAGCACAGGACCTCCGTCTTTGTTGGATTCAATTTCAGTCGGCTCAGTCTGAGCCAGTCCGCTACGTCCTGAAGTGCCCGTTCCAGGTCATCTGGGGTAGAGTCAGACCAGCCACCCAGCAACAGATATAGCTGGGTGTCATCAGCATATTGATGACACCCAAGCCTGTGCCTCCGGGCAATCTGGGCAAGGGAACGCATATAGATGTTGAATAACATCAGGGACAGCAGCGCCCTTTGAGGAACCCCACATACCAATGGGTACCTCTGGGAGGTCTGTTCCCCGAGCGCAACCCTCTGTCCCCCATCCTGGAGAAAAGAAGCAAGCCACTGTAAAGCAAGCCCCTGTATCTCCGAATCAGCGAGGCGGTGGATCAGCAACTGGTGGTCGACCATGTCGAATGCTGCCGACAGATCCAACAGCACCAGTGCCACCGTACTGCCTCGATCCAGATGTCTCCAGAGGTCATCCATGAGGGCGACCAGTGCCGTCTCCATCCCATGGCCTGGCTGGAAGCCGGACTGATATGGATCCATCATGGAGTGTTGTCCATAAAGCTCTGCAACTGAATCAACACCACCCTCTCCAATACTCAGGGGTGTAGACTTTTGTAAAATCCGGGGGGGGGCTCTTTAGCGTGCGCGCTTTGGGGCGATGTTCCCCCCCCCGCCCGGAAACCTCTGTGCTTCCCCGGGCCATTCCGAGGCCCACCAGCCGCTGCAGCAGCAGCGGCTGGCCTCGGAAGGGCCGCGGGAGGCGCGGCGGCAGGTGCTACATTTTCCCGGGGGGGCTCAGTCCCCCCTGGGAAATTTCAGGGGAGGCTCAAGCCCCCCTCCCCCGTAGTCTACACCTATGCCAATACCTTACCCAAGTATTTGGGCAGGTAAGACATAAACATCCTGCCTGTTTCTGTTTGGTACTGAGAAAGTCTAGCACCCAGGGGGCATTTGATATACTCTTGAACCTGCACCTCATTTCCCCAGAAAGAACTTTCCTGGGGGAACCTTCGGGGGGGAAGGGTAACTCGGACCCCGTAAATCCAATCATCATCAAACTTGGAGGATAGGTTAAGGAGAGTCAGCCAGACATCCGCTGTGAGTTTGGTGTTTCTAACACATCGGGGGAGGGGGGCGTTCAATACACTTCTGAACCTCATGAACCTGCAACTCATTTCCCCAGAAAGCACTTTCCTGGGGGCACCTTCTTTGTGGTGCATAACTTGAACCCTGTAAGTCCAATCTAAACCAAACTTAGAGGGTAGGTATAGTAGAATAAGCTGGAGATCCACTGCAAGGTTGCTCTCTCTAGCATGCCGGGGGGCTGCTCTGCTGCCTCACATACTTCCTGGATTGGTTTGGTTCGTACGAGTGGGTTTTTGTCCATGACAGTCCATAATTCGGTTCATGAACATAAGAACATAACAGAAACCAATTTAGATCAGGCCAATGGCCCATCCAGTCCAACGCTCTGTCATACAGTGGCCAAAAATACCAAGTGCCATCAGGAAGTCCACCAGTGGGGCCAGGACACTAGAATCCCTCCCACTGTTGCCCCCCCTCACCAAGAATACCCCACATCACTTGCCCCAGACTGAGAGTTCCTATCTATACCTTGTGGCTCCATATGTTTATCTAATTCCCTCTTGAAGCCGTCCATGCTTGTAGTCGCCACCACCTCCTGTGGCAGTGAATTCCATGTGTTAATCATTCTTTGGGTGAAGAAGTACTTCCTTTTATCCATTCGAACCCGACTGCTCAGCAATTTCATTGATTGTCCACGAGTTCTTGTATTGTGAGAAAGGGAGAAAAGTACTTATTTCTCTACGTGCTCTATCCTATGCATAATCTTATAAACCTTGGTCATGTCACCCCTCAGCCGTCGTTTCTCCAAGCTAAAGAGCCCCAAGTGCTTTAACCTTTCTTCATAGGGAAAGTGTTCCAACCCTTTTATCATTCTAGTTGCCCTTTTCTGCCCTTTTTCCAATGCTATAATATCCTTTCTGAGGTGGGGTGACCAGAATTGCACACAGTATTCCAAATGAGGTTGCACCATTGATTTATACAGAGCCATTATGATACTGGCTGATTTGTTTTCAATTCCCTTCCTAATAATCCCCAGCATAGCATTGGCCTTTTTTATTGCAGTCGCACACTGTCTTGACATTTTCAGTGAGTTATCTACTACAACTCCAAGATCTCTCTCTTGGTCAGTCTCCACCAGTTCAGACCCATCAACGTGTATTTATAGTTAGGATTTTTGCCCCCAATGTGTATCACTTTGCACTTGGCCACACTGAACCCCATTTCCCATGTTGATGCCCACTTGCCCATCCTCGACAGGCCTCACAATCCTCCCTGGTTTTCACCACCCTGAACAATTTCATGTCATCCGCTAATTTAGCCACTTCACTGCTTATTCCCAATTCCAAATCATTAATGAAAAGTTAAAAAGCATCGGACCCAGTTCTGAGCACCATGAACCAAACCTCATTTTCCCAGTTCGTGCCCATCCCTAACAAATATAACCAAATGAAAAGCAAATACAATAGAACTAATTAAGCTAAACATACATTACTTATGCTGTAACAGGTTCCTCAGAGTATGTACAGAGTTCCTTGTCTTAACAAGAGGTTAAAGGAATCACCCAACCTGCTGTGAACCCAGTTTCTGCTGCAGACTGAAAACTGAAGACAAGGGAAAAACCCCAAATGTCCAGATATTTATGGTAAACAGAATTGGACCTAAGGATGACAAAATGATTTCTCTAATCCCATCCATGATGTCAGAGGCTACTTTTACCAATCAGAGCCATACAAAATATAGTCCCACCTCCATCAAGTAATTGGTAATGGCTCTGATCTTTCATGACAAACAGATGGTCCAGTCAAACTGGATTGTCCTTTGTCTAAAAGGGATTAAGTCTGCCAGGATGGTGCAAAGTGGAATGGAAGTGAAAGATCCCAGATATGCTAGCTAGCACTCTTGAGCCTTAGCAACTGTTAAGATTGCTGTCACAGAAGGGCTGTTTACACATTGTCCATTGCTTGCAAAGAAAACTGAAATTAAACCCAAACATCCTCCCACTTATGGACTTTTTTACACAAGCAGAAACTTGAGAACAGCTCTAGACCCTATCAGTTATGGCACCATGTGGACCACTGCCCATCTAGGAAACACACTGCTTTGGATCCCCATTTGGGAGAAAGACAGTCTTTAAATTTAGTAAAATAAAATAAAAATTAAGAAGACTGTCTCCATTATTTTCCTCCTTGTTAAGCATAATACCGGTGAAGAAGAAGCAGCTCTTCTTTATACACAATCATGAGTTTTGCCTAGATTGCCTCTGTAGACTTTGATACCTTCTGCTGACTTCGTGAGAGGTTTGATTGACAATTTGGGGAGATCAACATAAATCCTGGAATGAAAGTTTAGTTCCTTCTTGAAGAACATTAAAACCTTAGCTGCTTTATTTAAGGTTGCTGATAGGCTTGTCAGAAGAGTGCCAATTAGACCGTGTGTGAGTTGTAGAGACTTGTCAATTAGGCACAGAAGTGGAATCCTCAACTTTTTCTTTAAATAGTGAGGATATCAGGCATGAGTCAAAATGAAGAGAGAGAATGGATCTGATATGCAACCTTAACAAACGAAATGGCACTGGAAAAAGTGTTTAATACTGTGACTTGGGGGATTTTTGTCCAAACTACTGAACTGTTGTGCTTTGGGACTAATGCAGATGCACTGTTTAATGTGGTAACCTCAGATTCAACTGGCACCCCTTGCTGTCCTTTAGGCATACAGATATCAAGCTAGCTAGAGTTCTAACATTCCATGCTCCAATTACGAAGAAAGCATTTCAGAACCTGGGCTGGAAAAGTGTGACTGAAAAGCCTTAAATAGCAGAGTTTTGATGGGAAGCTTCTCTCTGATAAGTTTCTCAGAATCCCAGGCCCTTCTCAAAACTTTCCAGCTTCTACTAGTCACATTTGCCTTTGGTTTCTTACATAGGGAAGATAGCATTGACCACATAGAAATCACATAAACCCTCCATGTACTGGGCCACAAAAGATCATGCCCTTTGATCTTGGAAAGTTTGACCAAGGAATAAAACTGAATTAACTTATGAGAGGATCAAATGAAGCTCACCAATTCCGGCCCATGTAATGTGGGGCCTTTTCTTCTTCCTGCCCCCCACCATCCTTCTCCCCTGGGTTGAAGGCTATAACATGGGTGTCACTGCGCCTTCAGTTCCCTTTCCTATAATTTAATAAAAAGGTTTTCCCAGCTCCCTAGTTCATTACATAGTTCATTACGGTAGTATGTAAGCATACACACATATATGCATACAATAGAATATAATCATAATACTTGTGAGGAAGTTGGGAACTTTTTCATGACAACTTTTCTGGCACCCTGGACTGAAAGCTTCTCTGACTATGCAGAGTTCTCTTTCTTTTAGAAGTTAGCTGTGTGTGCAGTGGAAGCTAGAATCCTATACTTGACTATTCATCCTCCTTAGCATAGCAGCAGCCCTAAGGAACCTTTGCTCTGAGAGGTGGTCTGAGATCTTTATTCTGATAGGGTCTGTTGGAAGCTGGCTAACTTGCCTGCCATGACCATGACTCATGCCTGTAAACTCTCTTAATGCAGCTTGCAAAATGGTTCCTGCCAGCAGTCACCTCTGCATGCTCCAAAATTTCACTTGACTTGCATCTAAAATGCATCAAGATGGGTAGCCATGTTAGTCTGACTGTAGCAAGAGAAAAGAGTAAGAGTCCAATAGCACCGTACAGACTGACAAAATTTGTAGTAGGGTATGAGCTTTCGCTAGTCGCTGCTCACTTCCTCAGATACACCTAGAATGGGAGTCCATCTGTCCTATATATTGGAAAGTGGAGTGATTTCAGATGCCAAATGACATTAACAGGCAAATGACAATAGCAGGTATCATTGGATTAGGTGTGATATGCAGAGAGCTAGTAGGTGTGGAGAAATTAGTATTGGAGATGAGACAGGAAACCTAGGTCTCAATTCAATCCAGGTAGATGCATTGTCTTGAGCTTTGTTTTGAGTTGAAATTCAGCAGTTTTCCTTTCTAATCTCTCTTTGAAATTCCTTTGTAAGACACCTGCTACTTTTAGGTAAGCAACTGATTGTCCTGGAAGGTTAAAATGTTCCCCTACTGTTTTTTTTAATGTTGTGGTTTCTGATGTCAGATTTTTGTCCATTCATTCTTTGTCGAAGGGACTGTCCTGTTGTCCAATGTAGAGGGTGCTCCTGCCCGACCACAAATTTTGTTAGTCTTTAAGGTGCTACTGGACTCTTACTCTTTTCTGCATCTAAAATGCATCAACACTTTCAGGATTCAGAGGTGGCTAGGAGGGTGGAATGAGGAACTTCCTCTTCTTTGGAATTCTACACTGTTATAATGAAACAACTTTTGAAAAAGAGAAGCTGCTGATATCTAAGTTCTTACATCTTCAGGACTGAACTAGCTGATAAGTCATTACATATTTTACCTTTAAAGTCTGAGCAGTGCATGCTTGGAAAAGTCATAGTCATTGAAATGTCATTTGAGACATTAGCTTGTTCCATTACTGACAGAAACTGTGTAATGGCCTCTGATCAAGATGCATGTGCTCACTCCACCCTCTGCTGATGCCAGCACTGAGTGCAATGATAGTAGGAACAGACTGCTGGAAGTACTGGGGAGCCAGAGTAGTGATATGGATGACTTTATTTTTTTATTTATTCAATTTGTATCCTGCCCTTTCCACCTTCCGGCAGGCTCAGGGGGGCTAACAACACATAATAAAATATACAAAATCATTAAAACATTTTAAAACATCAGACCAAACAATTACAATATCCTGCTGCAAGATGGCGTATCTTCTATTTGTCAGGGTAGCGTCTAAGATGTTAGCCAATGGAGGCGGTGGAAAAGCATTCTGGCTGGCAGGTTCACACACGGGCCAGGGCGAAGATGTACTCTCTCAAGGCGAAGATGTACTCTCTCAGGGCGAAGATGTACTCTCTCTCAAGGGATGTATTGATGATCTCCCAAAGTGCCCCTTGCACCCCTTCATGGCTTGCTTTAACAAGCCATGATGGGCATGGATTGAGTCTACAGGTGGCTGGGCAGACCAGTGAGAGCAAGTTGTCCACCTCCTCCAGGCAGAGCAGATTGAAATAATCCAAAATGTGACCAGAAGATGTGCTCGGAGCCTCAAGTTCTGCTACTGTCTCAACTGTGGCAGGGAGGTCCCAGCGAAGCGACAAGACTTTATCTGTGAAAAAGTTCCCAAAAGCCTCACAGCCAATATCCAATTCTCTATCATTTAGTCTGCTTGTCGACAGAGTCGTTAATGACCAAATTGTCCTAAATAATTGGGCTGGGCGGGAACTTTCTTTGCAGCCTTGACAGCCAACTCATAGTCTTTCATAAACGTCCTATAAGATGTTCTTGCAGCCTCGTCAGGAGCACGACACCACAGTCTCTCTAGTTGTCTGAGCTCCCGCTTCATTTCCCTCAGCTTACCCGTATACCAAGGGGTGAGCCAGGAGCGAGGGCACAGAGGGCACCAGGGAGTGATCTCATCGATGGCTGTTGAAAGACGATGTTGCCAGTCCTCGACCAGCTCGTCCAATGAGCCACCAGGGGGCCTCGGATCCCACAGAGCTTCCGGGAATCACATAGGATCCATTTGGCTCCGCGGGCAAGCTAAAATCTGGGCCCTCATAGTCTGGTGGTCTGACCATGGTACAGCCATAGCCATAATCCGGTCCACCGTGACCCCCACCACAAAAATCAAGTTGAGCGTGTGACCGGCTCTGTGTGTGGGGGCATGACAAACTGGGAAAGTCCTAGTGCCGCCATGGACAACACCAGGTCCATTGCCTGCGTGGAGGTCGCGTCCTTGGCATGGACATTGAAATCACCCAGGACTAATAGCCGCGGGTGCTCAAGCGCCCAGCCTGATACGGCCTCCAGTAGGGATGGCCGGCTGTTTGCCATTGCGTTGGGTGGTCAGTACACCAACCAAATAGCCAAACTCCCCCTGGCATCCCAAACAAAACCAATATACTCTATGCCCATAAGATTCCATGGCGGTAGTGCCCTGAAGGAGTAACCCTCCCAGATGAACAACGCTGCCTCACCCCTGAGTCTGAGATTGGTGGAGGACCGAGAACCCATGCAGCGCCTTTTGGGACAGAGAAACAGTCTGTCCCATCTCACACCCAGGTCTCAGTCACGCACACCAGGTCCACATCTTTCTCTGACAGAAAGTCATGCAGGGTCCTGGTCTTATTATTTATGGACCTGGCATTACACATCACCAATGTAAGAGTGGGGTTCTGTCTCCTAGCCCCACAACCCACTACTCTTGGGATGAGACACAGATTGGAAGGAGACCGAGGCCGTCCATGTATCCATCCCCTTCCCTTCCATCTGGTCCCACCGCCATACCTCCCCTTCCCCAGGAGCACAGGGATCCCTTGGCTGGCCATAGAACCATTGGTGGCCTTTGCCTATAAGCCTCGGCTGCCGTTGGACTATTGGCCAGCATTGATGGAAAAGTACCCTGGTTCTCCTACAGGTAATTGACGCTCCCAATGCCCTATCCAAATTCCACTAATCAAATTAGCTTGGGAGAGCCCATAGCATAGGTCTACTATGCAATCCAACAATTACCGCATTTCCCACCCAAACCCAAACCGACCTATTCTATTTAACTATCCTACTCTAATAATAAATAAGGGGTGGGAACTAAATACATCGGGGCTACTATCCTAACTACTAATTTAATCTATCCTAACTACCACTAAAAATTAGCAAAGAAGAGAAAGGAGAGGGGGGACCCCCACTCCTACCTCCCCCGCTCCTACTACACCGGCGCTATCCAGCCCACTCCCCAACATTCCCGGTGGTACCCTCTAAGTTGGGGCACCATGATTTCAATTTCATAGGTGTTACCTTATTTTCAGATTGGGCAATACCCCTTCAAAATCTGGCCCCAGCTGAAAATGATCATTGTGATTTCAACTGGCAATGTTCTCTAAGCGTCAGATCTTACTGGGATTAGGGATGGGCATGAACCAATAAATCCAGTTCGGGGTGGCCCTTGAACCAAACCCCAAACCGAACCAAAAGGCCCCCACCCGAACTAAGCCAGTCCGGTAAGTTTGGTTTCCCCCCTTTTCTCCCAGCCATGGTGGCAAGCCATGGCTGAGATAAAGAGGAGATTGCCTGGGAAGAGTTAAATGGCTGGTAGCCATTAAACCATCCATTTTGCTTCCCCTTGCTTTGAAGTGGGGGGGAGTGAAACCAACGTGTTTAATGGCTTGTAGCCATTTAAACCTAACAGCAGGGTGGGTGTGCCCATTGGCTATTAGGCTGAAATGACTCACAGCCATTTAAACCTAAAAGGTCAGCTGCAGACATGTGCTGCTGAGGTTTTAGGTTTAAATGGCCCAAACAGCTGAACCGAACCGGACAAAAGTCTGGTAAAAGTTCAGGAAAGGTGCCTTCCTTGAACATCAGTTCAGGGGCTCCAAACCAGCCCAAGTTAGTGCCAGATTTTGGCTTGTGAGCTGGTTCATGCCCATCCCTAGTTGGGATAGATGTAAATGGTAGTTTTTGTGGCCTTCCAAATAAGATCCAAAGGCAGTGGATCTAACAAGGGGAAAGGATAGCCATTTGTGTGTGAGAAGGGTTGTTGTAAGCATCCCTGCAAGCTTCATAAAAAATCCATGAGTATTTCTGAGTGCTCAATAGAATTGCTTTGTTTTTTAGGTCATTCAGCTTTCAGTTTTTTTAAAAAACAGGAGAAAATGGCTAGGTATAGTGAAATGTTTCCCATTTATAATTTTGTAGTTATTCTTTGTTGCTGACAGACACAGAAAGAACCAAATAATTGTTCTTATCTGTGTACTTTCGGGATTCTGTTTTTATACCATTAAGAACATAAAACAAAAGGCCCAAATATTACTAGTATGTTGTGATAGGTCTGCTTAAATATACATTTCATGAAAGAGTATCATTCTCCTGATTCTTTTGCTTCAGGGGTAGTGTCTTTTTCTTTTTGTAAAGGATACAGAATAAAAACAAGGAGACAACAAACAACAGCTGCATCACTTTAATGTATTACATATTGTTTAACAGTACATTTATTTTTCAATGAGAGGTTATGAATTTAAGTTTTGGATACCATACTAGTCTGTAATACTAGCATTTTCTGACATTTTCAAGATAACAGAAATGGAAAATATATAATAAAATAAGTGGCCAAGATCCAACTTTTGTAATTGCATGTTTAAAAGGTATTATATGTAGTTCTGACCTAAGAAGAGTTACACCCATCTAAGTGCATTTGTTCGCAGTCTTGCAGAGGTGAAGTTTGGTAGTCAGGTAAAGACAGGCACAAACACCCTTCATGTTTACTATCACTCCAAATATAATTTCATACAAGACACTGCCTGGCCCAAAGGTGACCCCCAAAAGATATGCCAGTCAGGAAATCAACCTGGGAAACTATTTGGAAGTGATCCAAGCGTCTGACAAGCAAATAACTCTTCTCCATCCTAAAGTAATGCATAATTTATAACAATGGGTTTCTCAGGAAAACTGCATCTTACTTTGAACTAACCTCTTTCATCCCTGACCCAGCTTCCCCTTTGACACATTTGGCCTTGTTACATATTTATAACACCTGGAAGTTTCTCCCCATCCTGCACATCAAGAGTCATCAGCAGACATTATCAACTCTGGGAGACCAATCAAGCCCCTATCAGTCCTTTGATCTCCTGCTGGGAGAACCATTAAGCTCTGGTCCCAGTCTTTGGGAAGATTCTGGTAAAGACATCAAGCCGTTTGTTTTTGAGACAAGCCTGTTATATTGCCCCAGGAAAGCTTTTCCCTATAAATACAAGAGTACATCTTCAGGCTGTGTGTGTGGGTTCCCAATGTCAGCCCCATACCAAGCACTGGTGGCTTCTCTCCTCCATGGACCTGAATCTACGAGACTGGTAACTATTGCCCACTTTAAACTGCTATTCCCCCTGCTACATCCTTTATTTCTCTTAGCTCTTGTATGTGTGTTTCACAGTGTGCTTGTATGTGTTTTAGCTCTTTTATTATTTTGTTTTCAATAAAAATACTACTAGTTCATTTGAGACTTCTCTTTGGAAAGGATCCCAGTTTACAAAGGTGGATATTTCAATGGTTTCCCCCCTCGCTCTGTCTGCCTAAAGCTAATTTCCCATTCTAAATAAGAGACAACACTTTAAGCAACACACTGAAGTCAAGGAGCTTAGAATGGTGTAACTCTATTTAGTATGACACTGTAATTGTTCTGGAATATCGATGGACATGCATATCCCCGGAAACAGTGCAATTTGAATACAGGGCATCAATTCTTGGGTGCCATTTTGATGCCCTGTATGGACATTTACCCCATTTACTTGTGCATTTTCTACCCCAATAAGCAATAAGCATGCAAAAAAAATATGTACCCATGTGAATATCATGAGCTGGATCACAGAACATACCTGGAAAACTGAGTGACATTCAGTCTTTTAAAGTAAATGTAATGGAAGAAGGATCTAATTTTTCTGTGAAACTTCTCTGTAGAAAACAAAGATGAATGAATATCAGATTTTCCACCAAATCCTTCTGTACAGAAAATATCATTCACTGATTTCTAACAGATGATGGATTTTATTATTTTTTTCAAAGTTAATTTTTATTTATTTTTTCCATTTACAACCACATTGTACAGGATAAGTGTGTACTCTTTTTTTCAACATTTAGCTTGTAACATTCCATATGTATACATTTAATGATTACAAATTGTCAGCGTTTACCAGAGATGAAGATTATTTATTACATCAGGTATTGTTTCTTGACTAATTAGGTGAGATATAATGGGTAGCCATATACACGTAATATCGTTATGCCCTCCATTAGTTTTTATAGGTTTCATTATATCGGATTTTTTCCCCATTATATATAGAGTAATGATTCTGGGTTTTTATCTATTGTATATCCCGCAATGTTCCTTATTTCCTCTATTATTCTGTCCCAGAAAAATGCTACAACAGGGCATTCCAACCAACAATGCAGGTATCTTATTTTAAGGGTTTTTTTAAAAAACAAAACCAACATGCTAGTGAACATCAATCACTATTTCAGCCTTTAAAAAATCCTTCTGTATTACTAGATAGTATATAAACATAACTCTTATGCTTCATCTTACTAAAATGTATTGTAAGTGAAATCTCAACCAAGCTATGTAACACTAAAAATGACCCCTGTCACTTGGGCTTTTAGTGGCCTTCTTTTCTTTTTCCCATAGTTTGTTGTTCCCCCCTCCATTTCTTTGTTTTAGTTTTGTAGAAAAGCAATTATATATATACAAGAAGGGGGGACCCACGATACTCGCGGGGGGGGGAGAGAAGCTGACAGCCACTCGGGCCGCTGCTTCTCCATCCAACTCCCCCCCCCACTCTTGGGCAGGGCCTGAGTGGCACTCAGCCACTCGGGCCTGTCGCTTCTCCCCCCCCCCCTGCTCTTGCGCAGGGCCCAAGTGGCTCTCAGCCACTCGGGTCCACCGCTTCTCCCTCCCACCCACCCACCCCCTGCTCTTGCGCAGGGCCCAAGTGGCTGTCAGCCACTTGGGCCTGCCGCTTCTCACTCCCTCCCACCCCCTGCTCTTGTGCAGGGCCCGAGTGGCTGTCAGTCACTTGGGCCTGCTGCTTCTCCCTCCCACCCCCCTGCTCTTGTGCAGGGCCCAAGTGGCTGACAGCCACTTGGGCCCGCTGCTTCTCCCTCCCACCTACCCACCCTTCTGCTCTTGCACGGGGCCTGAGTGGCTGTCAGCCACTCGGACCCGCCACTTCTCCTACCCCCCTGCTCTTGTGCAGGGCCCAAGTGGCTGTCAGCCACTTGGACCCACCGCTTCTCCCTCTCCCCCCTCCCTCCCCCTTCCCTCCCAGATAACAGTGGTGGTGGGGCCTGCCATGCGCCAAGTCTTCTCCCCTCCCCTCCCTGATAGCAGCAGCTGGAGCAAGGCCCGCCACCTGCAGAGTCCCCCCAACGGCCAAAGCATTCTCTGTGCGTACGCAGGTAACGCTTTTACTTTGGGGGGATTTAAATATCCCCCCAAAGTTTTTTTTTAACTTTTAGGATTTTTCTGCACATGTGGAGACACCTCCACATGTGTAGAAAAATCTCCCTGCCCCCCAAGTGCCCCCCATGTGGATTTAGATATCTGTACAGAGGGGGCCACTTTGGAATTTTATATATCTATATCTATATCTATATATCTATATATATGGTAAGATCCAATTTCACCAAACAGCTAAATGTCCCCTATTTTTTGTTGATTTCAGTGATTATTATGACAAAAATTCAATTATGTTTGTGCTGTATTTGATACAAAATAACCTTCCTTATATTTTAATTATTTTATCTTGCTTGAAGAAAAGAGTATCCATAATTAAAGAACTGGCCTGGCACAAACTTATCATTGAATGTTAGACTGTTCTATCAGTATGACAGTTATGGTTCCTGCTTATTGTGAGTTCTCTAATTTCCCTGATGGCCACTCTGTAGCTCAGCTTAAAAATGCAAAAAAAATTGTGAGTTTCTCTCTATTCAAACAAGAGGTAAGTAATCCTGTGATCTAGCAAGTGTTATGGTTTATGCATTAACATCTATGCTTAAGGAACTGGACCCCAACTGAGCTACAAAGTTGGTCTTTTAACCATTTCCCCGAGCTTCTTTATATTAGTTACAGCTCTCATAGGAGGATGGTCTTCATGAGTGTGAATCACATCACTCTAAAAGTCTAATTAATTCCATGAGAATATGCATTAATAACAGGGGTCATTTTGAGCAGGAGCTTAGGGGAGCTCAGCTCCGGGAGTCCGTGCCAACCCCTCCCCCCGGCGGGGGAATGCCTGCTTGTGTCATGGCTGCAGCAAAATGACCCCGTCCCCTGGAAAGGTCCTTGTTCCTCCGGCCAGCCTTCTGAAGGCTTCAGCCACCACTGAAGCTACCCTCCCAGAATAGTGGTATTTCTGAGACTTGGATTAGTAGCTGTCCCTTCTCTGCCAGCTTTCTTTCTTTCTTTCTTTCTTTCTTTCTTTCTTTCTTTCTTTCTTTCTTTCTTTCTTTCTTTCTTTCTCTCTCTCTCTCTCTCTCTCTCTCTCTCTCTCTCTCCCCCCCCTCCTTTCTTTCTTGCCTTCTGACATATTTCTGGTGATGTCAGGTGGTGTAGCATATGCAAATAAGTTATGCTAATGAGTTATGCTAATGAGCTCTTGCTCCTCTTTTTCTACGAAATGACCCCTGATTAATAATGACTGGCTCAAAAAGGCATATGAGTTATGATAGCAGGAACTTTTTCTAGCAGGAACTCCTTTACATATTAGGCGACACACCCCTAATGTAGCCAATCCTCCAAGAGCTTACAGTAGCCCCTGTAAGAACAGCTCTGTAAGCTCTTGGAGGCTTGGCTACATTAGGGGTGTGTCACCTAATATGCAAAGGAGTTCCTGCTAGAAAAAGAGCCCTGGGTTATGATATCAGCTAATACAAAATCTGGTGACATAATCTCATTATACATATGGTCTGCTCTGAAATGAATTTGGGATTCTCAGTTAACCTATGTTAAGTTAGAGTCTGTGGACACAAACAGGTGTGATGGAGATCATGGGTCTCAAGTCTGTCTCTAAAAGGCAAACTGTGCATATATGCAGGTCCACTAGGGAACTGGGCAGCAAAGGGATAACAAAACTGTAGCTTGGTATTAACATTCTAAAGGGGGAAGAACATGTGCTTTCAAACCCTCTATCTTCCCCTTTTAACAAAAACATTAATAAAAGCACAGAGACCTCAGCTTTGAATGACAAAACCAAACAGGGTGAAATGTTAAATACCCTCTTCCCTCCCCATACATAGCCTTGACCAAAAAGTTCTTCACCTGCACACTTTGCCTTCTAGAGGTGGATACAGACCCATGATCTTATACTTGTTTGGGCTTTAGGTGTAACTGATAGATACTGGGACACTATTTGAGATGTAAGCACCACTGAATAACAAAAGACTTTCTTCCAAGTAGAACTGCTTAGGACTCCATGGGTCAGCCAGGAAATCTTCAAGAGGAAGCTCCAGACTTACTAAGCCAGCAAATAGTTGTTCCCAGTAAGTGTCAGGTATTTTGTCTTCTTAATACCTATCAGCTTCACTAAGTCAGTGTACATCAACCTTTTTCATATTATACATTCTTTTATGCTCTGATTGCTCAGTACAGTGTTTTTCTTTATATTCTGTAATTCCAGGAAACCTCCAGGCCCCACCTGGAGTCTGGCATCCCTACCCTGTCTTTGAGCCTGGGTGGCCCTAGCAATGGGGTGGCCCCAGCAGGAGGTCAGCCCCCCCCCCCAAGCCATTGACCTACTGGGACTTTCCCCAGTAGCCTTAATGGCCAATTCATCCCCAAGTGGAGGGTGCCTTACTGGCAAATAAGAGTTACAGCTCATATCCAGACTACAGATATTAGTTCCCCTGCAAAAAATGAATTATTTGGAGGGTGGAATCTAAGACATTGGACCCCACTGAAGAGAAGAAGAAGAGAAGAGATTGGGTTTATACCCTGTCCCTCACTACCCAAAGGAGTCTCAAAGCGGCTTACAAACTCCTTTCCCTTCCCCTCTCCACAACAGACACCCTGTGAGGTAGGTGGGGCTGAGAGAGCTCTCTCAAGAACTGCCCTTGAGGGAACAGCTCTGAAAGAATTTATGACCGACCCAAGATCACACCAGCTGCTGCATATGGAGGTGTGGGGGATCAAACCCAGTTCTCCCAGATTAGAGTCCGCACTCTTAACCACTACACAAAACTGAGGTCCCTGTCCTTCCCAGGCTCCAACCCCCAACTCTCCAGGAATTTCCCAACTTGGATCTGGCAGCCTTTCCCTGCTGTCCACTGCCAGTGACCAGGGGGACTTGGAAACTCTAATTAATGTGATCCACTGTGAGCCAGAGGCATGGGGAAGGAGGAGCTCAGCCCAGCCTCACCCCACCCAGTGCAGCAAAGGACATGTCCATCACTGGGGTCTTGTCTGGCTTGACTACAGTGGGAGATGCTCCCACCCAGCCAAGGGACCCCTCTGCCCTGGCCAGCCTGGCCCAGCTGCAACAAGAGATGTACCCACCCAGCTTGTTCACCATGGCAAGGGATACTTTTGGCCCTGCCTTGCCACTCCAGCCTGGTGGGCAAGGGCCCCGGCCCAGCCTAGCAAAGGATGAGCCCACCTGGCCTCACTCTGCTCAGCCATGCAACTTGGTGAGACTAGTGATCCAGACTAGTGATCCAGACTAGTCAGGCAGCCTCTCTCTTTCTCCTTTGGGTGGTGTGTCCTTTTCCCAGGGCCATTTCCTACCCAACTAGCACTGGCAGACCAGCATTAAGCAAGAATCTTTACATGAAAGGTTTAGAGTTTGAAGAAAGAAAGAGATGACATCAAAGAGATGGCATTATGTAAGTAGTATGTATGTATGTATGTATTTACACCCCTGCCCGTCTGAATTCATCAGAGCCACTAAATTGACTAAGAAATCAAAACACACCTAATAAAAACATAGTGAACAAATCCTTATCTATAAAGACGAGTTGGGGTGGCAACATTCCATGGGGCACCAAAATCAGTTGGCTGCAAGAACTGCTACTCAAAAGTGGTCCCTGGCCACTGGCTGCATTCCCTCACTGTGATGTCTCAGTCCCACCCACAGAGCCACTGGCCAGTGTCTCAGCCTCAGTCTGGAGGGAGCCAGCGAAGGGGATGGACTGGGTGCTGGGTCACTCTTTTCCTCCACCCACTGCCAGGTGGGTCTAACTGTCACCCCAGTGGCCTGTTTCTGTCAGTAAAAAAGACAATTGAGTTTCAGCATAACCCTCTCCCCCGCCCACTGCCAGCTTAGCCACTTTCGTGTCAGAATAAACTGAGAACAGCTCTCTCTCCTGCTTAGCTCCACCATGGCTGGCTGGCTAATGAGGTGGGCCAGCGACCATCAGACCATTCTCTTCAACCCCCTGCTGTGCAGTTGACTTTTCCCCTAGGGTTGCCAATCTCCAGGCAGGACCTGGAGTTCTCCTGCTGTTACAATTGATCTCCAGATGACAGAGATCAGTTCCCCTGGAGAAAATGGCTGATTTGGAGGGTAGACCCTATGGCACTATACCTTGCTGAGTCCTTCCATCCCCCCCAAATGCTGCCCTCCATGGGATCCACCCCCCAAATCTCCCAGTATTTCCCTAATCAGAGCTGGCAACTGTTCTTTCTCCTCAGTGCCTGTTGCTAGGCAACCAAGCTTGCTTCTCTCAGTAAAAGGCCCTTTTCACACCTATGTTGGCTTTTGGGAGAAAACTCATTGGGGCCAGTCCTGACTAGGGGAGAGGCCTCAGCTGAACAGAATGCCATAGAGGCCACCCTCCAAAGCAGTCATTTTCTCGGGGGCAGGGAGATCTGTTCTCTAGAGTTTAGTTGTGATACCTGGTGATCTTCAGGCTCCACCTGGACGTTGGCTACCCTAGGTGTAGTAGTCAGTGCTTCAGAGCAGGGTCTCCTCTACCCAGGTTCTTGCTGAGTGGGTGATTTTGGGCCAATCATAGACTTTCAGCCTAGCCTACCTCACAGGGTTGCTGAGCAAGTCAAAAGGGGGAGAGGAGAATGATGTCAGATGCTTTGGTCCCCATTGCAGAGAAAGACTACTTTTCCTGCAGGGGAACTATGGTTGCCAATCTCCAAGTGAGGGTTGGAGATCACTCAGAATTACAAGTGCTCTCCAGATGGCAGAGATCAGTTTCCCTGGAGAAAATGGTGGACTCTGTGTCCTTATACCCTGCTGAGATGGTCCCTCTATGACAGCCAATGTGACATAGTAGTCATGGCTTCAGACCATGCTACAGGCTGCAGGTGTGTGGGGGGAGATGGAAAGCTGAAGAGTGAGGGGAAAATAAAAGAAGGTCGATAATTGGCGGCAAGCGAGATAGGGTTGCCAACTCCAGGCTGGAAAATTCCTGGAGATTTGAGGGGTGGACCCTGGAGAGGGTGAGGTTTCAACAGGGGTGGGACCTCAGACAGGTACAATGCCATAGACATCACCCTCCAAGCCAGCCATTCCCCCATGGGGAACCATTGTTGCCAATCTCCAGGGGAGGGATGGAGATCACACCTAATTACAACTGCTCATCAGATGGCAGAGATCTTCCCCTGGAGAAAATGGTGGACTCTGTGTCATTATACCCTGCTGAGGTCGCCACAGCAAATTGATGCTGACTGCCCAAGGCCGGGGCACTCTCCCAGAGCCTCTTTCTAGAGCCCGTTGTATTTATTTCCTAGTATATTACTTATACTTATTCCTAGTATAACACATGCAAACAACAATTAAGATATAGGGCAGGAATTAAGGATCTCTGAGGGAATGCCATAGGTGGTGATCTACATGTAGTATAATCCACCAAGGCATGATCCTCCCCCTCCACCCCTTAAGGTAAAACAAAGGATTGCTGGGGATCAATGTATTCTCCACTTAAGTAAGCACTGAATACTTCTGAAATCCCAGCAGCTGAAAATCTTACTGAAAGGAGAACCAAGTACCTTCCTGGATCAAAAATTCAGCTGTAATTCATGGCACTGCTGTTTCCAAACAGAATCAAGTAGGAATTTCCTGATTGCCCCTCTTAGAAAAAAAAAAGATATTTCTGGAGTATCTGACCTACTTCAGAGGGTTTATTGGCTTCTGAGATAAGAACTGTTACACATGTTGCTAAAAGCTTTATAGCATTTAAATAATAAATGATGGCTGCATGGAAACTTTACTTGGTGGATGAAATACACCTGCTTGGTTGTATTTCCACCACCTGATGCATTTGGTGTAGAGTCCAATAGGAGTCCTGCCTGCAGAAAGACAGTAGCAGGTGAGAAATATGACATCTTTTAGTTAGACAGTTTCCCTTAGATAAGTGTCATGTATCTTGTCTATTCTTCTGGTATAAAACCTCCAAAGGCTTATGATTGTTAGTCAATTGTGTGTTTTGACAGATACACACTCATGAGTACATGGCTACACTGTATATATGTACACACACACACACACAATAAAAGCCATTCAATTCAAAGAAACAATGGTTTGTGTCCAGCACAGGTTTTCAGTAGCTGCAAGGATTTATGCCTGTGGAGTTTCTCTTTTTTGGCTTTCCCTCCACAGCAGCCTGAAATGCCCCCCCCCCCATCTTGTTGCTGGGAGTCCTTTCTCTCCCCAGGAGCAGGATTTCAAAGACATTTTGGGTTGCCACTGTTCAACTTGAAAGCAGCCAATCTTTCAGTAGTGGGAGAGTTGCTATGGTGCCTAATCAAAGAATGTTTTGATAATTTGCATACTGCATATCAATTCCATGGATCAAGACTATATATTGTAAAGGAAACGTTGTTGTTGCTGTATGATGTGACAGAAAGGGAACACCATGCCCAAGGCACTTCCCCCTTCCAGGTGATAAGCCACTTCTCCTTCTTATACAACATGTTCTCCTCATTTAGTATTCCTCCCCCCCCCCCCCCCCCCCCCCCCGGTCTGGTGAGTCCTTCATCCCATCTGCTTTCAGGTTGCCCTCATGCCTTCTTTCAGCTTTTTGGGTGCACTCTAGGTCACCACAGGACAATGACTCAGTGGTGCTGGCGAGCAGGAGTGACAGTAGTGGTGACCTTGGAAACAAGATATGTGTTCAAAAAGGCAGGGAGGAGCCTTCTTCTTGCTTCTACTTTTTTGTGGTGACTTGGTGGGATCTTATTTATTTATTTTTAATTTCAGTTTGTGGATTGCTCTATCCCTGAACATTTAGGGCTCCGAGTGATGTACAACAATAATAAATTACATTAAAAACAACCCCAACAATCCAGCCATCGATTGATTTAAATAAAAACAATTCTAACAATTAGGTAATCTAAATAAAAACAATTCACAGATGGTGTTATCAGATTCTCAACTGGGTCACAACTTCCTATAAATAGGGGTGACATTGCTGGAAACATAGCTAGAAGGGGAAGGAGGGGAGGGGTAGAAAAGGAAGTGCCAGCCAAATGGTACCCATTGCTGTCCTCAACCAAAAGCTTGGTAGAACATCTCTTCCTTACAGGCCCCATGGAACTGCATCAGGTCCCACAGGGCATGGATGTTATTTGGCAGAGAGTTCTACCAGGCAGGGGCCAGGGTTGAAAATTACAAGAGGGGGAGTGTTAAGGGCCTTGCAGAGCTACTCTGTAAGCACATATGAGAGGTCTGACATTGTATAAATTCCAGGTTATGTTGTAAATAGAAATGATAATATTTGACTCTTCAAAGCTTCTGCAGGTAGGTATTCTCCCCCGCCCCCCATGACATCCTGGAACATGTACAGGATAATAATAAAATGCCTCCTGCTCTTTTTACCTCTTTCTGTCTCACACGCAGACACACCCCACTAAAGTATTATTTATTGACTGTAAGATCAAGTACTGTACTGTACACCTTGACAGCTATAGCACATCATTCACAGTTAAATAAAACACACCCCAAAGCACTGTAGAAATAGATAGCACTAAAATTAATGCCCCAGGTCACTATAAACTTGAACAGCAATACATTGTTGCCAGATCTGGAAGAATAGTAAGACAGTCGTCAGCTAGGGGAAAGCTGGCTAGTGGTCCAGATGGTGTAATTTGCGTGTTGGCTACTTTGGGATGAGTCTGCTGAAATAGGCTACCTGTTCTTTTATTGCTTTTCTATGGATATCACTAGCTGTATTTTCTTGCTGGGACTCTCCACAAAAATGAAGGACTAGTCTCTTCCTAATGGGATTCCTAATATGAAACAAGTCTCTTGCACACCATTGCTGAGGTTATATATTTTCTGAGGTACAACAGTCAAGGCAGATTCTGCACCTCAATTTTTTGTGATTTATGAACTGGGGTAACTTACGATATTGTGTTTCCTTACACAAATCAGGTTTTGAAAACAAATCAGATTTTTTTTTGATATTCAGAGAGTAATGGAGAAAGAAGAAGGCACACAGAGAGAAGTAAGGTCATGTGGAAGCACAAGTCCCTTGTTAGAGCACAACTGTGTAGAAACTGTAGCTTCCCCTCAGGGCCTAACTAGTTGTTACAGTGGCCATGAGTTCAACTCGTGGTTGTCATTGCTGTTTTAGGAAAGAATCTGACTATTTTTAAAAAATGCTGCAAGGACCAAGTTCTGCCAAACCTACCACCAGATGTTTCAGTACTTGAAAAAGGCATGGGGTGGGGGAGCAACATCATCTGGTCCTCTGTGCCACCATTTTTAAAATGGTCATATTCATCCCAAAAATGGCTGTGACAGCCACAGATCAAACCCATGGCCATAATGTCTAGTTTGGCTGGCCGTCCCTTCAGATATGAGACCTATTCTAAAAATGGCCATGAGCAGCAAGTGTCTATAGATCCCTATCTACCGAACCCCATTAAGACAGAGACATGGCTATGAAACACATAATTTTTCTGTACAGCATCAGGAATAGTGCAGTTCTGAAGGCACGTGATGAATGAGGTTGCCAAGCCTCTTGTTCTAGGAAGGCTCCTGTGCTTTGGCAAACTGTATAGACAAAGAGCAAAACAAGCAAGCTGACAACTCAACAGCAGAGCAAATAGATGCATACTGATCATTGTGGGTGTTGCTTGCACTGTAGGTTGAGCAGCTGGTTGGCATAGTGTTGTGAATGGATTCCATTCTTACCTCGACCGCACTGGAGTGCTGCCTGGACAGAGATGAAGAGACAAAGGAACAGTGATGAGTAATATTCTGCAGTAGGAACAAACAGTAAGTGGGCTCAAACACAGTGCTGCCCAAGGTTTCCCTTGCTCGAAAGCCAGTCGAATCTGACTCTAGGGGGTGGTGCTCATCTCTGTTTCCAAGCCAAAGAGCCAGCACTGTTTGAAGACTGTTCTGTGGTCATGTGGTCAGCATGACTAAATGTTGCGGCGCATGAAATGCTGTTACCTTTCCACCAAAGCGCACAGGCATCAACTACAGGGGGGCTCGGGGGCTCGAGCCACCCCCGAAATTTCCCAGGGGGGACTGAGCCCCCCTGGGGAAACAGAGCGCCCTCCACCACGCCTCTCCGGGCCCTTCCTAGGGCCGCCGCCGCCATCTCTCTCTCTCTCCCCCCCCCCAGCCTGGCCACTCCATCCCTCCCTCCATCCGTCCAGGGGCCAGCTAAGCCAATGCCCAGCTGGCCCCTGGACGGAGGAAGGAAGGGACGGAAGCAGGACTGGTAAGGTGGGGGGAGGCAGCAGCAGGGGGCGGTGGCAATGGCGGGGACATGGTCCCGGCGGGTGCATGCGCTTCGTGTGTGCTCACACACGCAAGAGCCCCCCCCCCCCCCGAATTTAAAAACTTGACGCCCCTGCCAAAGAGGTACCTATTTATCTACTTGTAGTTTCTTTCTTTCAAGCTGCAAGGCTGGCAGGAGTTGGGGCCAGAGACGGGAGCTCACTTTGTTACGCGGCACTAGGGTCTCCAACTGCTGAGCTGCCGATCTTCCGGTCTGCAACTCAGCTTATTAAACTCTGAGCCACTGTGGCCCCACTAACACAGTGCTGTTACACCAGCATATTTTCAAGGTGGGGCTCTGCTTTCTTCACTGTGGACCCTGTGTTGGAGACACTGCTATCAGCTGCAGAAGGAGGAAGGGTTGTTGAGGCAATCCACAGTACATACACATTGCAGGCGTTAGGGGCTCTGCAGTAGTCAGTGTCTGAGGCAGGAGATCTCCCTCCCTTGCCTACCTGCGTGGATTGCCTTGTCCTTGCATCCTCAGCTGGAAGAGTGGAGTGTCCTGAGGTGAAGTACTTGTAAAAATTCTAACAGAGTGATGTTAGCAATCTACTGAAACCACATCTTTTCTCATCTGCAAAGCCTCCCCCACCCCATGTGTTTACACTTACACTAGTGTTTCTCCCCACAGGTGCTTGGGGGTAGAAAATGGGACGAAGGGGCTTAGGAAGCTCAGTCTGCTGGTTCCCTGGCATACTTGTGGTGCTGCCAATATCTGATCCCTACACAGATGCATTGTCCAGAACTCTGTGAAATAATGTTGCATCTTTGAGTTATGCTTCATCCTATGCAGTTTACAGACTAATGTTAAGACTGTGCTATAAGTGAGCTTGGAGAAAGAGTATCTAGAAAAGCTGGATACTGTGTTGTCTTTATCATACGAAACATTTTTAGTTGAAGAGCTCAAGCATCTTTTATTATTGGCTTTTATTGTAGAGACATGGAAAGACATTTGTTCAAGGTCAAAACAGAATAAATAGCAAAAGCAGGGTAATGGAGAGCATCAAAGTCAAGACTATGTGGCTGCTTTTATAAGCACTGTTAGTATTTATTTTCTTGTTTTAGAGAGGTGTCATATCTTTGAGCAGCAGAAAACTTTGTGCATGCTTATTTTCAATGTGCACCTCTAGCCAATATCTCTTTTCGAAGCTTAATTTTGATCTAATACTTTCTTTACAATATTGCTTTCACATTGCTAGCTATTAAAAATAGAAGAAAAAGGTTATCTCATTCTATGGGAAAACTTCCTATTTGAATCACTGGGAACTTCATGTAATGTGTTTAGGATCAGGATAAAAACTTCTGAACAATATTAAAAACCTCAGTAATCTGCAAAATTGTTCTTGAAATCCAATACCTTTTGTTGAAATCCTATTTTAAATCAGGTAAGGACCAAGAATAAGTAGTTTTCTTTCAAGGATATTGTTTCATTACAGCAGAGATATTGCAAATAGACTTAATTGTAAAGTTGAAAATCTGGGGTTTTTTGGAACATACAGAAAATAACTGCATAAAAACAGCTATCTTTCAGTGGTCATGAAAAGTGTTAATAATACACTGATGGGTCTTGTCTAAGAATGTTTTATTATGTTTTAACTGATTTTAACTGTATTTATGTATCTTGGCTTTGCCAAGTTTTGTAAGACGCTCTGAGCCTGTGTAGCTGGGAGAGCGGCCTATATGTCAAATAAATAAACAAATATTTTGGTTTGCTGATATTCATTTTGGAATAATGCAATGTACCCAAATGCTTATGTTACTAACATTTTGGTGCTTTTCACAGCCTGGCAATTTTATTAATATAAGAATTAATTACACAACTGGTTTTGAAGTCCAACTTTTTAGGAACTGGCTTGATGGTCTATCACCAAACAATATATCTGAAGAAGTATATGCACATGAAACCTTATATCCAGAATAAAACTTTGTTGGTCTTAAAGGGGCCACTGGACTCAAATTTTGTTCTGCTGCTCCATTGCTGTTCAACCTCTGCCTTATGTATGGACGAGTAAGTTCCATTTCATTGTGTCTGAGGAAGTGTGCATACTCACAAAAGCTCATACCTTGAATAAAACATTGTTAAAGGTGCCACTGGACTCAACTTTGTTCTACTGCTTCAGACCAACACAGCTACCCACCTGGATATATATTGCAGCTGTCCCTGTTTTTCTGGCATCTATCCTTGATAAACCACTATTCTTATCTTTGTTGTTTGGGGAGAGTTTTGAAGTGTCTTAAAATTATGCAGCATTGGAATTACTATATAGAGTGTCCAGCTAGGAGCTGGGCGGCCTGGGTTGAGATCTCCTATCTTGTCTGAAGCTTGCCAGGCAACCTTGGGCTGGCAATACTCTCTCAGCCTCTCTCAACTTACAGGACTGTTTTGAGGATAAGATGTGGCAGAAAGAACTGTGTGCCTGCCTTGAGCTGCTTAGAGAAAGGGTAGGATAAACATGTGACAGACAGACACTGCAGCTGGTGAGGTTAATTTTGAAATGTTGACAAAATGTGGATGCATATAGACATACCTACAAAGTGGAGATGGAATAGGAAGTTTTGTTGTGGGGAGAGCTCTATTTTCTCCATGACTTCACTTATCTACTTACACATGACTCGGCTCTAGGTTGAAAGCTGCCTGTCTTCTACCATTTCTTTTCCTTCCTTCCTTCCTTCCTTCCTTCCTTCCTTCCTTCCTTCCTTCCTCTGGCATGATTCTCAGCTTCTTCACTTGCCTGGTAGTTTTTAAAATGTATTTTTCACTTTTTTATTACTGAGGAAACTGCTTCAGTGTGGAGTGGAAGGTGGCTTTGTATCTGATGCAAGGTCCAGCCAAAACAGTGCTGTGCACAGCGCGGCTGTGAGAAAAGAGGGAAGTGGCTTCACAAGAGCCATAATTGTACAATGAGCATTGTGCCAACTTGGCTTCTGTCCCAAGCCAGTGGAGTGCATCTGGCCTGAGTGTGTACAGCAAATTAGACAGTTATTTCTTTTCTTGTCCTTTCCACCAGCAATTAGCAAACATAAACATTTAAAAAAATTAATTGAAGACTGATTATTGACAACAGTACCAAAATTACAAATAAGAATGATACTTTTGTAACTTCTGTTAAATGTTTCTGAATTGTTCAAAAGGGGGCCATTTTCCTTGACATGTTATAAGAAACATTTTGGGAAAGAAAAATGTAGGCACAATCCAGTGGCCCACATCCTTGCAGCAATAGAATTAGAATCCTGGTTGAAACCCAAGTGAACAAGAACCTTCCATAACCAATGGACTGGATGCAAAGATTCTCTTCTGCCAAGCTGCATCCATGAAACCTTTCCACCAGGGCTTTTTCTATCAAGACTCCTGCCCTGGGAGGGCGTAGCCCAAGTGAAAATGGGGAGACAGTCAAATTTCCACCATTCACTAGTGGCACCTGGTGAATGGAAGCATTGTCCATCAAAAATGTAGGAGATGGGGAAGGTTTTTCTTGTTCCTCATCCTCACTGCAGTTCCCTGGTTCATATGGCCATTTGTTGACACAGGTCCAACAATTTCCAGTTACATGAGTGCCCTTGGGCTTGCACTTCATTGACTGGATTGCAGCAACCAAGTAACATATGCTATTTGCAGAAGGAAATAAAGAGTGCCTGTAATATAAGCTTTTTATACACAAACACTTTAGATACATTTTAGTCAGATCTTTGTGATATTTTTATGTATGTAATAAATATCTAGGGTAAAAATAAAGTTTAATTTGCAAAAAGACAGTGTTTGAAGTTTACCCTAAATTGTACCTTCTTGGGAATATTTTTTCCCTCTTGAATCCTGCAAATATTGTTTAGAGATTATTACTATATATAGGCAAAAGATTATCACACTGAATAGACATTCTAAAGCAAAAAATCATGTTGTTGTAAGTAAGTTTACATCTGGCACATTCTAGCTGTGATGCCATTGACATCAGAAACTGAATGCTACCTTTTAATGCTCATTAGCATTCTACTTAACTGTTACAATTACAAAAATAGTATGAATTTTTTAGCCTTTTTTACCCTAGTAATATTTGTTAAAAAATTAAAACTGCTTTTTAAAAAAATCTCTGGCTTTGATTTTTTGGTAATAGTGAATCCGGCTAATGGATTTCAGAGTGAAAAGACTGAGTTACTATGGATACACTGCAGCTTGAGAGCTTAAAAGGACAAAAGGATAAATGAATCCAGTACTGGTTACTTAGCCATTCTCTGAGTGGTTTCTAATAACTCAGAGAATTACAGTCTTTGAGACAAAAAATGAAGTGGGGAAATGTTAATTCTTTGCAAATATGTTTTTCATTTTCTATTTCACTTCAAGTCATTGCTTATGGAAGGGGATGTTGGTGCTGTTTTTACAACATCTTCTTGGTGTAGTTACTGTTTTGATGTAGTCGTATTTTGACATATTACGAAGTTACTGAGGAAATATAATTAAGTCACAATGGAAAAGAAAGCACACTTCCATGGACTGATTACTGATTGTTAGTGAGGCTTTTATGGTTTTTCATAACCGTTATTACTGTGTCTCCTTCATGGAACTTTCTGGTGCACATTTTTAAATTTGCTCTATAAAAGCCATTTGTAAAAGTAATTTTCAGGAAATAATCACGGTTACTATAAAGGTAGTATCACCAGCTCTACCTATTCAGTAGCATAGTTTTGTCTAGAAAAGATATCAAATGGAAACAGCTTGCTTTAGAAACCATCAGAACATCAGGAAGGCATGGCATTACTGTGTGGCAGTGCTGTAGGTGCTCTCCAGCCACAGCTACTCCCTCCAATGTTGACATAGCTGCAGCAGCATGGGGCTTACATCCCCCAAGCGTTTCATTGCCATTAGCACCATGTAGGCACATTCAGTTATATAGCAACAGCAGCCATGGCCACTTCCACACAGGGGTACAAAAACATGCCCCTGTCATGGCATCAGCAACAAGTGAGATGAGCAGAGTGTCTGTACACACTTTTCCCTGCTGCATTCACTGTTCTTGCTGCCCCTAACCCCTGTGCTACTCCCTTTCCTCTGCCACTTCTGTGGTTCTGCACAGATATGGCGGAGATGTCAGCACACTGCCTGGTGAGCCAGAATCCACCCCTTTACTCATTCTTTCCCTTTTCCTAGGAAAGGAGAGGAATAAAATCCTTTTAAAGAATGAAAGGGGGAAATGGATGTAGAGCCTTAGCTCCACCATTTTGAAGTAGCAGCTGCAGGTGGAGCATTTGGACGGATGACCTCTCTGCAGCTACCCAACAGTTTTCCCTTTGAAACAGATCGGATGAGATTTATTTTTGATCTGGCTCAAAGGGGAACACTGTGAGAGCCAGACAAGTGGTTTATTTACTTTATTTATACCTCACCTTTCTCCCCAGTGGGGACCTAAGTGGCTCAGACTGTTCTCTTCTCCTCCATTTTATCTTCACAACAACCCTGTGACGTAGCTGAGGCTAAGAGTGTATGACTAGTTCATGGCCACCAAACAAGCTCCCATAGGAGGAGGTCATTCATTAGTTGTCATTCCTTAAGGTTATTCATTGGCATCATCCCTAGTCTCTGACCACCTGTTTCTGAGCCTTAAAAGAGAGAATGGCTGTGGTAGCTTGACTGGAGACTACTGGGGGAACCCTAAGCACTGAGAACATGATCACTTAGTGCTTGGTAGAGGTTTGCTATCCACCTTTCTTGTTGCTATGGCTACTGCCCCTTTTCCCAAGGTGTCAGGGAAAGCCTGTCCATGCTTTCAGCTAGTAGACTGAGAGAAGAAAGGCCTGAGAACAGCTTGTTCCTTCCCAGACTGCAGGTGAGGTAAACATTGTACAGAGGATGATTAATTTATAGCTGTTTATGGCTAGTGGTCATGTTGTAGATGTCATGTAAATAGCAACATCGGAAGAGTATCTGTTCTCTGTGAGTGAAATACCTATGGAGTGAAACAAGGGCCTGGAGATTTTTAGATATACTCTCAAAAAAAATGTTATTAATGTATTTTGTTATTTCCTATTCTGTAGAAACTGCTGATCCACAACACGTAAGGTGCGTTCAGATGTGCAGATTTGAGCTGGTTCAAAACGCTTTGAGCCGGCTCAAATCTGCGTGTTCAGACAGCCACAGCTGCCTCCCATCCCCAGCCGTCACCTACCGGACCAAATGCCATCTCAGAGTGTCGCATTTTTGAGACCAGGTCCCAAGGTGGTTTCTCCTGTCCCCTTCCAGCTCAAGCCGCCTTCTCCCCATGTGATTGCGGAGCCGTCGCCAAGCTACTTCCGAGTCGTTAAGGCCTCCCCCCCCGCGGAAGCCTCTGGCTTCCACTTTTTGACCACCATTTTTTTTTACCGTTGGTGATATGTGCATGAGCGCTTCTACACCTTTCCAAAAAAATACATGTTTTTAAAAAATGGCCACTACTTCTGTGTTCTGGATGCCACGGAGACCAGTTTCGGGGTAAAAGTTTAAAGGGAAGTGTTCTCTCAGCACAAGGAAGTCACGGAGCTTGGGTGAGTGAGAGGCTTTGCTCTCCTGCTTTTGCGCATGCACTAGATTGTATTTTTGGGTGATTGCTTATGTGCATGCGCAAGCAGTGAATTTTTTTTTAAAAGCCCAACACACACTTCCGTGTAGACGCCAGGGAGCCGCTTGCGTGCGCTTCATGCCGGTCCGGAGTGGGGTGTTTCAAGCCGGTTCCAACCGGCTCCAGCATGCTGTCTGAATGCACCCTTGGTTTGCTACTTCTGTGAACAAAGTGAATCACTTTGCAAAGCATTAATCATCTACACATTTAGCTGTTAGGAAACAGGAGAGAATATTAAAAGATGAAAAAGATGATGTTTTGTTGAAAAATATGCGGTCAAAACAGACCTTAGACTATTTTTAGAAGTGTCTTCTACAAAACAAGGGATTGAAACATACATAATGTCCCATACAAACATTTACTTTTGCCTTTGTTAGGCATATAAGCCTCCTCCTCTCCTCCCATCATGCCCTTCCTTCTCCCCAACCCTCCTGATATTTCTTTTTTTGATCATCCTGTGTCCTTCCCATTACCACTGCTACTGCCAGTGTCTTCTCTTTTCCCCTACCACCACATGTTTTGGCATTGTTTACTGCAGTTGCCCCTGCTCCACATCTGGGAAAGTTATAACTTTACTTGCAGAAGTGGAGCCAGAGTATTTGTACAAGGTTGCACTTTTTGCTGTAGCGGCAAAGAAAATTCAAATCAAGTTGACTGAATCTTTGCCTGCTAAATAGCCAGGGCTATGTAAGGCCCTTATTCCAAACCCTATATTCATTCTGTAGTTTTAGTGTTTTTTTAATCTCACATTATTTTAAGAATGTAGCCAGTTTTATGCTTGACACACATCTTCTATTTTTAATCCCTTTCTTTCCTTAATCGAAATATTCTTAGGACCTGGTATTGCACTTCATCCACTTTCATCCAACCATGTAGCTAACTTAACAGCCCAGCCCACCTTGGTCCCTCCTTGCTTTCCAAGCCTAGGATGTTCAACCTCCTGTCTACAGAATCAGATCTTTGCTCTACCACTTTAGCTTCTTGCCTTAGCTGGAGTGCCATACATCACACTCCATCTTGGAGTGCTTCTTGGCTGGAGTGCCCTACATTGCACAGTGGTGGTGGTGGGGGGGGTATACTTATAACATTCAGTTCTATGTGGACATTTTAGAGTTAGGTATTTTTGTTGTGTGTTTGGATATTATTTTGACTCTTGGAGTTTGCTAATGTTCCAGCCCAGCTGCATGTATCATGTCCCTCTATACATTTTTTCTGTGATTTCACTCTACCCAGATTTTCAGCATTCCTTCCAGGCTTGTAGAGAAACTTTGTCACCTCTTATATCCATTTATATAGGTCACTGCTTAGATTGCGAGGGCTGTAAAGTGGTTATAAAATATATGCCAGCAGCTATTTTGGCATAGGAATGAAAACAAATGGAAAGTTTCTTTTTTATGTTGAGGCCCTTTTAAGTAAAGATTTGAGCCAAACTGCAAAATGGGTCACATTCATATTGACCACACATACCAACCAATGCTCCCTCTAAGCTGTGGAGTCTTGTGAGTGAAAATTCTACTTTGTGAGCTACTGGCATTAAAGCTGTGAGCGAGCGATTTGGCTGCTGCAGAAATTAGTTTGCACTGGAGCCATTTTCCTGAGCTAAGACAAAAATGTGTGAGTCAGAGGCTAAAAAACTGTGAGCTAGCTCACACTGACAGCTTAGAGGGAACACTGATTACCAACCAGACATACTAACTATTCACATATACCAATTTATCATGCAGACAAGCCTACTTTCATTATATCTCCCTACTCATTTTATGAACCTTTTTAGCGGCATACAAAAAATTGCCCAATTCCCATAGTGTTCTGTGGCACATAAAGTGTGTTCCAATGTGCACTGGATGGTGATAATTGCTATAGGAAGAGATGTCATTTGACCTCAGTGTGCTAGCATCACCTCTAGCCAAATTCCCAGTTTATCTAATTCTCCATCCCCATGTTTACAGAGCACACTAAAAGTGAACTCAAGTAGCACAGGAATAAAAATGCTACTGCTTGGAACTCCAGATTGATCTGAAAAGGCTGAGACTGCTTTTAAACCTGTCTCATAATTTTAACATGTGAAGTGCCTCCTGACAAGCTTCCTAAATGCTGAGAGATGGCAATACTTTGTAAATATGGGAACAGCATATATAATATGTTCAAATTGGTTTAATAGTGCTAAATGAGGGAGTCATTTTTAAGACTCTGTGTCCTGTAATTTTAAAAACAGTGACCTTTTTAATCCACATCATATTTCCTTTCACTGATTGTGTTGCGCCCCATATGAAATCATTATTTTGCATGGTTTAATGGAGTAAAATATATCAACAGAGTAGCAGATAGTGCTTTTTAATATACCCTGCTAATCCTTCTCTAAAGGATTTACATACGATCCACTTGGAACTCTCCTCTGAAATGAAATTATTTAACAAATTTACTAAAGAAAAGAAAAACCACCCCTTTACAATGCATAACCTAGGCTTTAATTTTTCTGATTTCTAGTGCAATGTGTTATTCATCAAGAAATGTACTGATACTGATACCAAACCAAGGTCAAAGTGAAATGAATGGGGAGTACCCAAAATACAGCTGTATGAACTCTTGTTTCAATGGGAACTGTACAAAAGAAGACCCTGGCAGGTTGTGTATTAAATTACGTGGTTTGAAATTCTTACCTATAAGGAAAAGCATGAAAGTAGATGCTATTTAGTGTTGCCATGGGAGACAGCTTGAGAAGAACATTTGTGGAACAGATGGACAGAAGCTAAATACACAGCTATGGGTCCGGTGTAAAAGTTATATAGCTTTATTCAGACAAGGAAGATGCAATCAGTATAGTATGAAATAAAGCATTGAACATAGCAAGATTTTTAACCGATTTTTGGTAACTTCAGAATGTGGGAGCTATACTAGGCTACAAAGATTGGTTGTTTCTGGAGAAAGTCTTATCAGACCCCATAATAAAGCAATTCCAGTCCTCCAAAATTGAGATCTAGAATGTGGAATCTGGAAAACATATTGTATGTCTTGGAGACATTTATCAGGCCATTCTAAAATTCACCATGCATGCCCAGAAATCTCTAACTCTTCAGCAGATGCCATTTCTGATGGTACAGTGACTCGTAATGGAGGGACTTGGGAAGGCAAACCCACGTTGATTCTTCCCATGTCTCTACTTGCCCTCAGCCTCAAATCTGCCAGCAGGAGCACAGAGAACAGGGCTTGTAAGGAGGATTTCAGCTGGTAGACTGGGTACTAGTAATCACTCCAACTTTACTCTGTTGAATTGTCACTAGCCAGTGTTGGATAGAGATATGGTTTCTATTCTCTGTTTCACTGGGTCTTTTATCCAGATGGTTTATCATTTACAGCTTCCTGGTTCTCAAGTGTTTAATGAGGCACTTTTTGATGGAAGTGGTTTTTCCAGACATAGACATTCACAACAGTAGAGAAGAGCTATTACAATATTATGATTTTCAGAGCAAATAAACAGTAGCTATAAATGAAAAATGGCCATAAATATCTCAACAAACATTCATGCCTCACTGGCTGTGTGTCATGAATGTTATATAGGATAAAGGTTATTATTTATGGTTATATTCTTTACACTGCAGAATTTGGGGAAAATATATATTTTACATTTATGACTGTCCCTATTTTTAGAAAAAGCAATGTTAAATTCAAAGAAAAAGAGAGAGACTGTTCAGGAAGAACACGGCTACATTATGTACAGTCTTTGTGGAGTCTTAAGGATAAGTTCCATTACACACTCCATAGTTCCCTACATAGTAAGAAGTTAACTTCAGGCTTTCGTTTTCCTTATATGACAGAGCAGCAGAAACAATACTTTCTTTGTATTACTTGTTTTATATACAAATAAAGTACAGTATCATGAAATCAAAAGGCATGTCCATGTCCACTGAAGGCAGCAAATCCCTGACATTGGCATCCAACTCTCAAAGCAAGCTCTTTCACCTGAATGTGTATTACCATCCGCTAATGCACAGCTCCAAACATGCTCTCACTGTCTTTTTTCTTGCTTGGTTCAGACATGACATGAGTCCATGGTTTGTTTTAACTGTAACTGATTTGTTAAACCAGGGTTCTGCTTACAAATAATCATTCAAATCCTGGTTTAACTTGTCAACCGCTGGCAATGCTCTCTTCCCTTGCTTTCCCCGAAGAAACCCAACTGGCCTCCTGATTTACATTGCAGTGTATGGAACTGAGGGACAAGCCAGGGTTAAGGCAGGATTCCAGGGGAAGGCCTCAGCCTCCAAGCCCTGTTTGATGGTCCCCCAGGGCAACTGGTTGGCTGCTGTGTGAAATAGGATGCTGATAGATCCAGCAAGGCTCTTTTTATGTTCTTATGATATCACACAAAGCCATAGTTAAGAATAAGGTAAAGGGAAAGGTTTTCCTTGCTCAAAAGCTAGTCAAATCTGAATCCAGGAGGCATTGCTCATCTCCGTCTCCAAGCCAAAGAGCCAGCACTGTCCAAAGACTTTTCCATGGTCATGTGGCCAGCATGACTAAATGCCGAGGCGCACAGAACACTGTTATCTTCCCACCAAAGCACTACCTATTTATCTACTTGCAATTTCTTGCTTTCAAACTGCTAGGCTGGCAGGAGCTGAGGCCAGAGACAGGAGCTCACTCCGTCATGTAGCACTTGGGTCTTGAACTGCTAAGCTACCGACCTTCCGGTCTGCAGCTCAGCGTCTTAACCGCTGAGCCACCGTGGCTCCCATACCTGTGTTTAATAAACAAACTTCAAACTTCATTTTGTGGTTTCATTTTGTAACAATAGTTTTTTTGTTTTTTTAAAAAAAGCCCAAAATTATTAAATCACAACAATATACATCATATTTAACTGTAACAAGAAAATTCACAGATAAAACACAATAACATCAATATTGAGCCTAGCACAGCATTTTACAAAAGCAGCTTGTTAATTTGAAGTGAAGAAATAAATAACCTTACAAAAGAAATACATCAATACACTTTTAGAGGGAAGCTAATAATATTTTAGAAATATGATAACAAACTATGGTATTGTTAATTAGAGAAGTATGGTTTGAATGAAATCCTGAGCTTTATAGTTCAAAAATGGGAACCGTTTTTTTTAACGAATTCATTAAACCTAAACTAGTGTCATGTTTAGAGATAGAATCTGCAATTTTATCCATTTGGGAAAATTCCCACACTTTAACATACTAATCGTCAATAGTCAGTATAACACTATTTTTCCATTTGGCTGCAGTTAAACATTTAGCTGCAGTCAATAAAACATAAATTATTTCCTGTCTGATCTTGGGAATCTCAGGGTTATTCCATAAATTAAGAATTAATACTGGAGATTCCTGAATCCAATAATTAGATGAATGTGTTTTATTAACTTTTCCCAAAATAAATCGACAGAATGATGCCTCCACCAACAGTGTAGCAGTGACTCATTCTCACCACAATTCTTCCAACATTTGGTTGAGGTAAAAGAATTTACATGATGTAGTGAAGTGGGAGTGATATACCAACATGTAAGCAGCTTATATGACAAATATTAAATTTTAAAAGATTTGGAAGTATACGCTGATGAAGTCCATATTTTAATCCATTGTGTATTTGTTAACTCTATTCTCAAGTCCTTGGAGAGATGTGTTTTCTATATCTTTCCAATCTGTGGGATAGGAATCATCGTAATATTCAGGGCTCATTTTGGTCTGAAGCTCGCCGGAGCGCCGCTCCTGTAGTAAGAAGCCCAGGGGGTGGGGCACAGACAGCAAGCTCCACCCCCTCCTCCCAGCAACCCTCAGTTGGGCCATGAGGAGGAAGAAGCAGGCAGGTAAGTTGCCTGCAATGGCTGCTGCCCCCCCACTGCCGCCTTTAAGATGCTCCCCCCCACCACCGCATTTCCTGGGCCCAGCGCCGCAGTGCAGGGTCCAGGGAAGGCCTCCAAAGGCCCCTGCCCCCCACCACTACATTTCCTGGGCCTGGTGCACAGCACAAAGTCCAGGGAAGGCCTCCAAAGCCCCCCCCCATATTTCCTGGGCCTGGCACTGCCTTCCTGGGAAGGTCTCTAATGGCCCCCGCACCACCTTACCCGGCCCTCTCTCTCTCCCTCTCTCTTCTGTCCCTCTGTATGTCTGTATCTCTCTCTGTGTGTGTCTCTCTGTATGTGTCCCTTTGTGTGTCTGTGTCTCTCTCTGTGTGTCCCTCTGTGCATGTCTCTCTCTTTCTGTCCCTCTGTGTGTGTGTGTGTGTCTGTGTCTGTGTCCCTCTTTCTGTGTGTATCTCTCTGTGTCCTTCTGTGTTTGTATGTCTCTTTGAGTCCCTCTGTGTGTCTGTGTCTTTCTCTGTGTGGCCCTCTCTGTGTTTGTGTCTTTCTCTCTGTTTCTTTCTGTGCGTCTCTGTGTGTGTTTGTGTGTCCCTCTCTGTGTGTGTCCCTCTGTGTGTGTCTCTTTCTCTGTGTGCCCCTCTGTGTGTGTGTGTCTCTCTCTCTCTGTGTCCCTCTCTCTCTGTGTGTGTCTCTCTCTGTGTGTCCCTCTGTGTGTGTCTGTCTCTCTGGGTGTCCCTCTGAGTGTCTGTTTGTCTGTCTGTCTGTCTCCCTCTGTCAGCCTCAAAACGCGGGATTGGGTGAGCAGAAAGTGCAGGAGGGTGCCCTTAGTGCAGTGGGGGGGGGGGAAGGGTAGAGGGAACCCACAGTTGCAAAAGATCAGATGGGGTGGAGGGAGAGCAGCACTTTGTGTGGCCAACTTTGCCTTCAGTTGAGTGGGATGCCTGCTTCCAGGTGGGACCTGTGGATCCCCTGGAATTACAGCTCTTCTCCAGACACATTATCTAAGCATGACTTCACCCTCCCAATAGATTCAAGTGAGTAGCCGTTTTGTTCTGAAGCTATAGAATAAATACCTGAAGAAATGTGCACGCACACTAAAGGTTATACCCAGAATTAAACTTTGTTGGTCTGAAAGGTGCCACTGAACTCAAACTTTGTTCATTCTCCAGAGTTCTCCCCTGGGCATCAGCATGCCAAGGGCCTACTCAGTGACTCTCTAGTGTCTCAGGCTGAGGTCTTTCATATTACCTACTGCTAGATCCTTTGTGGAGATGCTGGGGACTGAACTTGGGACCTTCTGCATGCCAAGCAGATGCTCTACCACTGAGCCACTGCCCCTTGCTCTACTTTCCTTGCACACTCATCCCAAATCAATCTGTTATGTTGAACCACTGAGCCCTTTGTTTGCACTTTCTCTGGTGGCCGGTGTGTAGCCTGGAGCTATTGGGAGACCCTGTGGGTGTAGTGGTCAGATGTTTAGGCTAGGATCTGAGACAGCCAGTTTCAAATACTTGACTGCGCTATGAAGATTGTTAGGTGATGATGGGCAAGCCACTCTCTCAGCCTAGTGTATCTCCAAGGGTCATTGTGAGGACCAAATAGAGGAGGGGAGACCAATGTACACCCTCTGAACTTTACTATTTTCTTTGCTTTTGAACCAGTTTTTCTTCAGGTAGGCTTACCAGCTCTGAGTTGGGAAATACCTGGAGAACTTTGGGGTGGAGCCTGAGCAGTGGGTGTTGCCTTCTGACACACTTCTGGTGATGTCAGAGGGTGTGGTATATGCAAATAAGTTATGCTAATGAGTTATGCAAATGAGCTCCTGCACCTCTTTTTCTATGAAATGACCCCTGGTAATATTTAGGTAGAAATGATAAGACTGTTGCTACATAGTAAGTTTTTATGTCTAGAAGCGCTAAGCCTCATTTAAGGCTGTGAAAGACACACAGAATTCTAATCTGTTTTAAGTGATCTTTGTACATTTGCTTTGCACCAATGCAACAAAAGTTTGCCCTCTGTTGCATTCTGAAGCCTAGTTCTCTAGTTCACTTCCTTACCAGTGCACTTTACAGAATCACTTCATTGTTCACAATAGTGTGGAGGTTCTTTATTCAGTCAGCTGCCCAGGATTGCATATGAGTGGCTGTTCCGCAGTATACCAGTCTTCTGGCCAAGGCTGTTGGTGGTCCTCTTTGCTGGCCAAGCAGCAATGAACTTGACTACTGTGACTGCTTCCACCATTGTATTATTAATGATAGATCTGTGTCACAGAACACTCAGAATGAGATTTACAGCTCTTCTTAGGTTTCAAAGTGGTCTCTTTTGTGTCACTAGCATGTGTCTTTTGACAACAATTAAGCTGCAAAGCACAATCCTCTGTATAAGACTCACACAGTGCTAATTCATTTCAGTAGGATTTGTGCAAGAGAAGTTCTCAATCAATTGTGCCCATAATGAAATAGTTTACACATTTGAAACAGATGCTTATGGGGCTACCAATATCATTTCCACATTAAAGTACATATGCTGAAACTTATTTCACTGTCCTTTGTTTAACATATTGCATTTTTGTCTTAATTGAGGCAATGTACAATTAGATCTCAGAAAGTACTTGGCAGAACAAAAAGTATTATATTGTTTTCTGACTTAATGCAGGATAATCACAAATTGGCTACTTGATGTCTAGTTATTATCAAGTGATGTAGTATATCATGACACTTTTGCGCACTGCATTATTAGGTAAATTAACACAAACACTATTTTTATTATTCATTCATTTAAAATATTTATACCCTCCCTTTGGATAACAAATATCCCCAAGGCAGCTAGCAAAGAAGAAAAACATTAAGCCAACAATTACACCAACAAAGTCAAAACAAAGAGATGAGTTAATAAATGATATTTAAAATGGCAGCAAGCAGCTTAAGAGACAGTTAATTTGATAACAACAGGACAGACCAAAAATCAAAAATTACAATAAGTTCCATTTACTTGAGGAAACCAAGTGCTTTCCTAAAGAATACAGTTTTACCTGATGACAAATGGCCATTAGGGAAGGTGCAAATTGGATTATCTGGGGAATATAAATTATATATATAATCTAGAGTTCTATAAAACCAGGGGAACTTAGTTTAGGAGATGTAGCAAAAAAAGAGGGCAGGGAAACAAGTGATACTTGCGGATGAGAAGTTTAGCTGATGTGCAGTATATCTACCCCCAGTTGTTTGTTTTGTTCTCAGAAATTGGTAAGATTATGAAATATGAGTCTATGTATTATGCAGAGTTAGCACTGTTTTAATAATAATTCAAGAATATTGTATTTTGTTGAACTGAGGGGCTCACTAACAGAGAGGCTGCAATATGTTAAACAGAGGAAAGTGAAATAAGTTTTCAGCCACAAGTCTTTATGTATGCATGTCACAAAATTTCACAATTATTCTGTGTTATCCCAATGAAGTAAGAGAATAGTTGAAAACATAAAGTTAGGGCCTGGTTTCTTCTCTCTTGATGCAAGGTTCAAAAGGTCTCTGTGAGCTCATCCAAGCTTGAGAGTTTTTAATAAAATTCTCAAAAATTACAATTGTTAACATAGTTGTCATGTCTCAAAAGTTGCAGGGACAAGACACTTTGCTGAGGGGAGGAATAAGGAACTCCTTATGTATTTGTGCATGCATGATTCTTCTTGTCAAACAAGAAACACTCATGAGTTGTATTGACACCAGCCATCAGAATTTATTTAACTCTTTGAGCCACATTTGAAAGAGCAATTGTAGAAATCATGTGTTGCTATGCTTCACAGAGCTGAATTTTGGGGAAATACTTCCCATGAAAAAAAAGTAAAAAATGTTTCATGCTGAATTGCACAAAGAAACCCAAGTCTCTAAGTAACTCTTTGGATGTGTCTTTAAAGACATCTTTAGAGACTTTACCTGCCATGTTTTATAAGACTACAAAAAAAAAGAGAAAACTGATTTTTTTTTCATTTTTAAGTAAATAATTCAAATTGTTCAAGAAACATTCACGCACTTCACATGGTAGCTGTTCAGAGGTAGCAGCCAGTGAAGCATTTCAGTAGTGGGAATTGCTCTGATGTTGGTGCAGAACTTGATTTACTGTCAAGTGGAACAGGGAGAGGGGGTGTTTTCACCTGATTCTCTCTTTCCATCACACTACTAGAAATCACAAAAAGAAGGGATTGTGTTGAAATGATGACATTTGGAAGTTCTGTACTAGTAAGCAGATGTAGATGCAGTCTTGCTGGTGCTCAAGTAGTTATCACACAGCTCCTTTCTGCTATGAATCAGCCTTTGAGTTCTCTATGAAAATTAGGAAAGCAATGATTATTTGTCAGCACAACAATAATCCATTGTAAACCATTGTTTTATGGTATTTTGATTGTTGGTAGCTGCCTTGAGCTGGTTCGTCTGGAAAGGCAGGGTATAAATACAAATAATAAATAAATAATAATCATCACTATAATAATAAATAAATAATATTTCACATTTATGTCATTCTTAAGAGTGTTCAAAGCACTTCACATACATTATTTTGACAGTTCTTACAAGAATGGAGTACATACATACATGTACTTTTATTGGCATAAACAAGAATGGAGTAACAAAGTTCACTATTATCATCTTCACAAATTGGGGAGATCGTCAAGAAATTATGGGGGAATAATAACTGTGAATTTTCCTAACCCTATCAGCTGTAATCATTCAAATACACGTATTACTAGATGTAGGACTAATCCTGATTATGCTGTTTCAGATAGAAGACTGAGGAGGGCTTGCTTAAAGCCAGTTAGAGAGTTCCTGAATAAGAATACATTTGAAATGTCTTTGAACATGTCCATAAGTAATCAAATATTTTCACAGGAAGTCTTGATAAACAAGTGCATTAACTCTACAGTTTCCTTTCCTTTATCCAATAAAAGTGCCTTGAGCAGTATAACAATCTAAAATTTCATTTATAACCTCTATTTATTTCCCAAAGACAAAAGAAATATTTTTTTTGCAACTTCCAAGGTCATATTAGGATTAGGAAGGGGACTACCCTGCTTGGATTAAAATCATTGATATTCAGTAGCCACAGTAAAATAAAATGGCATCTAAGATTAGAATATCGAGGGTATTTCAACAAAATATGAGACTGAATCTATTTTATCAAGGGAGGAAGAGCAAATTCTGTCAGAGTTGTGAAGATTCTAAAAGCAGTCTCTCATAACCACCGTTGAGTGGGCATTCATTGTAGCAAGAGTAAAAGCCCCAAATAGACAGGTGAGGTCAGATGATAAGCATAGGAGAGAAGAGAATCAGGGAATATTCAAAAGATTGTGAAGAACAAACTCACTGAACACAAAGACTAAAACTACTGCAATCAACCCGCCTAATCTGTTTTTAAATTGTAATTGCTGATTCAGCGAGCCCCAATTCCTTGATAGATTCAGTGGTAAAACCAACAGCTGACAATTTCTTGATCCTAAACCATGATGATTTATAAGAATCCTCCTTCAATAAGGCCAAATAGCCATTGATACTGAAATGTAACTTTAAGTGCAGATTAAGTATCCATGCCCTAGCTGCCAATGACAGTTGACCAGATGCGGTTCACAAAGCCACACCAGCAACACATTGCGGTATATTTAGCAGCTTTCTAATGAGGTAAAGAAGTGGAAAGCCAATAGATTCCATGACCTCCTTAATTCTTATTGTCACCCCATATAAAATAATAGGGATTAATTTTAAAATAAAAACTTAAATAGACCCCAATACATATCTCCTTCCCCTTGTTTGAAAGAAATTCAAAATACCACAGGACAGCATTTGATTTTGTTTCTCACAGCATTTTTATACAGAGCCCAGATTCTGAGAGGAAAAAATTTGTTAACACCCCGCTCCCAAGTCAACAGTATGTTTTAGGATTCCTTCTTTTTTTCTTTTCTTTTTTTTAGTAAAAACCACTACCTTGGACTTCTCTTAGTTTACTATCAAATCTTCTTTGCAACAGTAGTAAAAAAAAGCTTTAAGGAGCTCTATAAACCAATATGAGTGCAGGATAACAAGACTACATCATCTGCATACAGCAGAATAGGAATACTATAGTTTGCTAGAGAAGGAGGACAACAGGATTTATCAAAATGGCTTGACAGATCATTTAAGTATAAATGAAATAGATACAGAGCCAGCAGGCAACTTTGTCTGATACTGTATTCAAGGCTGTGTTCAAGGCTGTGTTCAGACAACTCATCCCCATGTCCACAACGAACCTGAGCAGTAGCATCAGAATGCAAACAATGAAATAACCATAGAAATGTTTTATTAATTGAGACAACTTGCAGCTTCTCTCACAATCTAGTCCAGGGGACAGAATGGAAAGCCCCTTTAGGTCCATAGCCCACATGTAAATCAAGTGGCCCACGGGCCAGATTTGGCCCCTGCAGGGCTCCTACCCAGCCCTTGACCAACTGGTTCGTCTGCTTCCTTCTCCAGTTCTGCTACTGCTGCATCACAGCTTGCTTTGCCAGACAAGCCTCTGTTCTCCACATTGGTTTAGGCTCCTCTGCCTCCTCCTTCCAGGGAGAGAGAGCCAGAGCTTGCTTCCTGGACAGGCTCTTTCAGTCACACAGGAGACAAAGGCTCTAGCCACTCCACAAGAATCTTCAACAAATAAGATGAATACAATTTGCCTAAACTTGACAATAAACTGATTGGCTGATAACCCTTTTTAAAAATCAGCACAATTATTTAGGGATGGGCATGAACCTTTAAAAAAAGCGGTTTGGTTTGGGTTCAACCCAAATTTTGGCCCATGAGCTGGTTGTGCCCATCCCTACAACTATTGTATGCTTTCACGGTTTTGGGATGACCCCTGCCTGCTTTATCTGAGTAAACAAGGAAGCAAGAATTTCTGCCCACCAACATGGATTAATCTTAAGCAACTTGTTTGGAATAAGAGCAACACCAGGGGCTTTCCCTGAGTGAAGACTATTAAATCCTCAATTTCCAAGAGAGCAACAGCTGGCCAGTTTGGTAAACTATCATTTATAAACAACAGTTCTTAAGACAAAACAAAATCCTATTAATGGTAAACAAGCTCTTAAAATATGCTTCCTAAACCTGTGGAGAAATGCAAGAAGGAATACAACTCTAGGTTTTAAGGCCCTGATTTATAATCGACTAGAATGCTGCACTGTCATTAGAACTGGCAGATGCTATTGGTTAGATTCATGCATTATGCGATCCTTCAGTTTTCTGTTACCTGGTCAATTTCTTACAATATTTCTTAAGAGGCAAACATTCTTTCAGAGTCAAAATAACATTGTTCTTCTTAAATTCCCTGTGCTTCTGTTGTAGCTACTGATTAACCAGTCTGCATTTCTTATCAAACCATGAGGTATGTTTGATGGAATCAGAAAGTTTTATTCTACAGTTTCATCCATTTGATTGTTTTAAAATTATCCAACTACCTAGTGCCTTCCAAATTCTGTCACAACATCTTTTGTAATAACTTGCAGACATTAGTATATTAAGATGCCAATGACTGAGAACAAATTTTAAAATGCATTTGAGAACCATTGAGTGGTGCCAGCTAGTTTGTGAAATTTTTGTATTATGATAATCTCTGCCATGAATTCTTTATTTGGCAGCATTTCCAGAAAATTATAGGGTGGCATTTGCTTCTGTGATCATAATTACCATCATTTGTAAAAATGTTTAAAACTTCCGTTTAGCATATGAACTTGCAATATTGTAAACGTCCAAGATAAAAGCACTTGACTTCTGGTGGCACATTATCATTCCCGTGGAACTCAGATATAAGTTTAATTTAGCTTTTCAATAATGTAGGTGTAATTTTGTGTCTCTGCCACACTCTTTAAATGAAGGATGTTCCTAATTATGAAAAGATTTCAATAGCTATGTTAATAGTAGCCTCATTTTCTGAGGATCTGTATAAACATAGTGGTAGATTCTGCAATTCACATTTACCTTAGCATGTGTTTATATTCAGATACGTTGGTCAACATGTTGATAGTGCAATTCAGACCTTAAACATATTCCCATGTTGTGAATTTTTCATAGAGAAGAATCAGAAATGATGGGCAAATTTTCAGGAAACCTTTTCTGCCATTACTGACAAGTCATCTATTATAGACCCTTTCCAATTTCCTCCCTCAAAGGCTAGATTTTCTCCCTGTTTTCTGACTGAGCAGCCCAGGTAACATGTTCTCTCCTGAAGAAATCTTGGCAATCCCCCCCTGTCAGTAAGATATATTTTGGCTATTTGCTCAGCCTAGGAGCCTGAGGGAAGGGATAGGATGGGCCTTTGAAAATGGCACTTGAAAGGCTTTTAAAATTCAAAAATAACAAAAGGTTTTATTTAACATCAAAGGGAAAGGTCAGATGAAATCAGGGGTTGAAATTACTGAGGTAAAATTAGTACAAGCACAGACTTTTTTTCTTATGAGAGTTTCTTAAATTAGTCACAGTTACTTAGATCTTTATATTGAGAGGCTTTTGTTCCAGTGTTTTCCCAAACACTTAAATTCACTTTATATGAGTAATCACTGACTCTTTTGGTGCCCAGAAGGTTGGTACTCTCCTCCCAGTACCCTAACCCCTTCTCTTGGAACAGCAGTACTCTTCTTGAGTTGTTCACTGACAAGGTCTCTACAGGCAGTTTCTAATCACTCTAGAACAGGGAATTTTGTACTCCTCAGAGATAACTCTCCCTCTTTGACTGTGTTGGGAATCTTCTTCTCTCTCTAGAAGATCTATTCCCTTTCCTCTGGTCTACATTGGAGCCTTCTCTATTACCCAAACCTCCTTGCCAAACTCTCCCCCAGTTCTCTGTGTTCAAACTGCTCTCAGCTAATTCTAAATTCAAACTGCATTCAGTCAAGGTAGAAATCTGAACCCTTTTTCAGTCATGGCTATACTCAGATGGTCTCAGTACATGTCTCTTCTCAGTTAAGGCAGGGCTCTGACTGAATCTTCTTAGCATCCAGGTCTCTCAATGCTTTTTTTTTTTTGCTCATCTGATGCTAACCAATCAGATTGCTTAGAGTAGCCTGACACTCAAGGCCCTCTGGCTCTGTGAAGGATTAACCCTTCACAGTCCTTTAGTTGGAAAGAGTAAAAGTCCAGTGGCACCTTAGAGTTGTTAATACAGCATGTTTAAGCTTCTTTAGAAATGCAGTCCATCACATCATCAATAAGCTTCTGAGTAGGGATGGGCATGAACTGGCTGATAAAGTTTATCACAAATTTTGGCCTGTTTGGAGTTTGCAAACCGAAGTTCATGAACTGAAGATCTGCAATGAACCACCACAATTTTAGGTACAATTCATGGGACCCTGCTGCTCAGCTGTTTTGTTTAAATGGCTCTGAGCTATTTAAACCACAGCTGCTTTCTGCTCCCTGTGGCTTTACACAGGGAGCAGAAAAGTGGGGTTTAAATGGCCCTCCTTTCAGATTCCCATGAAAGGTAGGTAGGTATTTATTTATTTATTTATTTATTTATTTATTTATTTATTTCGGTTTTTAGGCCGCTCTCCCCACACAGTGGGCTCAGAGCGGGCTCAGAGGTAGAGAAAGAAGTACTTTTCTCCCTTTCTTACAGTACAAGAACTCGTGGGCACTCCATGAAATTGCTGAGCAGTCGGGTTAGAACAGATAAAAGGAAGTACTTCTTCATCCAAAGAATGATTAACATGTGGAATTCACTGCCACAGGAGATGGTGGCAGCTGCAAGCATGGACGGCTTCAAGAGGGAATTAGATGAACATATGGAGCAGAGGTCCATCAGTGGCTATTAGCCACAAAGTATAGATAGGAACTCTCAGTCTGGGGCAAGTGCTGCTCTGTATTCTTGATGCTTGATGGGGGCAACAGTGGCAGGGCTTCTAGTGTCCTGCCCCCACTGCTGGCCCTTCTGAGGGCACTTGGTATTTTTGGCCATTGTGTGACAGAGTGTTGGACTGGATGGGCCACTGGCCTGATCCAGCATTGGCTTCTCTTATGTTCTTATGAAAAGCCATGGGGAACAGAAAGCAAGGTTTCAATGGAAGGAGTGAAGTGCCTTCCTGGGGGCATTTCCCCTCCACCTTTCTGCTTTTACCTATAAAACCCATTTGTAAATGCCTACTTTGACTTTGAAGAGGTAGAGGAACTAGAGATCAAATTGGCAGCATTCGCTGAATTATGGAGAAAGCAAGGGACTACCAGAAAAACATCTACCTCTGCTGCATTGACTATGCTAAAGCCTTTGATTGTGTGGATCACAACAACCTATGGCAAGTCCTTAAAGAGAGAGGAATACCAGACCACCTCACATGTCTCCTGAGAAACCTGTATAAGGGTCAAGAAGTGACAGAACCAGATATGGAACAACTGATTGGTTTAGAATAGGAAAAGGAATACGACAAGGATGTATATTATCACCCTGCTTATTTAGTTTATATGCAGGGTACATCATGTCAAATGCTGGCTTGTATGAATCACGAACTGGAATTAAGATTGCCAGGAAAAACATCAACAACCTCAGATATGCAGACGATACTGCTCTAATAGCAGTAAGTGAAGAGGACCTAGATAGCCTCTTGCTAAGAGTGAAAGAGGAGAGCACAAAAGTTGGCTTGAAACTCAACATCAAAAAATCGAAGATCATGGCATCTGGCCCCATCAATCCTTGGCAAATAGAAGGGAAGCAGTGACAGACTTCATGTTCCTAGGATCCAAGATCATGGTAGACAGTGACTGCAGCCATGAAATTAAAAGATGCCTGCTCCTTGGGAGGAAAATGATGGCAAACCTAGACAGCATAATAAAAAGTAGAGACATCACCCTGCCAACAAAAGTCAGTATAGTCAAAGTGATAGTATTCCCAGCAGTAATATATGGCTGTGAGAGTTGGACCCTAAAGAAGGCTGAGCACCAAAAAAATAGGTGCGTTTGAATTATGGTGCTGGAGAAGACTCTTGAGAGTCCCATGGACTCTAAGGAGATCAAATCAGTCAATCCTAAAAGAAATCAACCCTGGCTGTTCCCTGGAAGGACAGATACTGAAGCTGAAGCTCAAATACTTTGGCCACCAAATGAGAAGGGAGTACTCACTGGAGAAGACCCTGATGTTGGGAAAGATTGAAGGTCAAAGAAGAAGGGGACAGCAAAGGATGAGCTGGTTGGACAGTATTATCAATGCATGAAGTTGAGCAGGCTATGGAGGATGGCGGAAGACAGGAGGGCCTAGCGTGATGTGGTCCATGGGTTTGCAAAGAGTCGGACTCGACTGTGTGACTGAACAACAACTTTGACTTAGGAAATTTACAAAATTATAATTTCTTATTGAAATTTGAACTTTGATGCCATAAGTGTAAGTTTTCAATATGAGTGGTTTTTCCCCGTTTGTTTTTAATTATAAGTGCTGGATTTAACAACAGGGTTTATGAAATTACAGTGCAATCCCAAGCAATGCTCCCTCTAAACTGTGGAGTCTTGTGAGAAAAAATTCTACTTTGTGAGCTACTGGCATTAAAGTTGTGAACAAGTGATTTGGCTACTGCATAAATTAGTTCTCTGGAGCCATCCTTCCTGAGCTAAGACAAAAATGTGAGAGCAGGCGGCTAAAAAACTGAGCTAGCTCACACTAGCTCAGCTTAGAGAGAACACTGATCCCAAGGACAGCTATACCTTTCTAAATCCATTAAAGTCAAGAGGCTTAGGAGGCTGTAACTATGGATTGCACTGTCAGAGAAATAGTTCAATACAAGCGGAGACCCGCAGGAAACTTGTGGGATGGTTATCCCATTCCTCACACCATTCCTCACCCCATCCCATTCCTCACACCTCCCTTCTCCCCCTACCTCTCTCACACTCTTTCTCCCTTCTGCCCCCTTTCTTATTCTCTCTCTCTCCTCCATGTATGTTACTTCCTCTCTCTTTCTGACCCATCATCATTCTCTTTGTTTTTCTGCCTCCCCACCTCATCACGCTTTCTCTCTCTTTCTGCCTCCCACCTCAAATCCCACCCTCCCCAGGCTCCGCCTCTCAAATGTCCAGGAATTTCCCAACCTGGAGTTGGCAACCCTCTTTCCTTCCCACCCAACAGCCAACCTACCTTTATCTTTCTTCAGCTTTCCATCTCCCCATCCCCACCCACACAGCCTCTACCTAGGAAAATTACAGTCTTTCTCCACAGTGGGGTCTAAAGCAGCTTACATTATTATTTCCTCCTTGTTGTCTGCACAACAACCCTGTGAAGTTGGTTAGGATGAAAGTATGTGACTGGTCCAAAATCTCCCAGTCAGTTTCCACCGCCAGATTGGGATCTGAACCTGGGTCTCACAGATCCCAATCTGAAGCTCTAACTGTTACATCACAATGGCTTTCATAGGGTGGCTGCTGATGAACAGTAGCAAAGCAGCTGGGCCTAATTAAGTCATGCAAATCAGATAGAATCAAGTCACACAGAGGGTGCTGCCTAGAGATGCCAGCTTCCAGGTGGGACCTGGGAATCCCCTGGAGTTACTGCTCATCTCCAGACTACAGAGATAACTTTCCATGAAGAAAATGGATGCTTTGGGGTGGAGTTTATGGCATTGTACCTCACTGAGGTCCCTGTCCTCCCCAGGTTCCACCCCCAAATCTCCAGGAGTTTCCCAGCCTGGATCTGGATCTGCTGCTGGTGGCCAGGGTGGGTACTTGGCAACCCTAGACTGCTGCCAGTAAAAACCCTGCCTTTTACTGACAGAAACAGTTAGAACCTCTCCCCCACTCCCTCGAACATTCTAATCCCCTCACAGTTGATGCCTGGAGCTGATGCCATTTCAAAAGGTATTGGGGGGAATTCAGTGGGTCCCTGAAGTTTTTTTTTTTGACTTTTCGGATTTTTCTGCAGACCAAGAAAGGGGCCTGACTATGTAGGAAAAGCTGTTGGGGGAGAGTGAGCTCTCTTTTGGCAGATATAAGCATCCACACAGGAAAAAACCTCTCAGAATTAGAATATAGATGGTGATTAGTTAACACACTTAAATTATTTTTATCTCAACATAAACTGAATATAAACTATAAACTAAGAGAATAGTGATTTTAGATACTATTTTTATGTATGTTTGATGGGATTGCTTGACAGTAAAGAGTTATAGAGGTGCATCTGCCATAAAATCAGTGTGATGACATCTAACCATATTGCCTTTAACCGTCTCAATGTTTCATTAAGCCATTCAGCATCATTCTTCTCAGTACCCTTGTCTAACTTGGAATCTCTTTAAGGACACAGCCAGTCTTTATTACAGCCCATAGGCTTTTCAGAAACAGAGAAAACACTATTTTATGTTAATTACTTACATAAAAATCTCAGCATGCATCATTCATCCCAGTTACATCTTACAGTTTAAGGGTTAGAATCAGAGTAAATTATACATAGGACATTATTTTGGCCCATATTTTCATTGCAGAGGACACAAAATATGGCACAGTTCTGGAGTATATTCTGGGAAACAGGGGTTCAAACGTTATTAAAATAGCTGAAATATCAAAATTCACTTGGAAAAATAAGAGAAGAAATAAACTTCAGAAAGCTCTGAAGATGTCCCTGTATGTTCAAACTGTGTAAAACATCAGGCAATGAATTCTCTGTATGACTCTGACAAGAGTTCAAGAGAAATGTTTGTGAAGCAGAGGTCTTTTCAGGAGCCCAAGTGAAACCCAGGTCTCACAACTTCCCCCTTTGGTTTTTCATCTCAGTGCCATTTCCTCTTTGAAAACATACCATGAAACAACAATAAAGAATGTCATCATCTGGTCATAGAAAGGATGCAAGAGTTTATTTTGTTTGCTTTTGTCTTGATAAAATTACATTGAACCTTTGGGCATGTTTTGAAGTGTCTATATTATTTATCTACTGAAATTCTCTGGACTGCAGGTGGCTACCTTTGAATTTTGTTTTTGACAAATGGCTGCTTTAACATGAGATAGATTTTGCTCAAAAGGAATCAGAGCTTTGGAACAAATATCTAACTACCTGAACAAAAAAAAATCCTCTTCAGACTCACTAATTTTTCTTACATGCACTGTTTTCCGTTATTCAACAAGATATTAATTTGCTATTATTTTGATATCTTCAATGCTATATTGCCTCAGGAAAAGGAAAAAACTGTGCTTCAGAAACAACTTTCTCCTGGAAGACCAAAGCAAGGAATTAACAGTTCCATCCTAAGCATAGTCACATCCTACTAAGTCCACTGAAATCAAAGGCTTTAGAAGAGCTAACTCTTGTTAGGATGGCATTGTAACAGTTGCCATCCTAAGCAGGTCTACTCAGGTCTACTCAGAATCCTACTCAGGTTTCCTCCCTAGAAACTGTTCTTAGAATGGTACTGTAGCCACGCAATACTCGACAAAGTTATACCATTCCAAGTTCACTACGGACTTCAAAGGGTGTAGCTCTTCACAGGATTGCCCCAAGACTCTCTCCACCATCACCCCTTTGCTCAGGGGCTAAATAATCACTCATAAATGAGCAGTTTTATTTAAAGCATTTTCAGCCTGCGTTCTTCACAAGGGATCCAAATTACATTGCTGTCAAAGAGTTAAGTGGTTCTTTCAAGTGCTATTATTCTTGAAGCATGGAAACTACCTTCTCATGGTTTGGTTTCTTGAAGCTTTACATGTGTTTGTAGAGAGGAACCATGAGAATAATTATGTAGTCTACATCAGCACCCTATTTCATTAATTTATTTATGGTTTACCTTTCTCACTGAGACTCATGGTGGATTACACATTGGAAGTCAATGCAATCAATAGGATGAAACATTTGATAAGGAGTGAAATAGGACTAGGATTACAGCAGTCTGAAATAAAGCGTGAAGTATTAGGCATGTTATATTAGTGCAGAAAATGGTTTTATATAGGTAAAAAAACAAAGCAGCAATTCTGTCTTTCCCCAATGATTTAAATTGGGGATGAATTGTAAAACAATATGTTAAATGTGTGTGTTCTGACCTCTTTTTATTAGTAATAAACAAAAGCATGACCTCTAACATCAGACAACCAGAAGCAGTACATTGCATGATGCAAAGAAATGTAAGAAGGGCATTTTAAAACACAAGCCACCATGCTATAATATTGTTATCTAGTGAATTTTAACTATACTGACCTGTTATTGTTTTGGTAGGGCAGGTAATTCAAGAATGTGAAGTAAGAATCTGCAAGATTAGGGATGGAGCAGAGAACAGTGAATCAAAAGCAAGGAGGAGAATCATCATCATCATCATTGTTGTTGTCATCATCTACCACTGTGTGTAGAATAGCCAGGAGTTCCTAATATCATCTGGCAGCCAGAAGTTCAAGCTCTTTCAGTATTATGCACCACTAGGTAGTGACCTAGATTTGTTTTTAAAGCAAGGACACTTCAGAGGTGGCTTGCCATTGCCTGCCTCTGTGTCACAGCCCTGGTATTCCTTGGATGTCACCCTTCCAAATACTAGCCAAGGCTGACCCTGCTTAGTTTCTAAGATATGTATGGATCAGGCTAGCCTGGGCTATCCAGGTCAGGGTAACAAGGAGAATATTATTTATTATTGCTGCTGAAACTGAATGAAACTGATAACTAGTTTCAGTATGCCCTTGTATCATCTGAGGCCACTCAGCCTGATATAAAAGTACATAGTCATATTCTGCCTAATTTACCAACAGACTCACACTCTTCTAACCAGTTTTTTTCTGTTGTTTAAAAAGGTGCCAATACTCATATGTAAGGTTGCACTGATCTCCACTAATTCCCTCCTCAGGACTTGGGAGACCCCCCACAAAGATACCAGTACTCAGTACCAGGGAGTACCACCACAACAGAAAGGCCCTGCTTCTAACCCCATTGATTTAAATTGACTTACAAGGATATGACTCTTCATAAGATGACACTGTAAGCGGCACAAGATCATCCAGTGTATTTGTGGCTGACTTGGTACTGAACCTAGGTCTCCCCAGTCAGCATATAATACTCTAACCACTACTCACACACTGGGTCTCAACAGGAGTTCAAGATGCCTTACCTAGTTTTGCTGCTGTTTTTAATCTTGCTTCTGCCAGTCTTATTAATGTTGGTGTATTGCTTTATTACTTTTTCTTGTGTTTCTATATTTTTGTGTGTAAACTGCCTTGAGGATTTTATACTGAAAGGTATGATATAAGTGTCCTAAATAAACAATTAAAGAACAGCTATGAATAACTGGTCACTAGAAAATACAATAATGCTAGGAAAAGTTGAAGGCAGCAGGAAAGGGGAAGACTCAACATGAGATGGATTGACTTAATCAAAGAAGCCATGGCCCTTGGTTTACATGACCTGATCAAGGCTGCCAATGATAGTAAGTTTTTGAAGCTCATTAATTCATAGGGTTGCCATGGTGTGGTGCTGTGGTGACCTCAGCAGGGTATAATGACACAGAATCCACCATTTTCTCCAGAGGAACTAACCTCTGCTACCTGAAGAGCAGTTGTAATTCTGAGTGATCTCCAGCCCTCGCCTGGAGATTGGCAACAATGGTTTCCCAGGAGGAAATGGCTGGTTTGGAGGGTGGAGTTTATGGCTGTGTACCTGTCTGAGGTCCTACCCCTCCTCAAACCCCACCCTCTCCAGGCTCCACCTCTCAAATCTCCAGGAATTTCCCAACCTGTGGTTGGAAACCCTATCTCCTTTCCAGCCAACCATCAACCTACTTTTATCTGCCCTTCTGACTTCAGCTTTCCATCTCCTCCCCCCTTCCTTCTAGAGAGCAGTTGTAATTCTGAGTGATCTCCAGCCCTCACCTAGAGATTGGCAACAATGGTTCCCCAAGAGGAAATGGCTGGTTTGGAGAGTGAAGTTTATGGCATTGTACCAATCTGAGGTCCCACCGCTCCTCAAACTTCACTCTCTCCAGGCTCCATCCCTCAAATCTCCAGGAGTGCCCCACCTGGAGTGGGCAACCCTATCAGGACTGGCCCCAATGAGTTTTCTCCCAAAGGCCAAAATAGGTCTGGAAAGGGCCTTTTCCTGACAGAACCAAGCTTGTTTGCCTAGCAAAAGGCAGTAAGGGGAAAGTAGAGTTGCCACCTCTCACCATTTGGGTGGTGGATCCTGTGGAGGGCAGCATTTGGGAGGGGGTGAAAGGATTCAGCAGGGTATAATGCCATAGGGTCTACCCTCCAAAGCAGCCATTTTCTCCAGGGGAACTGATCTCTGTCATCTGGAGATCAATTGTAACAGCAGGAGCTCTCCGGATCCCACCTGAAGATTGGCAACCCTAGGGGAAAATCAGCCATTCTTGTTTTCTCTGTGTGTGGCTCCATCCTCTATCTCTGCTTGTGTGTGTATCCACTGGTGCTTTTTTTGATAACTTGGGCTGGTTCCCCCCCCCTCCACTACACTGACAGCTGTTCACTTGGTGTCCCCCCCCCCTGTTCTGGAAAGTGTTGCCTCAGCAAACTTGGCTTGGAGGCTAAAGATGGTGGGTTTTGCCCCCTGAGGGAATCAGTCATAGCCTAGCAAGGAGAGCAAAGACCAGGGGTAATTTCGTAGAGAAAGAGGTGCAGGAGCTCATTAGCATAACTTATTATCATAACTTATTTGCATATGCTACACTACCTGACATCACCAGAAGTGTGTCAAAAGGCAAGAAAGAAAGAAGAGAGAGAGAGGGGGAAGGAAGGAAGGAAAGAAGGAAAGCAAGCAAGCTAGCTGGCAGAGAGGGGACAGCAACTAATCCAAGGTTCAGAAATACCACTATTTTGGGAGGATAGCTTCAGTGGTGGCTGAAGCCTTCAGAAGGCTGGCCGGAGGAACAAGGACCTTTCCCGGGGATGGGGTCATTTTGCTGCAGCCATGACACAAGCAGGCATTCCCACGCGGGGGCGGCTGGCACCAACTTCCATAGCTGAGCTCCCCTGAGCTCCTGCTCGAAATGACCCCTGGTGAAGACAGTAGGTATGTTCACCAGTGCAAAGCAACTGACTTCTGAGAAAAATTTTGGCAGGTGCCACGTCTGTGGGTGGGACTCAGGCAATGCAGTCAGTGGATAGAGACAGCTTCTGACTGACACATCATGGAGCCAACTGATTTAGGAGTGTGTGGAATGTTCAGAAAGTGCCACCCCACTACTCAATTATATATAAGGAGAGATTATCTGTACTGAGACTTGAGAGGACAGGTTAACTCTGAAATAGATGTAAGATTATGAAAATTCATCTTCAGCCCTCAGTTTGTAGCCATGTCTAAACCCCATTGAAAACAACAGTTCTTTTTTTCTATGACAAACATTCCATTGGGTTTAATGGGACTTAGTGACAACTAACGTTTACTGAATCAGGGCCACAATGTTTGGGCAAATCTTTTTAATATTGCCAAATTGCCATTGGTTGGTTGAATAAGGATCACAATGGGAGCGAGGGAGGGAGGAAGACTCATTAAATAAAATCGGCTTTAACAAAACATTCCATCTCTGAAATGTCCTGTGCTCGTGCTATTTTAAATTGAATGTGGATTTAAACAATACTTGACTCTGAGCATCTATGTGGGTTCTAAAAATCTATTCAAGGAGAATCAAATTTTAATTTTGCCCTTTTTAGCATTCAGTAAGCATCTTCCAGATCATAAGCCACTATAAAACTGTCTAGCACATCAAGAAAAAATGAATTATTATAAAGGTCTTCCATCTATTGCTTCATTATGTATTATGGAGATTTTTATACTGGATATAATGGAAAATATAAATTAATATATCTAAACCAATGACACTAGGAAATGCAACATCTGTCCCTGGTGTTCCTAAGGATAATTTACTTCACTCAGGCATAATTTCATGCTTTATTCAAAGAAGAGGGAATCGTGGCTTGCTGAAGGTGAAATAAGTGGATGGGCTCTAGTGGAGAAAGCTAAATTTTTGTGTACTTAAACAATTTGATATTTCTTTTGATCAATGAGAGGCAAAGAAAATGGAAAGCCTTCTGACATTTAAGATATTTTGGTTAATCAAATATATTATTTAGCCTTATGTTTCAACAGCCAAACTGTCCTGATTAAATTTTGGATTTCATTACCTCTTTCTGTCTCTGTTGCCATTAATGTCTACCTTTATTTTAAAATAAAGGGACTTGTGCCTTTGTTACTACTATATAGGTCCTTTTCAGTAATGTAAGTGCTCTTGTGTCTGGCCTGAAACACACAGGGAAGTGATTCCCTATTATCTCAAAAGTCTCAGTGGATTTTGCACATAGATTGTTGGCTGGGGACAAGCAAAACAACAGACTTCCTGGTTAGTATTAAAATACATTTACTGCTGGCCATTTTTAAAATAGAGATGAGGGGAAGAGGACCATGTCACACTTACAATATGGCAATGTGCTTCCTGCTTTGGAAAGATAGTCTTACTAATGTCTGTTGCATATTCTTATCAACAGCCTGCTTGAGTACTACCACGCTTCTATGATATAGTGCTACAGCACTTAGAGTTGAATCCAACCAGCTTTTCCACTGTTCAAGAGGGGAGGATGGGTCTCATTAGACCACAGAAAATACTATGGGAGATCATGGGAACTTCATGGACAAAAGCCCTATGGGACAGGGAGGACAACTGAGTAAGAGTGAGTGAAAAAGTTAGCTAGATTGAACCCTTAGATCTTGGTGAATTTTTTAAAAAAATGTCAACACTCCAAACTCCACAGATTCTAATAATATGAATAAAAAAGGCCTGATGTTTTATAGGAGGGGCTTATTGGTAGTCTGGTTTTAAATTGTTTATTGTTTTGATTTGTTGTTATCTGTTTTATTGCTGATTTTATTGGGCCTTGGGCCCACCTTGCGGAACAGGAAAGGAGGATTATAAATGACCTAATAAACAAGCTAGCTGGCTGGCTGGAGGACAGATTGCATATTTCCAGCAATAGTATACTGTACTTTGCATGCTGCAATGGACTACTTTCTAGAGAGAAGACGTCTGGATTCCTTACAACAACAATGAAGTGTGCAAAAATATGTAATGTATATGCACTTTCATTGTAGAGAAAATACACAGGATGTGTATCTCCGTGCCATAGAGAATAGATATTTAGGGGTTTTTTTCCCCTGTAGTCTGCCAGTGTTGGTCCAGAAAATAGGGGGGGGGGGATTGTGAAAATTCATTTTTAGTCTTTACTTCCAAAGGTCAAGCATAGCTTATTGAGTGCATCTTTTTGTATCTCTTCCCTATCAATGAATACCACAAAGCAATTAATCAGAGTGTCAGATAAGGCCAATTAACAGCTAGGAAGAAGAGGTGCTGTCTTTGGGCATGATTGGCTGAAGAAACATACTATTAATTTAAAAGTATGACCAACAAAAATGAGTGGGTAGGAAGTGAATTTACCTTGTATGCTGTTCTTAGAGCATATTGCACAGTGACAGATGAGATCCTGCAGTGACTTCAGTGATGTATAATGGTTCTAAATCAGTGCATTTGTTAGATGTCCACAGAACATGAATTTGGTTGTTCCTTTGATATTTTAATGGTGCATATGATTTTCAGCCTCTGAGTTGTAACTGAGTACATTCTGAGGTTTAATATCCACCGAGGAAAGGAGCACAGTGTGATTTTAAGGAGCACAGTTATGATTTAAAACATTTCTGTGCCTCATTTCTGTTCACAAAGTAGCTTACACAGTCAAAATACAAAACAATATTAAAACATCAGACAAGCAACAAGCACAATAACTAATCAAAAGCCCTGATTCTTGTAGCTCTCAACAGTGTACCACAATGACAGAGTGCTCGTATGCCTAGCATCCTTAGCAACTGGCCCAGCCTGAAAAGCCAGTCCATGTTGATAGTGTTACTTAAGGGTTAGGGTTTGGAAACCACTTCTTGTTACTCTCAAAACCTTATACCCGTCTATATTAACAATCAATAATGTGAAAGATCAGATACCAAACAATGGAATATAAATGGAGAGGGAACACAGGCAGAAAATAGTCAAATGTCCAGCCATTCAGTAGAACACCTCAAGATTATTCTGCATCAAAATTTGCAAAGGAGTATTCCAAAGACAGGGTGTAGAAACAACTTACCTTAGTGTATTTAATCTTGTAGGATTTGAAAAAAAATGCATATAGTGTATTTGTGTTGCACTGTAAGTTTAAATTTCTTCCCCATTCTCTTAGGATGTGGGTGGTTTTTGTTTGCATGAAACACTGCTTGTTGAACTGTTAAGTCCAACATAATGTGAGATTCAAAATTTGTCCATGATTGCCACTTAATGTTGTTATCATGGTCATAAAAGCATAGAGCATACAACAATTTTGGAAACTGAAGTTAATGCAAAATGCAGTGCTACACCTTCTTTCAATGAGTGAGGCACTGCACAATATCCATCTGTAAGATTATTTGGTGGATCCTTAAAAAAAAGAATGAGATTGCAGAAAGGATTTTGCCCGTTTCTTGCCATTTGGAGGCCCCATTGCTACAGCAGTACATTGGCAGCTGCAGTGATATCAGGACTTCCATGGGGAAGCATTGTCCTTTGGCACACTTGCTGCATTAGTCTGCTGGAGTCCAGAGAAGACTTTCTTGTCTGTGGCATCACAACTATGAAATGTCATGCCAGAACAGCCATGCCCAAGCCTCACTTCCATATTTTGACGAACATGTGAATATTCATCTGTGAATAATGACATTGCCATTGTCTGATATTTGTTTTATTGTCTGTCTCTGTTATGATTTCTGATGATCTTGGAAAGTTAAGTCATAAAATGAAACTACAGCTCATAAATTGGAAGTCTCAGGCTATAGCCTGAACCTGCCTTCATCTTGCCTTTGCAGCTGAAGCACTGGACATGCATACTTATGAACTGAACTTTGACATACTTTTGAAAGGCAATTTGTAACTTTTAAAGCACTGCATTAACATTTATACGTTTATTTGCCACCTTCTTATTAAAAAAAACAAAACCTTTTAAATTTAAAAAGTACAAAATTGCTCTGGAGGTTGAGAAGCAATTTCGTGGTAATTTGTGGTAATGTCACAGAGCAAGGGAGGGAGCCAGTGAGGTGGATATCAGCTTTGGCTTGAGGCATGTAGAACATTCCCCCCTCAGAGCTTGACCCTGGTTAGGGAAAAGTTACTTTTGGTCTCACTGCTGTAAAAATGTTATATCTTCAAATTCCATCCTAATTCTGATTTTTACAGAAAACATGGCATGAGCTAGGACTTCCCTATTTACTTCAGTGTCAGGAACATTCTTTATCCATGCAATGGCCCCTAGAGTCCATTATATTTTGAGTTCCCAGGATTTCAGCTGTATCACTCTAATATGCACCCTGATCTACACATGGGACACATATGAACACACACAATGCTGCCTTACACTTATTTAGACCAGGCCCATAGCCAGGATTTTTTTAGTTGGGGGGCATTTAAATTTCTTAGGGGACACTGGCTAATCAAATTAAAGGAATACCCAGCTCCTTCCCTGCATCCGCCACCACTTGGGTGGCCCTGAGCTGGATGGGAAGTTGGGGGGCCTTGCCAGTACATTGGGGGGCCTAGCCCTGAGATGCCCCATTGTAGCTATGGGCTTGACTTAGACCACTGGTCCATCAAGGTCTGTGTTGTGTATTCAGACTGGCAGCAGTTCTCCAGGGTCTCAGGTAGAGATCTGTCACATCACCTACTGCCTGTTCATTTTAACTGGAGATGCCAGGGTTTCAGTGTAGGACTTTCTGTATGCAAAGCAGAGCTTCTTCCACTGTGCCACAGCCCCTCCTGAAAGAGAAACCCTTTACATGGACTCTGGGGAATGGAATGATACAGGTACACTTACTGTCTCCCATCTGTTTCAATACTAGGGAATTCTTGGCACACTCAGTGTTGATTGCATATGCATATCATTTCCCGATGTTGAATTGATGAGGCAAGTTTACATGGAATTTAATACTGTGCACAGAAGCCTACAGAGCTCTGATGCATATTCTGAAAAATTCTCTCCCAGTAAGGATAAGAAAATGTTAATAAAAGTATTGCATAAAATGTAAAATATATCCACTGTAATATAGTTCTTGCTCTAGGACAGAATGTATAAATTATGTTAATTGCATACCTGTTCATAAGCAAAAAAATTAGCTGTGACGTCTTGTTAATGATATATTTGTAGGATAATCTTCAGTGTTGAACAGGATATACATTAAAATGATTTTTCTGAGATTCATTATAGTTTACCTCTTACCAGTTTGGAAAAAAAGAGAAACAGATGTAAACAGAACATATTTAATGTTTAAATAGCAAAGTGTTGTGATTAAAAATCTGTACAATTCTGTGTGCAATTCATATAGCACCCATACTGTGGACTGAATTGGACCAGTTAAAGATTTTAGTGTAAAATACAGCAATTCTCAAAAGTACTAATTTAGCTCAGCAGTTCTGTCCCAGAGAAGGAGTCTGTTGCCATATAAAGAAGAAATGAAAATTTCTTCTCTAAAAGCCAAACAGCACTAGCAAATGTATCACTGGAACAAGGGACCTACGTGGCAGTTGCAAGACATTTAACAAACAGCCAACTCATACCTCAGCTATTAATTGGATTCACAGCAAAGAGTTATCAAAATCCTTCTTCTTCATTGCAACCATAATGAAACATTTTGGTCTGGGGTCTAAAATAGGTTTGTCTTTGTTGTTGTGACCTTTGGCAGTGATTTCTAACCCAATAGGGGTGTGTGTGTGTCTTTTCCTTTGAAAAGTTACTGCTTCTTTGTGGCCACAGATGATTTATAAGAGAAACCAGTGTTGCCTGGCTTGTTTTTCTGTGACATTGTGTGTGTGAAACTTGGACTTCACAGAATTGTTTTGGATTTTAGTGTCTAAGTTTGTATTGTACATTTGTAACTGGGTAATGCTTTGTGGTTTGCCCAAAGGCATAGATGAATCAACAAAACCAATAGATATTGGATTTTTAATCTTCCTCATCGATATGTGTGACTGCCTGGTTGTCATTGCTCTCATTTTTTTCTGCATGGTTTCCAATCTTTCTTACACAGGTGTTTCAAAAATAACAGCCTTGAGACATTTTTGTCTGCCAGACTTCTTAGATGAGAGGATTGCAGTGTGATAAGAAAAAGTGCATATTTTCCTGTTGCTTCGTGTTTATGGATCAGTCTGAAGAAGAGTAAGCAATTTACAAATGCAGAGTTAATCACTGCAACCTGAGAACTACAAGCAAAGCAATGAAGAGACGACAACAACAAAATGACAGCAAGAACAGGATTAGCTGTGCTAAAACATGGTTCAAAGTTCTAGTCTTCTAAGAAAAGTATGTGACCCCATGACATGTACAAAATTAATTTAGTGAGGAATTATTGTAGAGTTCAAGAGATTATGCAGTCTAACTTGTTAAGTTTTACAGATACTGAAAAGCCATCAAAATACAATTATTTGACAGCTTTGTGCTATGCATTATTTCATAAATAGTGAGTTTTAGCTTTAATTTTCTTTAAAGTTTCTACTCTTTTAATTTCTGATTTGATATTTTGGTTGTTTATTAGGTAATTAACCCCTGAAGGTTTGAATTGTGTTCTTTAACCATGTATTTCCTCCATCTGTGACTAATGAATATATCTGTTCATTAAAAAAAACAGTCCTCCTAAATTGTGTCAGGGTATATTGGCAATTATTCCCTTTCTTGCTGTTGTATTTTTTATTTTCTACTGCCATCCTCATTGTAACTGAAAATGCCTCCAAACTCCATTAAACACACCTTCTATCTCATGTAGAATCCAGGAGATTCCCAATTTTTCTCTTCAGACAAACACTCTTGATTAGTGCCCCCTCTAGTCCAGTGGCCTTTAACCTTTCCAGGACTGAGGCTCACTGAGCATGTACACTCTGAGCTGCAAGCACATGGCAAGAATTCTTGTGATATCAGAGTATGACAAGAAGAGAGGACACTAAGTTATGACATTAGGGGGACCAGCACCTGGAGAAAGATGCTGCCTCGATCACATGTGCAGCTGTGTACCTATGTTGCCCCCTGTCACATGAGGAAGACAGAAGGTGCACATAATGAAGTAGAATCAAAGAGAAACCGGCATTTCACCAGGTACCCCACCTGGTCCCCACCAGGGAAGAATGCACCCCCTCCCTCCCCCCGCTTGTGGTTTGCCTCCTGGGCCTGGCCTGGCCTGCTGTTGCTTCGGGAGGGAGCAGGGAGACAGCCATGAAGCTAAACCAGGGCTGGAGCGAGTGGAGGCAGCTGCAGCAGCTCTTCTTTTTGGGCTGGCCCAAGCAGGTGAGCACACCAGCGCACTCCTTGACTGCCTCCCATTCCCGCCTGCCCTGCCTACACAGAGTGAGTGAGTTGGCCAGGGGGGTAGGGGGTCCAGGCTGGGGAAGCCCCCTCTGCGGTAGGGGGAGAAAAGGAGGCCATCAGTGTGCAGCTGGGCAAAAAGTGGCAGGACACTTAATTTAACTTATTTTAATTAAATCATTTCGTTGCCCCCCAAGAAATTGTAATGCACCCCGACAAAAGAAATCCTGGCTACGGGCCTGGTGAGCAACAAGATAAGGGTTAGAGCCATAGAGGAATCTTCTCCATCACTAATCTTGCCTCACTATCCTGCTGTTTCTTTGAGCATGTTTGCAAGAGAGGCATGAGGTACACAGCAAGAGGTGGGACATAGATGATGTAGCAGTATGGACCAGCCAAAAAGCATTAAATAAAAAGGAAAGTCTATAGGGACTTGCCACTGAAATGACCCACCTGACAGTCCCAACCCATGCATTATGATTCCTGCACTCTTGACAATGAGACCAAAAAAAAGTGAATTAATTGAGCTGGTCTAGGCCAATACCTTGGCACATCTTCCCCAATTTTGCTTATCAACCCAAGGTCCACATCTTGGGTGAAAATGTTGCCATCATTACTTCTTGTTGACTGGTCAAAACTTCTCCTGAAATATCTCTAAAATATCAAGAAAATAATGGAATTTGTTCAGCAAACAAAAAATGTAAAAATGTTCTGCCCCATCTCCTAGGAAGTAAGTATTCATAGTAATAAGTATACATTAGTATACTTGCTAACTATTAAGCAAGAAACTCTGTTTCATGTTCTTTTGGAGCTCTATTATTCGTTTTTTTCTTTTCTGTATTTAAAGACACACTAAAATTTGACTGAACATCCTGTGTTAAGTTATCGCTGACCCCATGAGCTGAGGCATTTCTGATCTTATGCTACTGGAATTCAAGTTGACAAGTAGTGGGCAGTGGTGATGAAAAGTGTGCGGTTCTGCCCCCTGGAATAGCATCTCTGCATATATTTTTCCTCTTCTGATGCAAGCTGTTCCCTAGGAGCAGTTCAGAGAAACTGTAGTGTGCTAGAACAGTAAAGTCCCTACTACAGCTATAATGCTGCAATATTAAATTACTATCCACTAGAAAAGGATTGCATCCTAATTCTAAATATGTTTCCTTGGAATTTACTTAAAAAAAACCAAAACCCTGTTCTTATTACAATTTTTAAAAGTACAGTAGCATTGTTTGGAATTTACCATTATTTCAATGAGATTTATATCCAAGTAAGGGTATTTTGGATAGCGACCTTAGTGCACTTTAATACTTAATGATTATAATAAGGTCAATTCAGCCATAGCTGTTTCCACATTTTTCATTTTATCTGTCTGTCTGTCTATCCATCTGTCTGTCTGTCTGTCTATCCTGCATGGAATTCAGCAAACCACCTCTGAGCGTCTCTTGCCTTGAAAACTGCATGGGGCCACCATAAAGCAGCTGTGACAATGGCAATTTCCACCATCAATCTAACCTTAACATTACAATCCTCTACCTTTGTAACCCTGCTTTGGATGCGTCATGGAACAAATGCTGATCTTGGCCCCTGACCTGATTCCCAGTGCTTGAGCAATGTTGATGGGTTGTTCAGGCCTTTTAACCCTTCCCATCCTTGTTGGCTGGAACTTCCTTACCCAATCCTCATGGGAATGTAGACTCCTCCAATCATCATAGTGCTCATATCTCATGTGTTTCATTGCCCAGCTCTTGTTATGGCAGAAGGAGGAGGAGGAGGAAATTGGATTTATATCCCACCCATCACTACTTGAAAGAGTCTCAGAGTGGTTTACAATCTCCTTTCCCTTCCCCACCCTACAACAGACACCCTGTGAGTTAGGTGGGGCTGAGAGAACTCTTTCGAGAACTGCTCTGAAAGAACTTGTAACTGACCCAAGGTCATGCCAGCAGCTGCATGTGGAGGAGTGGGGAATCAAACCTGGTTCTCTCAGATTAGAGTCCGCACTCTTAACCACTTACACCAAACTGGCTCATTCATCTTGCCGTTCCTGCCTTTGGGCAAATGGTTATCTCCTTGTGGAAACTCATCTCCATTTTGCTGACGCTGCACACATTTTACAGCCCTTCTCCCTGGGAAAGATGATGTTCCCAGAGCACTGGGGACCCCTTTGGTGAACTTCAAAGTGCCTTGCATCTTTCAGACTTGACAGGCTGATCATCCATACAGACCTGCACAGCAGAGCTGAGAAGAGAAAGATTCTATGCCCCAACTTCAAAATCGCAGAGCTAAGTTCTGTATCCCCCCTCTCTTTCATCCCTCTTCCCCCAGCCTGATTCAGAATGGGTCTGATTAAAATGCTTGTTTTGAAGAAGATCTGTTGAACTTGCTGAAAGAATCCCAGGCCATTTAGAGTTTTCCGCATCAAAACCAGCACTTTGAACTGTGAGATCAGAAGCCAATGAAGAACACAGTGAATAGCAAACCAGTGACACACCTAGCTCAGGATTTTCTACTATGACTGGAAGTAGCATTTCAGGGTCAGGCAGCAGTGAAAAGTTATTTCCTTATCATCTGCTTCAAGATCCTTTAATTTGAGATACCAGAGAGTGAACCAGGAATCAGAATGATGATGTCATGGGAAGCATAGCAAGTTAGAGCAGGGGTTCCCAACTGTTTTAAGCCTGTGGGAACCTTTGTAGTTCTGACAAGGGTGAAGGGCGCAACCACAAAATGGCTGCTGATGGAGGCAGAGCCAATAGCTACCACTGGGGGCAGAGCCACACACACACCTAGAGGAAGTCCAAGTGCAGGGAAAAAGAGGGGTAATTTAAAAAATACACTGGGAAAGAGGAATGAGACAGAGAATAAAACCAACACTGTGGTGGTAGCTGCTAGGCCGATTCCGCACAAGGGCTTTGCTTCCCTTTTTTCCCGGGTTTAATTGTTCTAAATCAGTGTGCGCGTTTCCGCAGTACATGAATCTGACCTGGGTTGATGCCAGTTCTTCATTTCTGCATCTGTCCTTGCCCCGAATCTTGAGCCCCCGTCCATCTCTCCCTTTTTTTTTAATGTAGGCGGAGTTGCGTTATGACGTCGTGATGCAACAAAGCCATGATTGGCCATCTGAGCTTCCAAGCCCATGAAAATCATCTGTGTAAGAAAAAAAAAGCTTGAGCCAGAGTTGGAGGGGAAATGGAGGGTGGGAAAGGGATGGGAAATGAAGGGAGAACATGCAACACAACACATGTAACCCCTGCAAAAATTGTGTCCACACCACCATGCCACCCGCAATACATTGGCCCCGCAAAAAATGTTAACCACACAATGATGGATCAATGTTGTGTTGTGTTGTAGTAATGCAATGGGGGGGGGACAGCTTGCGCTGTGACTCAAAGCCGTCAATACATATTTTTATAGTGGCATGACTCAGGCACAACTTTTGTGCAACAAAAGATGCAACACAGAAATGTGCAGACATCAACAACACAAGTACATTTTAAAAAAGATATTTAAATGCCAGTCAACGGTGGATCAACGTCGTGTTGTGTTGTTATAACGCAACAAAGTGGAGAACAAAAAAAAACCCTGCTCGCACCAGGGCGGGGAAGGGGAGGGAAGAGGGAGAGAAAGAAGCAGAGGGGCATTAAAGGGGTGGAGCAAGAAACCCCGATTTCAGAGTTCCCCACCTGAATGTCCTGACTTCACTCCCGTGGCAAAAAAAACAACAACTGAAAATCCCAGAAACGGAAGATCCGGGGAAAACGATGATTACATTTGGGCCAACTGCAGACCTGGAGCAACAAGTGTGGAACTGTTGCTCTGCCCCAGATTTTATCGGGGAGTGAAGCCAGGGCAACAACTAGTGCGGAATCGGCCCTACTGAAGCAACATCAGTTGTATACCAAGGGTGGGGCAGGGGTGCATTCTGCCCCAGGTGCAGCTTAGGGAAGGCCCTTGAAGCCAGCATCATGCTGTGTCCAGCCAAACGGTCTTTCCTTTTATTTTTAAAATGCAGTTCTGACTGTAGCCACTAAGGGTGATCAGGATCAGCTAGACCAGGGATGTTAAACATAAGGCCCGGAGGCTGAACTTGGCCCATCCAGGGCTCTTATGCAGTGCACAAGCAACTGATACAAGGGAGGGAGTGCTGGGGGCAAGTGGGCAGAGCCACTTCATTATGACTTTAGCACAGCAGAACAACTTCGCCTGCAGCAGTCAAGCATCGTGGGAACATTTGCCCAGCACTGCACTGCTGCCTCTCCAGCCCACCTCTGTGGGTTTTCCTCTGCACCCCCTACCCCTCCTGGGGGCCTTGCAGTGAAGACACATCAACACGGAGCTTACCAGCTGCTGTTCTTTATACAGTTTCTATCTCCTGTACCTGGCATTACGTTTTATGGCACACATGTCCCAGCCCAACAAAGAGATATTTATGTCAGATCCGGCTCAAGTAACAAATGAGTTTGACACCTCTGAGCTAGACTTTCCTTTCTTCAAGATCAGTTAGGATCAGCTAGACTTCCCTTTCTACAAGACAGAAGCAAACTTGCTTAACAGATCGTACAACCAAGTCAGAACGATGATAGCTGCTACAGTAATTGCCAGCCTGCAGCTCATTTTCTCCAAGAGTCTATCCTTTCCCTCTTCCTTTCCTTGAACCCAGCTCAGCCAGATCTTGCAAAGCAGCAGTGAGGGTGCTGCAGCAAGATAAAACAACACTTCCGTCTCTTAATTTCTCTCCCTCTTTTCCATGTGTTTCTCATTTATTTCTGTCTCCCTTCACCTAATTTTTACGTGTCCCCCTCCCCTCTTTATTTTCACTTCTTGGTCTCAAGACCTTCTCATCCTTGTCCTGCTTGGTGACAGAATGTATTTAAGAATAGTATAATAGCAAATTGTTAATGTTATGAACAGAAGGCATGGGTTTGCTGGACACTGTATGTTGCATTGGTTCTGCTGGGCTTCCAACTCCCCCCCCCCCGCTTGGATTGTGATTATATGCTTGACATCAGATGGCATTGCCACAGTGGCACTGGGTTTGTTGGGCACTGTACATTGCACTGATTCTGCTGGACTTGCAAAAATTTCCCTTTCAGTTTCTACTGCAGATATTCTCTGGTTTGACTTTAGTCTGTTGGAAACAATTGAGGATGGGGGCACCTTCTCTGGGGAGTAGTGTGTTTCCTAACATCCAGTCTGCTGAAGCTTGTGATCACTAGTAAAAGCTAGTACAAAGGAAGACCCCTAGCTCTCAAAAATGCCTTGGAGATATTTGGGATAGTCAGCTTTTGGGCTTCAAAATGGGGAACAGAAGCCCGCCAAGTGCCTGCTCAGAATATGAGTGGTCATCACTGACTCATGGCAACCCTGTAGGGTTTTCAAAGGAAGAAACACTTGGAAGTGGTTTGCCATTGCCTGCCTTCACTTCAGCCGTGTTTAGCTTCTGAGATCTGACGAGACCAGGCTATCCTGGGCTATTCAGGTCAGGGCTAGGCTGAGAGTAATGTGACTGGCCCAAGGTCACCCAGAAAGCTTCTAGGGCATGAGTGGGGATTTGAACCTGGATTTCCCAGATCCTAGTCCGAAACTTTAGCCACTATACCACACTGGCTCTCATAATGGAATAGCATGTTGGAATTTGATTTTTTTTTTACTGGCATTATTATATATACAAAGTTAAATAAAATTAAAATTTCACAGTCTGCATTTCTTTTCTGGCCATTGAAACAAAGTTTGGGTCCAGTGGCACCTTTAAGACCAAATTTTGTTCTAAAGCTTTAGACCAAAATGGCTACCCACCTGAATCTATTTTCTAGTGAATATTATTATTTGTTTTATTTCATTATTACTGAAAATAATTTTATCATTTAGAGGAGGGGCCCTAACCTGGATATTCCCAGCTGAGCCTAATCTCGTCAGATCTCAGAAGCTAAGCAGGGCCAACATGGAGGCAGGCAATGGCATACCATCTCTGCCCATCTCTTGTCTTGAAAACCCTATGTGGTCACCATAAGTCAGCTGCGACTCAATGGCAAAAAAAAAAAAATAGAGGAGGAAGGTGTTTAAAAATGATCCACCACAGTCACTAAATAGGCTAGGTTCACCACTGAGCAATGCTATTTTAATCTGCACAGCCAATCAGATTTTCCATGGCCAATCAGAAGTAGCCCAACCCCACTTTCTAAAAACACTTGGCAGGCATGAAGTAGGGTGTTGGTGGGCACCTTGGTGCCCATAGACATCATGTTGGGGACCTCTGTCCTAGAGGTTCACAACCACCACCAACCAAAGCCTTCCAGCCTCTGGTTTAGATATTATTCAGATTGCCTTTTTGTTAAGGGGGGGAAGTGCACACTTAGAAGAAGAAGACAAAGAGAAGAGATTGGATTTATACCCCACCCTTCACTCAGAGTGGCTTACAAACTCCTTTCCCTTCCCCTCCCCACAACAGACATCCTGTGAGGTAGGCAGGGCTGAGGGAGCTCTGACAGTACTGTCCTTGAGCTCTGACAGAACTATGGCTGACCCAAGGTAATCCAGCAACTGCAAGAGGAAGAGTGGGGAATCAAACCTGGTTATCCCAGATTAGAGTCCAAGCACTTAACCACTACACCAAACTGGCTCTATTATTATTATTATTATTATTATTATTATTATTATTATTATTATTATTGTTATTATTGTTATTATTGTTATTATTATTATTATTATTAGGACTTAGTACGCTTTTCAGATTGTTTCTGTTCTGAGAAAAGAAATATCCTTTTTAAATGCGGTCAGTGAGCATTATATATTACTAGAAATAAGGAAATAAATACAACGGGCTCTAGAATGAGGCTCTAGAATGAGGCTCTGGGAGAGTGCCCCTGCCTTGGGCAGTCAGCATCAATTTGCTGTGGTGACCTCAGCATGGTATAATGACACAGAGTCCACCATTTTCTCCAGGGGAAGATCTCTGCCATCTGATGAGCAGTTGTAATTCAGCGTGATCTCCATCTCTCCCCTGGAGATTGGCAACAATGGTTCCCCATGAGGGAACGGGTGGTTTGGAGGGTGGAGTCTATGGTCATTGAACCTGTCTGAGGTCCCACCCCTGCTGAAACCTTACCCTCTCCAGGGTCCACCCCTCAAACCTCCAGGAATTTCCCAACCTGGGGTTGGAAACCCTATCTCCCTCCCAGCCAACTATCAATGTATCATTATCTGCCCCCTGGCTGCAGCTTTCCATCTCCTCCCTCTCCCTCCTAGAGAGCAGTTGTAATTCTGAGTGATCTCCAACCCTCACCTGGAGATTGGCAATAATGGTTCCCCATGAGGTACTGGCTGGCTTGAAGGGTGAAGTCTATGGCATTGTACCTGTCTGAGGTCCCATCCCTCCTCAAACCTCACTCTCTCCAGGCTCCATCCCTCAAATCTCCAGGAGTCTCCCACCTGGAGTTGGCAACCCTATCAGGATTGGCCCCAATGAGTTTTCTCCCAAAGGCCAAAATAGGTGTGGAAAGGGCCTTTTCCTGACAGAACCAAGCTTGTTTGCCTAGCAAAAGGCAGTGAGGGGAAAGTAGGGTTGCCACCTCTCACCATTTGGGTGGTGGATCCTGTGGAGGGCAGCATTTGGGAGGGGGTGGAAGGACTCAGCAGGGTATAATTTCATAGGGTCTACCCTCCAAAGCAGTCATTTTCTCCAGGGGAACTGATCTTTGTCATCTGGAGATCAATTGTAATGGACAGGTGAGGGGGTTTTCTCCCAAAGGCCAACAGTTGTGGAAAGGGCCTTTTACTGACAGAGCAAGCTTGGTTGCTTAGCAACAGGCACTGAGGAGAAAGGACAGTTGCCAGCTCTGATTAGGGAAATGCCTGAAGATTTGGAGGGTGGATTCTGTGGAGGGCAGCATCTGGGGCGTGGGTGGAAGGACTCAGCAGGGTATAATGCCATAGGGTCTGCCCTCCAAAGCAGCCATTTTCTCCAGGGGAACTGATCTTTGTCATCTGGAGATCAACTGTAATAGCGGGAGATCTCCAGGTCCCACCTGGAGTTGGAAACCCTAGGGGAAAAGTCAGCCACACAGCAGAGGGTTGAAGAGAATGGTTTGATAGTTGCTGGCCCACCCCATTAGCCAGCCAGCCACGGTGGAGCTAAGCAGGAGAGAGAGCCATTTTCCATTTATTCTGACAGAAAAGTGGGCAAGCTGACAGTGGGCAGGGGAGGGGGTTATGCTGAAAGTCCATTGTCTTTTCACTGACAGAAGCAAGCCTAGTTGCCTACCAACAGCCACTGAGGGGACAGTTAGACCCACCTGGCAGTGGGCAGAGGAAAGAGTGGATCCAGCTCTTAGTCCATCCCCTTCACCGGCCTTCTCCAGACTGAGGCCGAGACACTGGCCAGCGGCTCGGTGGGCGGGACTGAAGCAACACAGTGAGGGAATGCAGCCAGCGGCCATGGACCACTTTTGAGTGGCAGTTCTTGCAGCCAACTAATTTTGGCAAGCATAGAATGTTACCACCCCAACTCATCTTTATAGATAAGGATTGTTTAATTAAATGAGTTACTCTTAATATGTTTGTATTACTTTGGTTTAAATGAGCCACTAGAGGGCTTTGTGGATGCACAGGTCAGCCTATCTTTGCTGTTCTCACATATCTGTGTGCCCCATTGAGTACATTATTTAGTAGATATTGTATTTCTATTAAGGAATGTGGAATTAAATACTGATGGGATTTTATTTTCATTGATACATTTCCTTATAATTTTTGTTAGGTAAAGGTAAAGGTTTCCCTTGCTCAAAAGCCAGTCGAATTCTCCAGGGATGCAGTGCTTACCTCCGTTTCCAAGCCGAAGATGTTCCGTGGTCATATGGCCAGCAAGACTAGATGCCAAGGCATACTGAACACTGTTACCTTCCCACTGAAGTGGTACCTATTTATCTACTTGCAATTTCTTGCTTTCGAACTGCTAGGTTGGCAGGAGTTGGGACCAGAGATGGGGGCTCACTCCGTCATGCAGCACTCGGGTCTCAAACTGCTGAACTAACAACCTTTCGATCTGCAGATCAGCGTCTTAACCACTTGAGCCACTGTTTTTGTTTTTGTTTTTTTGTTACAAGATTTCTAATTGTGATGGCACCACCCAGAACAGCATTGTACAGTTAAAATACAGTGAGCATACAAATCAGCCTTATATTGAGTTAGACCATTGCTCCAACTAGCTCAGTTATGTCTGCTGTGATTGAAAGTAGCTCTCCAGGGTCACAGGGCACATGACTATTTCATATTACCTGTTAATAGAGATTTTTTTTTAACTAGAAATGCTAGGGAGGGAACCTAAAACTTCTGCTTACAAAACATACACATCCATTCCCATTCTGTCTACTATCAAATCTCACAAAATTAAGGTCCATTGCCATTCCCTTGGAACAGTCTGAGCAGTGCTATACATTAAAGATAATTCTTCCATAATTCAGAAATGGCTTTCAATAAAAATACACATAAATGTTCTGATAGAGTGTGATCTCATGCAGTAGGAGTAATTGGCTGAAGTAAATTGACTTAAATGTTCATCTGAATTTTTTAAAAGTATCAAAAGTATCACTATAGATTAAATTCCAGCTATAAATGCATTTAGTGCTTTCACTTTTGATTCTGATTATCCAAAGAAACAATTGGTCTACAAATTTAGGTTACATTTGCCAGCAGTAGTTTGAAAATATAACAGCATTAGCATTATTCTGATCTATAGAAGTCAACCTTCCTTTTTAGACCGCACATAAATATGCTTTCTGATTTTGAACATGAAATGATTTGTCCTTGAACAGTTTTTGTCTGAGGACAAAAATAGTTCTCTGATGAATAATCAAACTGTAATGAATGCTGCCCACAATAGGTGAGTCAGTGAAAATTGTCTTCCTACCATTCAGGGATTTATAGCCATATCCATCAATTCAGCAATGAGAATTCTAACATTCCACAGTTCTAATTTTTCACAGTCAACCTTTATTTCCCTGTACATTAATTGATTATTTAGCTGTTTTCTACACATTTCTTTGATATAGCCTGTATATGCCTTGATTTTGCTTTTACCTTCTCTTTGTTGATTTTGTTGCTCACTGAGGCTAAACAAATGTAAAAGGAAGTGGCTGTCCTTTGAAAGTGGCTGTCCTTCTAATCTCACCATTTAGAATCAGAAAATATCTAGGGCAGTATGATCCTAAGGATGCTTACACAGAAGTAAATCCCACTCAGTTTACTGGAACTTATTTCCTAATAAATGTCTTCAGCATATGGCTAAAAAATCTAACCCTCCATTTAAATTATTTTTAGGTGTAACATTTAGGGCATGTTACTTCTTGATTTGGCAGCAACTCTTAGATTTCTTAACCACAGTAAAATGATTTTCTTTAGAATGTAGGTTCTTCTGATTTTTTTTTAAAAATAAGGTAGGTTCCTTTTCAATGGAGTTCCAGCATCAGTATCAAAATATTTACCAGCGGATGAACTGAGAAATACATGAAAGTAACAACAATGTTGAAATCTAGCTGACTCCGCTGTAACAAATGAGGTGAACTGTAGCTTTGTTTGCTTATATTAGCATGTTTCTATTTTTTTCAGTCTGAAATGCTATAGTGTTCAAGGTCTGTGTTGACTGATAGCATGTATGAGAGACAGAAAAATAAAAATTGAACTTGTTTTATGTGAGCTGTTAACAGCTTATCACTTTGTTTTCTGAATACTTCAGATGGAAGAGAATGTAGCCTTTCATGCCGTCCTAAGTAGAGTAATGCCCCTCTAAGTCAAGTGAAGTCAACTGGCTCTGTTTGTACCTTAAAGCATTTCTGATATCAGGCTATATGAATCTTTATACACACTCATATGCTATGCATTTTATATGAAAGCATGCCATATAAAAGTAAATCACAACATACAGCAAGTGTTCTCTTTATTCACCTAGTTGGCAACTAGTGTAACTTCATAATGTGATAAACTGCACTAGCACTATGAGCCTTAATTTAATAATTTCTTGAGGATAGTGGTTTTGCATGGAGATAAATACATCCTTGATATTTAGATGATATTTACCAAAGTGCATTCTACATTAGGTAAGTCAAAGAGGGAAGACCAAATTTAGTGCCATTACCAATTTGTATGTGTCAATCATCATTTAGAACAGCGAGCATTCCTCAGTGAATTTGAAAGGTGTTGTTAACTCTTTTTTTGCTAAATGTTTTGATCTTAGATATTTAAAAACCTGGCAGGCAGGCAGGCAGCCAATTTAAACACCTACTGCTTATATACTATGTAGTTTAAGCTCTGTTTTGTCATCTGCATAGCTACCCCATAGAAACATAGCTCACTAAAGAAAAATGATGAGACTTTTTCAATTTGATATTTTTATTGAATAACAAAATGGTTATATATTCTTAAATTACCTGTTAGAAGTATATTGCAAGGGTTACAAGTATATTTCTCATAATAAGATAGATATTTGGTTATCAGTTCATTAAAATACAGTTAGGTCTTCTTTCTTTTTTTCTGTATATTGAACTAGAAACATTAGGAAGAGTACCATACGGCTTTTGTTATTGGTTAGTTTTATTTTTGTGTGTAAAACAATTTGAGAGCACTGGTCTCCCTTAGGCCCATTATGCACAAAAATCTTACTGCAGATTTTCATAGCAGGAAGTCTTTAATCTTGAATTTGGATTCTGTGCCCACCTTACGCACCATTCTTTTTCCTCCAGTGTATTTATTCTGCAACTACAATTTAAAAAATACACTTTTCTAAATCAGGGTAGAATGTCACTTGTGACATGTGGGGGGGGTGGCATCCAAAGTTTTTTTAAAATGTATACAGTTGCTTTATCACAGTTGTGCAGTAGCGTCCAGCAAGCGCCTTCCATTTAAATCCTCATGGTTCAGGTTTTGCACATGCATTTTAGCATTAGTTCACTGAATGAAAAGGAACAGAAAGGAACACAGGCAAAGGGGAAAAACCCAATGTTGAAAATGACCAGACATTTTTTGAAATGGAAAAGCAGCTGCAAAGCCCTTTTTTCATCTTGCTGAGCACTAGGGGATTCTCTGCTGTGTTATTGGCCACTGTGAAAAATGGGAAAGAGTCACACAATCTCATAATATGGGGAAACATGTTGAGTGTACAGAATGCACAATAAAACTCATTGACACTGGCATTTCAAACTGTGATCATTGGCAATGTGTGTGCACGCACGTCTGTGCAAAGTTGGCTGCAACTCCACCACGCTTTGCACAGGGCTGCAATTTGTATGAGGGAGGAGTCCTCTGGCAGATGCTCTGGAGAGCTTTTATTGGCTTGTGCCGCTAAATTGAAAAAAAAGGGAGGTATTTTCACAGATGCCCTAGTGCAGCTGCATAGTAACGTTAATTTCCTTTCCTTAATTGCAAATTTGTGTGGTTTTCTCTTTGTGATTCTCTCATTTGATCCTGCACACTGGTTGTGATATTGGCAGTTTTTTAGAGCCTATCTGTCCTCCAAATGGATTGATCCAAAGCAATACTTAAGTTTGGTGCTTTGCAGAAGGTCCATATGGCTCAGCATCCATTTGAATGTTAGGCTTTCGGAGATTGCCAAAACGGTTCCCCACACGCTTTGTTCACTAAAGCATTATAGGAGGAAATGTTTTCAGAGCTTTAGGCTTCCCATCCTAGTGTCTCTGTCTCTCTCTGTCTTTACATCTCATGTCAATTTCATTCTGCGCTGACAATCCCCCTCCTTTATTGTTTTTTTTCATGCAGCACTGATTTTTTTATTTTGCACTGGGGACACTACTGTTTGCTTCAATCCCCCTTTCAAGTCAATACCAGCAGGGAACTAAACCTGGCACAGCTCCTTTTAAACTTTCCCCCATCATTTTGATTTTTTAAATTCAGCATTCCAAGGCTAGCAATAGTCTCATAGTACTAGATTCATGCCACTTGTCAACCCCCCCCAAAAAATTTAAAAACAAGTAGAAAATAAAGCTTGTACACTGATGAAGGGGGAGTGATGCTCAAAGGTGCGCAGTGGATAGAATAACCTTAATGTGGATGGGGGAGGGACCTTTGAGGGGCAGCAAAAGGGCAAGGGAGAATCCAAGGGTATCTGCATGCTTTATCTTCAGCTTGGAAGCTAAACAAGAGGGGAATTGGCACAAAAGCACTCTCAGAAAACTCGAGGAAACAGCAATCAGAAAGTAAACTGAGCACTGAAGGGAGGAAAAATCAATGCAGAACAACAAAGAAAACCTGACAGATATGCATGGTGAAAGTGAGGGAAAACACCTGTGCATAATGGGCCTTAATTTGTTTTCAAAACTGCCAGCCTTGACACTCAGTGCTGTAAAAAATATTGAAGCGAGTCAGTTAGTTTTGCCGAATATGTTGTTTGGATTTTAAAGTGATTATTTGGAACTTGTTGCTGACCTCTGGTGCACATCTGAGTAAGGACCTGTGGTGTTCTCAGTGCTTTTAATATTTGAGAATGTATTGTAATCTATTGGGTGGAGCCCTGTTCCTGATTCTCTCTGTACTCTAATTTAGCAACAACTGTGTAGGGACATTTAAAGCAAACTATAATCATACGAAAACAGACAAGTCTGCCATAAATTGAAACTTTCTGAAAGTCCTTTCTTAAATGCTGATGTTTGGACTTTATCTGTCTTCAAGGCCTACAGCCTTGATGCTGAACATTGTAAAGAAAATATGGGAGTAGGGTGAGTTAATTGTGCTGAGTATGTCATTTGGATTTCAAAGCAATTATCTGAAACTTACTGCTGATGTTGGGGTACATCTCTATTCCTATACAATGGGCAAAACTGGTCAGACATCAAATATTTCTCCACCTAACAAGCAGTCAAAAACTAGAAAATTTACTCATGGTTAAAGATTCAGAATGTTGGTCATGTGTTTGAGAAGGATTTTACATACTTTTTGTATGTTCATAATACTGATTCCAGAATAGATAGAAGATTCAACAGCTGGAAGTCTTATATATGCAAATCATGCACCAATTTCAGTAACTATGAGTAGTCAAAAGTATTAAATGAAAACCCTCATGTTTAAGTAATGAACTGATGAATAATTATAGAATCATACAAAAGTTAAGTAAACACCCTGAAGATTTAAAATAAATAAATAAATATGCAACCTGAAAGCTGCCCGATGGAAGCAGCAAAACCGTACTTTAGAGGAACAGCTATAAGTTCTGCTGCACATCTTAATAGAACAAGGAATGAATGTTTACCAAAAATATCCTTACAAAAAAGACAATATGAGCTAAATCAGCAGGAATATTTTATTAAAGCAATATCCGGTTGGCCATCCATCAGCAGATATAGCTGGGTATCATCAGCATACTGTGGCAACCCAGCCCAAAACTTCATGCCAGCTGGGCAAGGGGAGCATATAGGTGTTAAATAACATTGGAGAAAGTATCGCCCCTTGAGGGACCCACATGCTAGGGTGTGTCGGGGTGATACCTTCTCTCTTAGTGCCAACCTCTGTCCCTGACCATGGAGAAATGAGGTAAGCCACTTCAATGCCACCCCACAAACTCCTGTGTTGGCGAGGTGGTGGATAAACATGTCATGGTCAACCATGTCGAATGCTGCTATCAGATCTAATAATAACAGCAATGCTGACCTGCCTGGATCCAGTTGTCTGTGAAAATCACCCATGAGGGCAACCACCACCATCTCCATCCCATAGCCAGGGTGGAAGCCAGACTGGAATGGGTCCAAAGCCTCAGTGTCCTCCAGCTGTTCCACCACCACTCTCTCAGTTGCCTTGCCCAGGAACAAAAGATTCAGGACTGGACGGTAATTGGCAGGCTCTAAAGGATCCACAGATGGTCATGTTAAGAGCAGTGTTTTTTGCTAAAGGTGGCAAGAAAGCTAGTGTAATGATTTTGATGATTCATCATGGAAATTTACCTTTACCCACAGGCCTACCTTTACAGTTTGTTTCTCTATTAGTGAAAATCTGTGGAAAATTATTCACAGGTGGCATTTGACAACCTTGAGATTGTCAAAGATCTAGCTGGAACCAGCAATAGCTGGTTTTGTGAACAAAGTAATGCAGACTTTCCCCACATGTGGTGCACATGTACACAGGCCTCCAACTACTGAAAACAAACTGTGAAATTGGTATTTAGTGGGCTGAGAATTCAAATCCCCCTATAAACCAGAGTCATTGCTGCTTAATTACTTATCAGATATCCCTAAAGATCTGCAAATAGTGGTTTTACATATAATCTCTGCAGCCAGTCTGGGTTTTGCCAGCATTGGAAATGGAAAAAAGACTGCCACGTTACAAAAGCGGCTGTTTTTTTTTAATATAAAAGATATACACTTTAGTGAAATTAACAGCCTACTAGAAAAGCAGATATATGTCTGAAGTAGACCAGGTATGGTCAAGAGCAGGGGTGGCCAAACTGTGGCTTGGGAGCCACATGCGGTTCTTCCACCCATATTGTGCGGCTCCCAGCAGGGCAGCTGGGGAAGCAAAGGGGAGGCATACCACCCCAACCAGCCTTCCCTTCCCTAGCCAGTGTTCCCCTCCCTGGGTAGGCTTGAGGGGGGGAGCAGAGAAAGAAAGCAATGTTAACTTTAAATGCGTTCTCAAAGCACACACACACCCAGCTGCCTTGGAGAAAGCATTTGTCTCTTTAAATATCATTATCAATATCTATTTTTACCCCTTTTGTTTTTATTTCTGGCAGTCTTATTTAATGTTCATGTTAATACAAAGCAAATTTGCATATTTTCCAATTAAAAAACATGTGTGTAATATTTGTTTATATCTTGCAGCTCTCAGACATCTGATGTTTCTTCTGTTTGGCTCTTACGTTAAACAAGTTCAGCCACCCCAGATCAAGAGCAATACAAACCATAGAATTAGGTATAGTCCATGCAAGTAGTACCAGTATGTCAAGCCAGTAAATGTTACATTATGGTGATAGTCCAGTTGGTAACAGGGAAACAGTCAGTGCTGTAGTTTATGTACATATATTTTTCTTTTCTTTTTCCCCCTTTTGTATTAATAATTTCCCCTTTTTTATTCTGTGACTTTCCGTATATTTTTAACTTTTAAAAAATAGTAACTTTTATTTCTCAAAAAAACCCAAACAAACCATGACCACCTGTAGTTGTTCAAACACACATCAAACTTTATTTTAAAAACAATTATCCTTTCCCTGTCAGTCTATGTATTGTACAAGCCAAGGTCAAATATAACTTAACCAGTGTGGGGAAAAGCACAGAAGCTGTGTTTTCTTAAGGTGGACCCTGTTAAGTAGTTTGTTTGTGTCTGGCTCTGGACTCCCCCAAACACGTAAGGCAATGGGAGAGGTTGTAGGCCATGCTGAAGGGGCACCAGGAAGAGCCCTGACAGAAGGTCTGCGCACCGCCCTGGAAGCCACAGCCAGCTTCGGGTATTCCTGAGCCAGCCATGGGGATTCAGGCAGCCCCCAGGCTATGCTTCACCCTGCCAACCCTGCAAGAGAGTCAAGGCCAGAGGAAATGCCAACAGAAGGGTTGCCTCACCTCCCTGCACCACCGAGGAATGGCACCCCACCTCCTGGGGACCTGTGGAGCCTGCTCTAGCTACGGAATGAATTAAAGGGCAGTACTCCCAAGGCCCCAAAGCAGGAGCCTCCCCAAGGCTGGGCCAGGGTGAGGGAAAGAGGGAGGAGGGAATGGAGAAGGAAGGGGCTGACAGAGGCAGACACTTACCTTTAACTGAGATGGGAACTCCAGGGAATACAAGGGAATATGCCGAGCACTGCCCCGACCAATGGGAAAGGTAGAGAGAAGAGACAGACAAGAGAATCCATCACTCACTCAAGGGACCAAGGTTGTGATCACACACACTAAATAATCCACTTTCAATCCACCTTCAATGCACTTTTGAATTGGATTTTGCCAGTTCACACAGTACGTATCCAGTTGGAAAGTGGATTAAAAGTGGATTATTTAGTGTGTGTGTGTGATCGAAGGGAGGATCAGATGGGGGAAAACAAGGACAGAAGGGGGCAAGCAGCAGAGGTCAAGAAGGAGTGTTGGTCTAAGGTCCACATCAGAGAGAGAAACAAGGACTGGAAATAGGCTAGCAGGGGTGAAGTAACCTCAGCTCTCCCAATTCTGAGACCTCAGCACCCCTGGGACTATGGCAGAGGGGTGCAACGCTGAAAGTGAGACAGGAAAACCTCACCTTTTGATATTGTCTTAAAACACACACACGCAAATAACCAGAACCAGTATTTCATGCTGTATGATTTATTTCATAGCAAATGCAAAATTAAGACAGATATGGTGGAGAGGATATCTCCTGAAAACAGATGTCTCAGGGGTCAGTCAGTATGTTCAGTTACTACAGTCAAGAAGATCTGTATCTCCTTTCAGATGACTGAAGGGAGTTAAATGTATCAGCATGAGGGGGAGCAGTATTATGGTGGTGAAGTCCACCTGCAGCCTATGCACATTTATTGGAATTTATGCTAAATCCCTGACCTGTACACATGAATGCATTTATGGTCCTTTCTGTGATATCAAGAACACTTAAAAAGCAGGATTCTGGGCAGTACACAGAAAGGAGAGCTGTACATGCATTCAGCTATACAGTGTAGGCTTTTTGCATGTGTGCAATGGGTGTGTGTAGGTTGGGGTCATAAACCACACTGGTTTAGCATGGAAATATGAGTCCTCATTAGAGGAGGAAGAGGACAACACACCCACAAGCCCTGCTTTGTCAAACCTTCCCTGTGAGTCCAGTGTCTTAGGATCTTAGCACCAGTGTCACCCTTTGAGCCAGCAAGGCCTTCAACCCAGGAGATTCCAGCATGGACCTACCTGCTTCCAGACTTACTACAGTCTCCTGAAGGACTTCAGGAGCAGAAAAAACAAAGGGCGGGGGCTGAGGCTTGGGCCAGGTGCAGGATTGCATGTTTGGCAGATCCCCCTTCCCCCAGACAAGGTAATGCCAGAGGAAACCAATAAGTCATTGCAGGATCTGGACTGTGCTATTCCTCATGAGTAAAACTCATACTGCGGAGAGGAACTTGACATGGGACCAGTGTCACTTGCAGAGAAATGCCCTATATAAGGCTGCAGTGAGGTTAGAGTCACTGTGGGATCAGTGTGTGTGCTGTCTTGCTGATGGTTCCCTCCAGTTGCTTGGCCTGCTTGAGAGTGATTTGTGGCACCTTGTTACTTGACCCTTGGACTACTTTGGGACCCTGCCTTTAGACAATGTGCTTTGACCCTGGACTGACACCTTGGACTGCCTTCTGACCTTGCACTTGGATTGTATTATTGTATCCTGGACTTTGACATACAACTGTGACCTGAGAGCCCCTGCTGTGAGACCCTGTGCTTGTTAGGACTTGCTTCCCTCCTGGTGGCCAGGACAGTTGGACAAGCAGCTTGCCACTATGATTCTGCTACCTGTTCCAGTGCATTCGTTCTCTCTTCTGCTATCTGAAGATGGCTTTTGGCTTCACTCTTTGTTAGGAAGGTGCTGTCATGGGCGTCAACTACGGGGGGGCTCGAGGGCTCGAGCCTCCCCCGAAATTTCCGGGGGGGACTCAGCCACCCCTGGCAAAAGAGAGCGCCCACGGCCGGTGGCCAGTCAGCCGGCCAGCTGGCCATCGCTGCCTCTCCTTCCCCCCCACCCCTGGCCTGCCCTCCTGCCTCCCTGGGGCCGGGGGGGGAGGAGCGGCGGGGACATGGTCCCGTGTGCGCACGCGCGCTTTGCGCGCACGCACGAGTGAGCCCCCGCCCCCCCCAGGGATTTACAAACTCTACGCCCCTGGGTGCTGTGGATCAGTGGTAAAGGTTCTGCTTGGCATGCAGAAGGACCCAAGGATCAGTCCCTGGAATCTCAAAGGAGCAGCTGATGTGAAAAAACTCATGCTGAGATCTTGGAGAGCCACTGCCAGTCTAAGTAGAAAATACTGATGAACCAATGGTCTGATTCAGTATAAGGCAACTCCATGTGTTAAATGATTAATAAAATTATTCAGGCTTTATACACATACACACTCTCTCATTTATTTGTCAAATTTATATCCCGCTCCCTTTCCCCTGAATGGAACTCGAGGTGGCTAACAGGATATAAAATACACCAAGGTCAAATATATATATTTGTCTTTGTAATTGACATCTACAAGGTTTTTCTTCCTTTTTTTAGCCTTTTTAAAAACACTTTTGGTTACCTAGTTTGTTCTGGGTTGAAATCCCCCCCCCTCTTTTGTTCATTTTCAGCTTCCATTGTTTATTTTCTTATAGGAGAAACCCAGTGGATACTAATCAAGTGCCTCAAGAAACAGGTGTTATTCAGTAACTCAGGTAAACCAGAACAAACCTTGCCTGCATGTGTATGATACAGGAAGATAAGACTGCAAGGAAAAACAATGGAACACCAAGTAAAGAAAGGAAGGTGTGAAAGAAACCATGCTTTGCATTGGTTTGGAAAAGTCTGATATTTGTTAACTGTTAAGAGATTCTCCAGAAAAAGACAAGGAAGAAAAATGTGTATTTTCCTTGTATAATATATAAAATTGCATGCTTGTTTCTTTAAAAAAAATCTCCTCCGCTATGCATGTTTACTCAGGGAGACACCGCACTGTACTAAGTGGAACTTCCTTCCAGATACATGTGCGTTGCCTTAAACACCAGCATAGGACACCGAATTATTTTAATCTAAATCGGATGCTGACCTAGTGCAGGGTAGAGGAAGAAAGCAGGTCAGGCATACAGTAGGATCTTGTCTCACCTTTTAATCTCATTCTCTCCCACTAAGGGAGACATAGATGGATTAAATTGATTAGTGCTTAACCCTGTTGGGAACTCTGACATGTATGGAGGGTTATAACTATTAGCATTGTTCCAGAGTAAAGGCAATACATTTACTTTTAAAATTAGATAACGGTATGATGCTGTATACAATAGCATTCAAGTTCAAGCCAGCTGCATAAAGAATTAACTTCTACTGATGTACAAAGGATGATTCATTACAAAAATAAGGATGAACAACAATGGAATATCACTGGTGTTAAATATACTGGGTGGGATCCAGTCAGTTTTTGCCCAGTTCTCCTCCCTGCTATAGCTTTGATCCCACATGACTTTTGTCCAGCAGGCCTAATGAGCCCCACAGTAGCTATTTTTGATGGTCAGAGGAGACCCCCCCATCCCTTTTTTACCAATGGTAAACCTGGTTATATCCAACCTGTTACTTTAAGGTTCTATAGCCAAGCAAATATTGTTGAGGTGATGGTCTTGAACCAGCCTATCTACCCTGATGCTCTACCTCAAGCTCAGAACATTAGTAATTGACAGGGGTCCTTTGGGGCTGGAGCGAGGCAGAGCAAAGCTCCACCAGCTCAGGAGCGGCCACTAGGGCAGCCACAGGCCGAATCAGATTCTCTGATCTGATTTGGCCTGCTGCCGAATTGCTGCCGAAATTCGGTGGCAACTTTAAAAGTGACTGGAGGGGAGGGAATTTGAGGGAGAGGCTCCAAACTTGCAGGGTAGCTGCTGGGGCCTCTCCTCGAAATACCCACCAAGTTTCAAGAAGATTGGATCAAGGGGTCCAATTCTACGGGCCCCCAAACAGGTTGCCCCCATTCCCTCCATTGTTTTCTATGTTAGGAAAAAAGTAACATTTTTTCCCACCAGAGAACAATGGAGGGTATGGGACAACCTGTTTGGGGGCCCATAGAATTGGACCCCTTGGTCCAATCTTCTTGAAACTTGGTGGGTATTTCGAGGAGAGGCCCCAGCAGCTACCCTGCAAGTTTGGAGCCTCTCCCTCAAACTCCCTTTCCTCCAGCCCCTCATATACCCTATGAGTTTTTGCCATTGATTTCAATGGCCCATAGGGTATAATGGGGCTGAAACTGACATTCCCTTTCTGACACACTTCTGGTGATGTCAGGGGACATGGCATATGCTAATGAGTTATGCTAATGAGTTATGCTAATGAGCTCCTGCACCTCTTTTTCTATGAAAGGACCCCTGGTAATTGATGATATATATCTTTACAATTTATGTACTGCCTTTCTGCCCTTGGAGACATTCAAGGCAACCAAGAAGCATCAAGCAAAAGAAGCTGTTTAAGAAAAGTAAATTAAGCAAACTTTGCTAAATATCACACGTTTCCTTTCTAGTGCAGCATTTACATCTTAAAACAAAGGGTATTGTAGCTCAAAGATTCTTGGAAACAGGGTTGAGCCACCTCAGCAGGCCAGAAGATCCCAAGCTTACTTTACTTTTTCAGGTCCCACTGTCAAAGTTACTCCATACTACTTTTCAATGTAAACTGCAAGAATCTCATACCAGGTAAAATGGAAGATGTTTATATTTTATTTTTCATGTTTAGTATTTGTAAACAGATAGCACTATTGAGCAACACACTGTATTTCATGGCCATTATGCTGAGGAAAATCCAGACTTGCTAACAAGACTCCCATAAACTTCTCTCCTAGCTCACCCTGTTCTACCTCCTCTCTCTTGGCCTTGCTTTGGGGTCCCAACCCATATTTGAGAACCACTATTATAAGCAATATACTCAGCTGATGGAGAGGCAGAATTTTAGGAGATCCAGACTAGTATATCCTTTAAGGTGAGAGGCAATTTGCTTTACTGCAGCCCTTAGGACAACATGATCTGGGCTATGCGTGGGGCAACTGTACCAGAAGTTTCTGTAAGATTATTGGGCAATTTTTCTGTCTAGAAGATATGATCACAGATTGGTTTTACAGTTCTCAAAATTGTGAATTTATGTCTGCAGAGATAACATGCTGCCTCTTCACAGCAAAAATGTTATAAAATAAACATACCGATTTAAGAGACCTTAGTCCTATTGGTTCTCTGCAAATCTATGCATACAGAATCAACTCCTTATCTCTCCAGTGCTAAGTTTCAAAAATTCAATGAATATAAGATTGTTTGGGGTGGAAGAGGTCTGGATAAGGAGGAGATGTTAAGAGCTAAGCTGTAGAGGGAGGGGCAAGCAATACAAATGAAGGTGAAACTTTCAGAGAAGAAAACTTCAGAATCTTAAGATATTTGAGTGTTTCCTCATGAATGTTTAAGAATACATACACTCTATAATGTTACTGTTTTAGTTAAATAAAACAACTTAAACATTAATTATGAATGATTATTTTTCTCCTCCAAGTAAAGTACAGCAGAAAGGTTGTCCAAATATTAGCCTATTAAACCAAACACAGTTCACCTTGCAATGATTTCATAATTATCTATTTCAAGTGGTAAATAGCCAATCATAAGATCCGGTTCCGGTCGCGGCGGCTGCGGACGGTTGAGAGGATTGCTCCAACCCAACGCAGAACTCTTCTCCTGAATTAGGGGGTTTTTCCCCCAAAAAAAGTTCCTGTAGAGAACCTGAAGGCAAAGCTATCGTCGGAGGGGTGAGGGTTGAGACGGCGGTCCTCCTCACCCAGCTGAGCAAAGCTGTAGCTTAAGGAGAAGATAAGAAGCTTCACGGCAAGCGTAGAAGCACAGCCTGTGTACTGAGCAACCGACAAGGAGGCAACCCGAGAGAAGCGTAAGCTGATATATTACTGCTTCCTCCCCTTGTCCCATATTGAATGAGTGTTACCTATTATCTGTTACTATCAACTATTGACAGAACTTTAAAAGTCAGCAATAAATAAGACGAAGGAAATACCTTTCTGGATGTCTTTAAATTGATACTGGATACTGGAGGCGACAGCCGAGTGCGTCCCAACGCTGAGCGAGTTGGAGAACTGCATCAGGCAAGACGGGCAGATTGCCGAGCAGTGAGAAGGCTATAAAAGTTAAGCCCGTTTAAAGCCGTTTATATTGTAAGCTAAAGAAGAGAGAGAGAGAGAGAGAGAGAAGGGAAGGAAAACAGAAGCAGAGGCATAAAGGAACCCTATTTGTTTACTTGACTTCCGAGGCTGTATTAAGAATAGAACTAACAATAGAATCTCCGAGGCAAGCTGAGGAAGCAGACGGGAGAGCGACGTCTCGGCGATTGATTAACAACGACTAATAGTTAACAGCCAGGGAAAACAACAAACGCGCTGCGATCATTTGCTGGTTGGCGTGCAGACGGGAAGGCAACGTGGATTAAAGCACTTTTGTTTTGACAAAGAGTACGGGAGGGAAAACGGAGGAGTGGAAGGACGGCACGAATTAAACCCAACACAGGAAGAAAATGAACCACGGACTGGGGAAATAACGGGAAAGTGTGGCTATATTGTAATTGATTGCAGTATTTAAGGTCAGAGTGAAAAGCCAAGGGAGGGAACGGACAGTGTGAAGCACAACACAGAATTTTATGTTTATGTTTATTTGGAGCTGATTGATACAGTGACAGTCCCTGATAGTGGGAATTAATTAAGGGGAAGGATAGTGCGAGGCTAAACATAGAACTGGAACTCCTGTTTCACTTTTTGTTCTTTGGTTTTGCTTTCTTTCTTCTGGGGAACGTATTGAACTGGTTTCAAGCAGATATTGAGAGAAGTGGTTATAGTGTGGAGTGACAGAGTATAGAGTATAGAGTGGAATAAGAACAAAATTAAGATTAAGATTAGAATAGAACGGAATAGGATACAATAGGATATAATAGGAGGAGATAGGCTCAAAAAAAAAAAAGGGATATATTACAAGATAAAATAGAATAGGTTAAGTTAGGTTAAGATAGGATTGAACATAACATAACTATAGTTAGAATAGGTTAAGATAGGTCTGGGCATTACTATAGAGTAATAGAGTAATATAAACACAAACAGGGAGAACAAGATGGCTAGTGGGGGAAGAAAGATGTCTATCTCAGGCCTACCAAAAGAAATGACCACTCAAATTAACGAAAACATCTCAGAGATAATGAATCAAGTTATACAGAGTACCATACCAACTTTAATAGCCAAGGCTTTAGAACCTCTACAAGACAAAATAGATAATGTGACACAGAAACTGAGTGCTCAAATGGAGGAACTTAAAACTATAAGCATTGAAAATAGACAAGACATAGTAGAACTAAAGAAAACAAACCTTGAGACAGAGGGAAAGTTAGAGGTAGTTGACCAACGTATTGAGGAACTCAATATTAAATGTGACTCTTTGGAAAATTCCCTTATTGCATTGGAAATAGAAAAAGCATCGTTAGTACTCAGACTCCAAAACGTTCCAGAAAATAAAGAGGAAGAGCTTAGAGAGTTAATAACCTTTAGTATAAGTGGATGGTTGGAGTCAGAAACACCTGAGGAAATAAATAAGGAAATTGAGCTAGTGTTCAGAAGGAACACGGCCTTTGCAAAACGTAACAATTTACCGCGAGAAGTCCACGTGAGATTTTACAAAAGGGAAAAAAGAGATAAGATATTTGAAAAAATGAAGAAGGGCCCGCTAATAATACAGGGAAAGGAAATACGTATTTTAAAAGAAACACCTTGGAGGGTACGACAAAAGAGGCAAGATTACCAATCGTTAGCCTCAGTACTAAGACTAAAAGAAATAGCTTACAGATGGCTTATGCCAGAGGGCATATCGTTTTATTATAAAGGGAATAAACATAACTTGACATCTATTTTCAAATTAAATGATCTTATAAGGAAATTTGGGCGGGAACTAGAGATCCCAGAAGAAGATACCTCAAACTCAGAGGAAGAAAACCAGGCTGCTTCAGAAGGGGAGATAGTAATAGAGAAAAGGAAAGAGAACAGGTATGAGAAGGGAAGGAAAGCCAAAAAATATCCTACGCCCAGGATTATAACTAGACAACAGACGAGGAAGGGAGAAGAGAAGAATATAAATCATGAGTAGAGGAGTATTAAAGATCTTATCCATTAATGCCAATGGGTTAAACATCCCTCAGAAAAGGAAAAAATTTTTTTTGCAGATTGGTAAACTGAAAACAGATATATGCTGTATTCAAGAAACGCATATTAAAAAAGGGGATAAGCACTTATTAAATGTAAAGAAACTTGGGTTGTGTTTTGTAGCCGCAGATGAAACAAAGAAAAAAGCAGGGGTTGTAACCTATGTAAAGGAGTATCTTCATCCTGAACCAATATATGAAACAAACGATGGTCGAATACTTATAATCAAAATTACAAGACAAGCCAAAACGATGCTTATTGTTAATTTGTATGCGCCAAACCAGGCACAAGAAAAATTTTATGGAAACTTACGAGAGGTGATAGCTAAGCAAATATTTGATGAATTAATTTTGGTAGGAGATTTTAATGCAGTTACAAATGTAAAGATGGACAAGAAAACGGAAACATTACGGAATCCGAGAAGTAATATTCTACCTAAAACATATTTTCAAATTGTAGAGGAATTTGGCTTGGTAGACTTATGGAGATTAAAGAACGGAGACAAAAAAGAATACACTTTTTACTCACATAGACATAAGTCATGGTCCCGCCTGGATATGTTTTGGTCATCAATGTCTTTGTTAAGAGATACAAAAGAGGTAGACATACTTCCAGCGACATTTGCGGACCACAATCCAATAATGTTGACCCTGCTAGATGTGTCCAAAGCTGCTAGATGGTCGGTAAAGTTGTGGACGTTAAAAGATGAGGACTTTATAGAAGAATGCAAAACAGAATTTAAAGATTTTTTTGCTAGGAATATCAGCCCACAGATAGATATACAGATAGTATGGGACTCTTTTAAAGCCTTTCTGAGGGGGAAAATGATAAGCCAAGAAAGTTGGCTTCGGAAAAAACAAAAGTATGCATACCAAAATTTAGTACAATCAATTAAGGCAGCGGAAGAAAAAATGAAGAATAATCCCATAGATACTACGAGTAAAAATGCTTTGAAGAAATTACAGCATCAATTAAACTGTTTACTGACAGCTGAATTGGAAAATAAAATGCTCTATGCAAAACAAGATACGTTCGAAAATGCTAATAAAGCCTCACGATGGCTCGCTTATAAAATCAAAAAAGAAAAGGCCAATAGAAATATTAAGTTGCTGAAAGACGGTCAGGGGAAAGAGACCATAGACTTAAATGAACAAAAGATAATTGTAAGGAATTTTTATAAGGAATTATATAAAAAAGAAAATATCTCATCAAAACAGTTAGATGAGTATTTAGGAAAACACATTAAGAAGAAATTTACGGAAGAACAAAGGGAGATACTTAATGAACCTATTTCAAAAAAGGAGATTATAGAAACAATTAAAAAATTAAAGCTTCAGAAATCCCCAGGTCCAGATGGTATTCCATCAGAAATTTATAGAATATTTACAGAGCAGATAGTGGAGCCCTTAAAAGATACGATACAGCAAACTTTGGATAAAGGTAAGATGCCAGCCTCTTGGGAAGAAGCGACGATAACACTGATCCCCAAACAAAATTTAGACCCAACGGAAATTAAAAACTACAGACCGATTTCCCTGTTGAATTCGGATTATAAGATATATGCCACCATTATTGCAACAAGACTGAAAAAAGTCCTCTCAGAAACTATTCATTATGACCAGTCGGGTTTCCTACCAGGGCGCCATTTAAGACAAAATTTGCGTATAATTTTAAATACGTTAGAATTTTATGAAACATACCCTGGAAAACAAGTAGCCTTATGTTTTATAGATGCCGAAAAGGCATTCGACAACTTAAATTGGAACTTTATGCTGAATCAATTAAAGTACTGGAATTGTGGCGAAAACTTCTATAAAATGGTTGAGGCAATCTATAAGCAACAAGAAGCAAAGGTAACCTTTAATGGAATAACAACTGAATGTTTTTCGATAGGGAAGGGAGTTAGACAGGGATGCCCACTTTCCCCTCTCCTTTTTATATTTACGTTAGAGACACTATGCGACATTATTAGAAGAGAAGATAGTATTAAAGGATTGAGGATAAGGGGAGAAACCTTTAAACTGTTGGCCTTTGCTGACGACTTAGTCTGTATTATTGAAGACCCACTTGAATCTATGGGAACGTTTCTAGAAACAATAGAGGAATACGGCAAATTTGCAGGATTTAGGGTAAATAAGCAAAAAACCAAAATGTTAATTAAAAACTGCACAAAAGAAAGGGGGAAACAATTAGAAAATTTGACAAAATTTGAAATAGTAAAAAGAGTAAAATATTTAGGAATTAACCTTACAAATAGGTGTAGTTCATTATATCAAGAAAATTATCAGAAAATTCTATCGGAAATAAGGAAGGATCTCGTTATTTGGGAAGGCTTACAGTTATCACTTTTAGGACGCATAGCCCTAACAAAAATGAATATTTTACCCCGACTAAACTTTTTATTTCAAACATTGCCAATATTAAAAAACCAATCTTTTTTTAAAGACCTAAGTAAATGCATATCTAAATTTATATGGCAATCTAAAAAACCGAGAATCAGGCTCAAGTATTTACAAGATAAAAAAATCCGAGGGGGCTTGGGCTTACCTGATTGGTATTTATATTATGTGGCCTCAGGATTGGTCTGGTTAAGAGACTGGGCAAAACTAGAAAATTATAGATTATTAAAATTGGAAGGTCACGATATGCAAACAGGTTGGCATGCAGTACTGTGGTACGGGGTTAAAAACAAGGTTTTTAGACAACATGCAATTCGTGGAGCCTTGTTAAAAATTTGGGAAGAAACTAGATACAAATTTTACCGGAAAACTCCGCTTTGGGTTTCGCCCCTAGAGGCATCCATTAAACCAACACTTTTAACAGAAGAAAAAACCCTCCAATACGTAGACTTGTTAGATGGTAGATCACAAATTAAAACAGAAGAACAATTAAAGGTCTTCAAACTAACGTGGTGGGAAACTAACCAACTGTATTCAAGATATAAGAGTGATAAACAGCAGGGATTTGAGAAAGAAGCAATTGACTTTGATAAAATATGGCTGAAATCAGAAGAGAAAATGATAACAAAACTGTATGATTGCCTATTAGAACACAAAATGCAAGACGAGTGGGTAAAACCTAATATGATCACATGGGCACGTACTATAGGTAAAAACATAGATCTAGATAGCTGGTCAACAATATGGAAAGACAACTTAAAAATTACGCGGGCAAGTTCGTACAAGGAAAATTTGATAAAGATGTTTTATATGTGGCACTTATCACCTGTAAGAATAGCCAAATACTCCAAGGGACTTCCAAACACGTGCTGGAAGTGTAAAACAAATGTGGGTTCTTATTACCACCTGTGGTGGACATGTTCAAGAGTTAAAAAATATTGGCAAATGATTAAGAAAATATTGCAAGAAATAACTCAAATGGAACTTCCGTTAGAACCGGAAATGTTTTTACTTAATATATTACCTAGGAACATAATAGGAAATCAGAAAAAACTAATTCTGCATGGTATTACTGCCGCACGCTTATTACTCGCAAAATATTGGAAAATGGATAAAATTCCTGATGTAGACGACTATATTTCAAAGCTTTATGAAGTTGCAGAAATGAATATGCTGACAATAAGACTAAAAAACAAAAATGAAAATGTGTTTAAAAGAATTTGGGAGAAATTTTATGTTTGGTATGAAAACAGATTTATAACATAAAAAAGAGGGAGGAGTTGGAAAACTAAGTATTATTTTTTTTGGGTAACCTCTTTGTACAAAAATATGTATATTAGGATTACAATTGAAACAGAGTAAAATTGAAATGTCAATAAATAAATATTTAAAAAAAAAAAGTAAATAGCCAATCATTAATTTTCTGATATAACTAAAACTAACCTGAAAAGTTATTATATTAAAATGAAACCTTCATCTGGGTTGTAAATATTAAGGCCAGTAAGAATGAGCCTTTATGTAGAAAACCATGATTTTAATCGAGTCTTACTGACTAGTAATTTAAATAGTGGTTTAAATCAAATCCACCCTGTTTCTTGGTCTGAAGGGGAAGTGATTTGGGGGGGGGGGGACTAGCTTTGTAGGGACTGGTTGCCCTGATTCAGTGGGACAGGTCCTTTGCATCCAATGTACACCTTTTTTGGCATTTCAAACAAACCATGCTGAACTCCCATAATTCAAAACAGGCCTTGAACCTGAAGGCTGGTTTTAGACATTCTTACTTATGATTCCTTCATCTGTCATGATTCTAGCCTGAGCTAAAACCGTGGTATCTAATTATACTTTGCCTGGGAAAAGTCAGTAAGAGAGGCAGTGTAGTGATTTAAGAGTGTCAGACAAGTATATGGGAGACCTGGGTTCAAACCCCCACTGGTGCCAGAGAAGCTTGTTTGGGAGACTCTGGGCAAGTTATTCTCTCATCCTAACCTACCTCACAGGGTTGTTGTGATGATAAAATGGAGGAGAAAAGCAGAATACAAATTACGGTTGCCAGCTCCTGGTTGGAAATACCTGGAGATTTTGAAGGCAGAGCCCGGAGAGGGTGGGGTTAGGGGAGAGACTTCAGCCGGGTATAATCCCATAGAAGCCACCTTCCAAAGCAGCCATTTTCTCCAGGTGAACTGATATATGTTGCCTGGAGATCAGTTGTACTAGCAGGAGAGCCCCAAGACACCACCTGGAGGTTGGCAACCTGAGTACAAATGAAGTAACTCACTACTTATTATAGGCCTCCGTGGGTATGTTCCTCTTGCTAAGACTGCAGCAGCAGCAACGGGTTAAAGTTTCTATTAGGCCGGTGTGCAACTGCTCCCTCCTAGGTGCCACTTTTGTCGCCTCCCCCTCCCCTTGGTTATTTTTAAATCCCTGCTCTTCCCTTCGACGCGGCTCCTTTCAACCTAAGCAGATTAGTGGAAGCGCATGAAGGACACAGTCAGCTCGCTGCGCTTTCCGAGGGAGAAGCTTGTCGGCTCTCCAAAATAGGACGCTAAACCGCCTTTCAGTCTCACGCACTTCACCTAGCCCGCGGCCAGGCGGTGCGGCTGGAGTAATCTCCAGCTTGGCGCTTTCGCAGGAAGGAAGGAAGGAAGCAGCTGGGAAAGAGACAACAGAGGCAGCCGCCGCTGCAAATATGGGAGCGCCTGAGGAGCCATAAAGGAAGCGCCTTTTTTGTTTTGTTTCTTGCAATCCGGGCCCAGCTCTGCCTTGGTTTCCATGACAGTTATTAGGTAACAGAGAAATTGAATGGTCTCCCACAATGCTCTGGAGAAAGAAGGGGGGGAGGAGAGGAGGCTCCCGTGACAAAGCAGCGGAGTTCTGACTTGCAGTAACTCGCTTCAGCGAGCATTTCAAACTCCCTGGATTATTACTATTATTATTATTTTTTGGTCGCTCTTCTGCACTCAGTTTAGGCGGGGGGGGGGATTTTATATCGGGGGGGAGAGAGAAAGATCTTGAATTTTTCTCTCGTGCCTCAGCCACTTGCACACGCCACACAGACCCACAGAAGCGCGCGCACGCACTTTTTTTTTTTTTTTTTAAATCTAGCACAACATAAGGATATGCCCAGTTATCCAGGTGGGCTACTCGGAAGGAGCGAAGCTCGAAGGCGTCCAATCAGGCGTTGGCAACCTGCAGCCCTGTCAAGATGCCTCTCCAACAGATCTCTGTAGTCCCAGCGCGGGAGACGGCCAGCAATGGGAGAAGTTCAATGGGCAGAAACAAAGAGAAGAACAGGGAAGTCAAGGTAAGAGGCGGAAGGCTCGGCTCGGCCGAACGACGGGACAAGCAATGCTAAGAATAGCACCCCCGCCTCCCCAAGGGGGGTGTAAACCCCGAGTTGCTCAGCAGGGAGCAATTCGGTTGGAGAATAGCTGTACGCATGCTTTGCCGCATGCTGAAATGGAATCTTCGGCGAATGCCTTAAATGCATGCCCCTGTAACGAGTTCCTGGATTAGGGGAAGAATAAAACCCTGTGCATGTCTCCGGGGACGGTGCCCAAAGGGGTTGCAAATTTTCATTGACGTTTGTGTGGCTCAATTCCTGGGGTGTTGGTGGTGTATGGAAGGAGAGGCATATGGTCCACTGACTTTGACAGACAATGGGCATCGCTCCTTCTGTACTTTGAGGTAGCATGCTAGAAAACGACGGATCATTTTATTTAGGGGTGGTTGCCAAAATGGAATACAATTATAAAATAAAATACAGAACAATAACATAGTAAAACTATGAATGTGCAAGCATAATCTGCCGGACATGTAGCCACACTATGTATTGTTTAGTTTCTGTTTCCATGTGAAATCCATTTACTTGTTTTGTTCTCATCCCATTGTCTTTCAGAGGAAGGAGGTAAAAGGTTATTCCAAAAACTATTCTATTACTCTTGAATAGGAAATTCTAGGCTCCTCAGTGTCTATGCCCATACATTTCACAGGAGTAATATAAATATTGGCATCATTGTTCTTAAGTCCTCCAAAGTGCTGTAAAGCAGTGATCCCTGTTTAGCCAGGAAAGGTATCATTTAAACAGATGACTTTTTGTTTAAAGGCTTTTTTGGGTGGTATATAAGAAATTAATACTGTGACTGCTGAAGCTGCTTGGCTTCTTTAAAAAAGGTTGTCTAGTAAACATGTTGAATTAACCTTTAACATGCACATTTTGAGTTATAAATAATTTGTGTCTGGGGAGACAACAAGTAGAAATATTTCAAGATATAAATAAGGAAACTTTACTGTATTTTCCCAAAGCTTTTGTTTACTATTAATTTTCCTCGATAGTTTTTACATGACCTTTTTAAAAAGTTATCAACAGCTTGTGTGTCCACAATTTGTTTACAGTAGTGTGCAGTATTATCAGTAGATTTATCTGCACTTGACTTGAGTCGGTGCTTCAGCCTTGGAATAGGAATGCAGTGATTATTGCTTCCTTTATGAACATGCTCAGATGTTACCCTCCTTAAACAATAAAAGTGTATTTTCTGCATGTGGTTTACCAGTGTCAGATGTGCTGATGAAAACTGTGAAGTATCAGTTTAAAGTAAAGCCTCAGCAAAGAGAACTCTCCAGTGAAGTCAAGGGAAGTTGAAGAAAGAAGTTGTGCATATGAAAATGGGTATTATGTTGAATAATAAGTCTACATAATTCTCACTTTAGAAAAGCTCTACTTTTAGATGTATATCCACAAAATGTATTTAGGATGAGACAGCCAGTTATCATTAGCCAGCTCATTTTGTAAACTAGGAAAGCTTTTCTGTAATGTATATGTTTTAATGTGCTCTATCTTGGGAGGTTTTGTCACATGGTGTATTTAGATGGGTTTAATTTGAGGGGCCTGAATTGCTTCTTGAATGTGTTATATTTCAGGACCTCATAGTAGGCTAATGGTAGCAGCACCCAAAGTGGTTCTGGAAGCATATTATAATGTAAACTTTTAAAAAATTCTAACTGTGTTAATTTAAAAAATTCTTTTAAAAAGTGTGGCAAGATAGCCCTTTGGTGCCTAGAATCTCTCACTTGTTCAGTTGTGTACTTGGCTTATTCCTGCAAGCTGTAGAAAACCCTCCCACTACAACACTATTAACAGATAATTTTAAGCAACCAGTAGGACCATGAAGTCTTTGTCTAGCTCTTCATGAATAGATCTGTAGTCCTGAACAGAAAATAGTCTATGAATGTGTGGCATAGACTGGCACATACCCTAGAGGTGGCATAGACTGGCACATACCCTAGTGAGTTGCTTCAGAATAGTAAGTCATGGTAGGCCATGCAGTTTTCTGCAGCATCCAGTTATTTCAGGCATTTAATAAATCTTTATTTTGAGCGTGGTCAAATTTGTTTCTTTTCTTTCCGTCTCTCTGTCTCGCAAAGATCCTCTTCTTAGCACCTGCAGCCAAACAAGGTGTGGATTTAGGTTATTAACTGTGCCATCTGAAGCAGAGTTACACCCTTTTAAGTTCATAGAAAACAACTTTGAGGATGGTATTGTTAGAGTTTCCTTCCACTTTTATGCATTCCAAACCTAGGGTCATTTTAACAGGTGTAATCAGTAAGACCATCTTTTGTTCTTTAACTGTTTCTTCTGTAGACAGTTCTGGGTTGCTTACAACTTATAAGTTAAATGTTGTTTTCTAGTGTACTCAAAATACTTGCTGCTATTACTATAAGTGTGTCATACTTGTCCATGCTTTTTAATGGGGAAGGTGAGGTTGGCCTCCTAAATTCATTGTAAAACTATGTTTGAGGGAAAATTCTTCTTGCATTCTTTCAGTTTGGACCCCAACTTGTCTTAGAACAAAATTAGGAATAAGTGAATCACAAGAATTAGATTTTCACTGTTGTGAAGGATGTCACAGTCAGGGGTAATTTCAGTGTTTTAGTCTGGTTTGTGTTGAAGGGGAACGAATTACAGTGTTCTTGCTCTGACTAGTGAAAGTAAAATGCTTCATTGGATAAATTATTCCACAAGCTCAGTGTTTTTAAACTGTCTACCTCCATGGAATTTGTTTTGGTATCAGCTGTCTTTTGAGGAATCCATGTACATTGCTGACCAGTATGTGACCAGTCTGAGTCACATTACATGCTCAGTTAATATAGGACACTGGACAGGCCTGGTAAGTCCCTGTCTTGCTCCATGTGACCTGAGATTGCAATCTGGAACATATACAGTATGCAACATTTAGTGCAGTTGTAATGGCTCTGTGGGTGGGACCCAAAATTGGGTCATATCCCTCTTGTAGGTGGGTTGCAAGACCAGGAGGGAGGAGATGAATAGGTTGAGCTAGGAGAAGAAGTGCTGTGGGAAGCTTTGTGGTGTGCTTGCACATAATGTGTAAAATGGCTATGGAATGTGCTCTATTGCTCAGTAATTCTGATACTTATAAATGCTTAAATTAAAAATAGAACATCAATATTTGAGCTAACATTGTAGACATTTTTATGTCATGGAGAGGGAAAGTGGGGTGGACTTACTTTGTATGGGTGTCCTGAAAAGTAAAGTAAGCTTAGAAATGGGTTTCACTGCAAAAGGTTTGAAAACCATTGCCTTAATAAGCTTTCAGGGTACCCAGGAAGACAGCCTGAAAGCTTATGGTTTAACTTAAATCAAAGCAAGGTTTGAATCACGTGAAGGTGCCTTAGACTGAGTCAGATTGTCTATCAAGGTTGGTCGATAGAGGTTGGTCTTGTCTATGCTGTCTGGTTTAGCATGCAAAGAGGATGCCCTATCTCTGAACCAGGATCCCTCCTAACATTTAGTTTGCTAAGGTATGTAATTGTATAATTTATTTTTGCAGATGTCCACAAGATACTAGCTCAACTTTGTTAACACTTCTTGGACTGTATTTTTACCACTTCCATTACAACTTAGTAAATGACAGTCTTGGTTTGCCTGAACTGCAACTGAGGATGAATCTGTAGCAAATGCGTGGAGCAATGTGTATAAGCCCTTTGTAGTGTAGTCATGTGTCAATTAATTGTACAAAAGGAATAATTGGGTAGACATCATGTTTCACACTAGCAAGAGCTTTAAATGATAGCTAGCGGAACATAATATTTTGTCATAGAGTTTATTTCTAGTAGCTAACAGGCTGAACTATGAATTAAGAAGGTTGTTAGGCAAGCTATTCTCTATCAACCTCCCAGCTATAATTCAAGATTATTGACCTAACTTATAGGGTCTCTGTATAAGGTTTTTAGCAAGATGATGTCAAGTGCTCTGTAATGCTAAGTATTATTATTGTTTGTAATGGGTACACTTTGTTCAAATATGCCTTGGTTGTTAAAATATGCCAGATTGACATGATGAATGGCAGCGTTTGGCATCTTAGTAGTATGGCTTTGAATGTTAGAGAATTTTGCTTAACCATGTTCTGCCTTTGACATTGTTTGGTACAAAAGAATGAATAATAAAATATTCTTACAACATTTTTCATGTATCACTTAAAGGTGATAGGGTAATTTGTGCCTCATTGGTTCTTGTCCTCTTTCTGCTATGTATTACTTAAAAAACAATGGTAGCCATCGGAACACTGTTGAGTATGGTTGGCTTCCACTGGAATGAATGAAAAAATGAAAGCATGCATAATGACCCCCAGGCTCCTGACACGCTATAAAATTTTGTGTGTTATTGTTATATACTATTTTCTGTATGTAGTAGAAGTGGATTTTGTATATGTGTCAACTATACCACTAGTGGTTACTGATTTACAAGTTTGATTTAGATATAGAATCACAGAATCATAGAGTTGGAAGGGACCTCCAGGGTTATCTAGTCCAACCCCTGCACAATCCAGGAAATTCACAAATACCTTCCCCCCACACCCCCAATGACTGCTGTTCCATGGCCAGAAGATGACAAACCATGCCTTTACAGGGCAGTTAATCAGTTCATAGTATTAGGATTCAATTTTCTTTGAAAATTTAAATTCTATTTAATATTTCAGTCTCCTCAGTTAGCTGGTTACTGTCAAGTAGCTACTGAACAATTGGGGCTATTTGCATATTAAGTTTCAAGCTTTACAAATTGAATTGGCCTTGAAGATGTTAACAATCCTTAAGTGTTCTTAAGTACCTCCACCTCCATCCCACATAATGACATGCATGGTTACAACTATATGGCCCCTTGCAAAGTGTGAGCTGCTTGCAAACTGACCTGGGCGAGGAGTCCATCAGTGAAAAAGAATATGTGGAATATTCCCAGGGGTTAAATGCTCTGTGGTAACACATCCCCCTGGGAGCAGGGGAAACATCTTTCTGGCTAATGAGTGGGGTGGGAGGACAGTTTTCTCAAAAGGTTTGGAGTATGGAATATAATGACGCCAATAGCTTTCATGTTGGTTTTGACTTTCTGTAAAATAGTGATGTTTAATTTGTTGAACTGAAGTAATAATCTTCGGTACCAAATTAATTTTCTTTAAAAATGCAACTTAATGGGGGTATATTATGCCCTAGTAGCCAATTAATATAATAGTTTTTAAGGCAGAAGTACAAAAATTGACAACTGTTATCCTAAACATTTTGGTGTGAGCACCCCAAAACACTTGCTCCAAAGCAATTAGATGATTATATCCTATGCCTTCTGATTGCTGTCTATAATTCCTTTAAACATAAGATGTTCATTTCATGGAGTTTTATGAGCTGTTATTTCAACTTTGTGTCAGCCTGCAGCACTTTATTGCCACGAAAAAACAGTAGGCGTAGAGTATGCCTGTAATGTTCCTTACTGGGTAGTGTATTGATGGTTGATCCAACAAGAATTCTAGGTTGGATCCAACCAGCTCTTCTGCTGGTGAAAAAAAGGAGTGAATTCCTTTGATCTGAGGACCATGGGATCTGTTTGGACAGAAGTAATGTGAGATAGAGGCTGTGGGGAATTAGGCAATACAAGGGGGGGGGGCGATATTCGCGCGGGGGGGATATTCGCGCGGGGGGGAGAAGCTGCTCCTCCTTCCTCCGCCCCCTTCCCCCCCCCCGTGCTGCAGCCTGCCCCGGCGAGGAGGACCCGCAATACTCGGGGGGGGGGGGGTAGGTGAGCCTCTTCCCCCTCCTCTGGCCCCGCGTGCCGAGCCTCTACCCCGTCCCCCCTC